>CM053623.1:355638678-355659127 GCA_028646595.1 Phalanger gymnotis
TCCTTAGAGAATCTCTCATACCTTGCGATTTCGAACCATTCAAACATATACATGATTATATTTGAGATTATAAATTCGGTCTTCCTACTACACATGAGACATCCAAAATATATCCTGTTTCTCTACTTCAGTTCCAAATCATTATTGTTTTGTTGTTGACAGCTCTCTTTGATGCTAACTGTAAACTTCTGTTTGGGTGTGTCATGTTCATGTTGTACCATTGTATAGAATGTAGGAGAAGTCATTAGAGAAAGATTGGGTTAGAGAAATTTGAAGAATTCTGGATCCAGAGATGTGGAAATGGAAGGAATTGCAAAAACCATCTTGTCCAATGGCCTTGTTTCATAGATGAGGAAATTGAGCACTTATGAGGCAGGCGAAGGACTGGCCTGTGATCACACAGGTAGTAGGATTTGAAGCCCTCTTCTGACTCCAGAGCAAATCATCTTTCTAGTGCATTATGCTATAGCAATAGCCATAACCAGATGAGACACATAAAAAGAAATCTGTTAATGGTACTTGATCTGTTCCATGTATCTCTTGTACAGCAATATACCATCAGCATCAGCTCTGTAGGTGTGAATGGTATGTGAAATTAGCAATGTGCTTCAATGTGAAGAAAATGTCCGTATGTCCCATAAATGAAATCATGTTCCTAGATCCTGTTATCTGTCCATAGTTTGACCACAAAATAAAAGAATGTTAAATGACATGGTTTATTTCATCTACACCAGTCTCTTCCCCCACCCCGCTCAGTGACAATATCAGCAGTAGCTCCCAGCTGATGAAAGATCTTTGAATTCTGCTCATTTTCTTCCCCCATCCTTTGACTTTAAGGATTTGGCTTGATTTTCACAGTCACCAACATCTTCGTTTTCTTTTTTTTATTTCCCAAACAGAAAGAAGTATCTTTTGATGGAGTTTCTCACACACATTTTTTTTTCTTAATGCTTTAATTGGATAAATGTATTTCAAATGTTTGGACTCTGAGCCAGTCATCACATAGTTCCAATTAATACAAGTATAATATTTTACATCTGTTAGGAGATGTGCAGATGCAGACCAGCATGCCATTTTAAATGCCTTGACTCTGGACTAACTTTCTCAGGTTATGACTGCATTATACTCTTTCTGCATAGTTACTCATTTCTAGTGGGTCTAAATCCTCAATTTAATAAGTCCTTCTTAAGGGCTTCTTAAGAGCACCTACTATGTACTCTAGAAAAAAGGAATGAATAGTGGATGAAGGGCTGACCTTGAAATCATGAAACCCTGAGTTCACGTTCTGCCACTGCCACTTACTATGAGACCCTAAATATTTCCCGTTCCTTTGAGCTATCCTCAAATGAACTCAAAGCCTCAAATGAATTTGGAAACTCCTCACCATCTTAGTAACCCTATCATTTTTAAAATTCCCAGGACACTAGTTTAGAAATATTATGAGGACCCAATTGTCGTATTTTACCACCAGAGGACAGAAAGTCATGAGTTGATGAACTTCTGCATCCCAGGCCCATGGCTGGGATGGGGCCCATCTGTATACTTTCAATTATATTCCATCCCACAAACAAGTACTATGTCCAGACCCTGTGCCAAGTGCTGGGGACAAAAATATAAAACCAAAATATTCCATGATTTTATGGTACTTTAGTGCTTACCAGGGAATTCAGAAATAAGGTTTAGGGAGAAAATTAAAAGATTTCAGAAACCCAAAATGCAGTTTAAAGAAACAGAAAATTGCAGAGTTTTGTAAGAATTTCAGAGATTATAGAGTCCAATCAGTTATGAAATAGTAGTTATCTCAGCAATATATCCCATGAATGATCAGCCAGCTCTGGTTGGAAGTTCCCCAATGAGAAGACTTCATACTTTTCACGGAAGCCCATTGCATTTTTGAACAACTCAATCATCAGGTGTTTCTTTACATAGAATCACAGGGCTAAATCATATTCATCCTGGTGTCCACTATAGATTTTTAGACTTTTTCCACATGAACTGTTGTCTAGCCAAGGCTTTTTTCTATTCAAGGTCATTCTCAGTTGCCTTTGCTTGATTTATATTCTAAATAAATCTAAAACAAATCTAACTTGGTCTTTTAAACACTTGATTTAAAAGCAGATAAAAAGGAATGGCAATACAAAAGTAGGAAGCAAAAATAGATGTTAAAGGAAATAAATCTTACTTGGACAGATAAATTGAAGGCCAAGGAGAGGGAACTAAGAAACCGTAGAAGACAGAAGCAGATACCAACAGAACAGATTCAGTATACATGAAGCAATGTAAAGGAAAAAAATTCTGGATTAAGTCAGGAAATCAGTGTTCTAGGACTCCTAGATTCAGGATTTACTAGATATGGGATCTTGAAGAAATCATTTTCAGTTCTTGGAGTCTTTCTGAAAGGCAGTAGCAAATGGATATAATTGTAGGGGTACCACCACATAGCCTAGAATCTTTGTTCTTTAATAAAATACAGAAAAAAAAATATAAAACAACCCCCAAACCTGTGCAACTCTAAAAATAGCCCAACTTTTCGTTTTTTCTTAAACTTTATTTTATTACAACACAGTGATTTCTGAATAACCATCTCTCACCCCCACCATCTCCACATAATTAAGCCTTATATCAAAGAAAAAGAACTAAATGAAAACACATGATATGGTTGCTGTTGCATCATTCTTTCCCCAAAGTCCCCTTCCAACTCCCAAAACACATGCCTCTCCTGAGAGAAGGGAAATGTTTCTTTTATGGGGCCAAGATTTTCATTATAATTGCTCAGTTTGACTAATATGGCATTGTTTTAATTGGTATCATTGCAATCAATTTGTATTTTGTTCTTTTTCCCCTGATTATTTAATTCTGGATCAGTTCATACAAATCTTCCAATGTTTCTCTAAGTCTCTTATATTTAATGAATCTTATTCATATACATCAATTTGTTTGCCCATTCCTTAATCAATGGATACACATTTTGTTTCTAGTTATTTGCCATTACACATACATACACATTCCTATTAATATATTGGTGTGTGTGTGTATGTGTGTGTATTAGAATTTTTTATTTTATTTTTCTTTGACATTCTTGGCATGTGCCAAAAAAATGGGATCACTGGGTGGAAAAGAAGGAAGAGTTTAGTCATTTTTTTACATAATTTTAAACTATTTTATAGAATGGTTAGACCAATTCAAATCTCTTTAAACATATCAGTGTATTTGTCTTCCTACATTTTCACCAGAATTTATTATTTCTATTTTAGGAGATATCTGTGACAGTTTGTTGGGATGTATTTCCCTTTATTTTGTTAAATGATACTGACAGTGTTCATTACCAAATAATACAAAAGTAGGCAAAGAAAAAAAATCCTGGTTATTGCTGGCTTTAGTTCTACTCATGTCCAGTAGCTCATGGTCATATCTCTTCTTAGAAAAAGAACTAAAAGTTATTATATCCTATATGAAAACCATTCCGCTTATGCTAGGTATTGTTTGCACACTTCAGATCTCTTTTTTTGTCTTGTCTTCACCCATTAGAATAGATGCTCCTTGAGGGTAGGGAATGTCTTTGTATTTAGTACTTAGCATAGTATCTGGAAGGTAGAAAGCTCTTAGTTAATCCTTCCTTTCTACCTTCCTTCCTTCTCTCAGTAGCCACTTTCAGTATCTATTTGGTTTTCCATCATTGTAGGAAATTAAGTCAATTGAAAAAGAATTCGCATTCCACTGTGTGTGTGTGTGTGTGTGTGTGTGTGTGTGTGTAGGTTTTTGTGTACATGCATACATATATTATCGAGTATAGGAACAGGGAACAGGGCAAATAAGCTAAAAATGTTTTCTTGGTTAAAAACAACACCATTTATTTTCATGTCCATTAAAATCTTGATAAGTTGCAACCCCTTTACACCCACTATGCATCTTCCTATAGTTGGTTGAGGCATTTGCATTTGTTTTTCTTCTGAGATAGTGGGATTATAAGATTCAAAGCCGTACAGGATTTGGAAGAAAGCAGCTGGGAATTGCTGAATGTTCTGTGTGATTTAAAGATAAGTTGTAGTTATCCTTTTACATTTTCAGTCTCTGGGCAGTTTTTGAATTGCCTAAGTTGAATTTTTCCTGAAGTGATAGCCCACACAGTAAATAGCTGGTTGTTGGAGACTTCAAAGGCAAGTTTAATTACCCAATTACTCATGTAACCCCTCTAGATGATGCTAGAATTGTCAGAGGTGGAACAACATGAGGGTATGAGATTGGGCTTCTGGGATGCCTGGCACCATTTCCAGATGTCCATGTGAGCACACATCACCTATTTGTGAACTTCATGTTAGTGGATGACTCACCCACTGGTATTAAGAATCACCTTCCTGTTCTAGCAAATGGCACTGTGACGAGAACATCTGTCAGCTTTTCCATGACTTCATTAAAAAAAAAATCTTGGCCAACTTCCTCCACTAAGGTGAATGGTCCTTGAAGACAGCTGGAACGAACAGCTTTCAGTACTCTTAAACACTTTCCTTTTCTTCCTAATCCAATGAGATCTCCCATTTTCTATGTTCTGCTTCTCACAGCCTCCTTACCCAAGTCTTTCCCAACAGTGATATTCACAGGAACTGAGTTAGAACCAAACATAAATGAGCAATTGAATCCAATGGAACAACTAGACCCTATTTCTTCATTTGGGGCTCAGGATGAGGCTACAGTCAAAGAAGATGTCTTGAAATAGCTTTTTAATTTCTCAATTAAAGCCCCCACTAAGAGGACCCAACTGTGCAAGATTCCAAGATAGTTTTGCAAATATCTTATGCGGTGATTTCAATGCTGTTTTTTTTAAACTAGTAGCAGGAAAATACATAGATGACATTCAAACAGGGCTTCAACTAAGCTGTAAATAGGGTTCAACTTTTTCATGCTTTGAAATTTCAATGGTGGTAGTCACTAGATCTTTGTTATATATTGGAAATTTAACTGAGTTTCAAGTCAAGACCAGAGGTTTTCATTAGAAAAACTGTGATATAGTGGATAGAGTGCTGGACTTTTCTTTCTTTTTTTTTTTTTTAAAGAAGAGGGCCTGAGTTCAAATCCTGCTTCTGAAACTAACTAGCTGGATGACCATGGATGAATCACTAAATCTTTGTGATCCTATTTTCTTTATCTGAAAGATGTACACATGGGAACCTCATTGTGGAGTTCAAGTGCAGTGTGAATGAACCTTAAAATTACAATACCCATGTAAATATGTGTGTGTGTGTACGTATTCACACACACGAATGTCAGCAAGTACTATGAAAGATTTATGGTTGGATGGAGTTTCAAAGGTCAACTAGTTTAATTTTATATATGAAAAGACTGACACCTTGAGAGTAAAGAGAAATGCTAGAATCCCCATGAGTCCTTGGCAGCAATGAAATTTTAACCCAGGTTCCCTGACTCCACATCTAGCACTCTTTCCAATATTCCATATTAACTCAATCCAATTTGTCAAGCATTTATTAAGTGCTTATAGAAGCAATGGTAGCTTCTGTGGATACAAGGGTGAAAATGAAATAGTGCCTGCCCTCAAGGAACTTATAGTCTATTGGGAAATAACCAACATATTTACTATTAACAACTATGAATAAAATATGTACAGAGCCATTAACTGGAGATGAATCCACAGATTTGTCATAAATAGATTAAACATTCCACAGTGGAAGGGTAGGGGAGATTGGGAGAGGAGCAGAGAGGGGATAAGGCTGACATGAATGATGATGTAGGAGTGGGGAGGAGTAGACAGGGAAAGGAGCTTCAGAATAGGCAGCCCTCCTCTCACCCATCTTACACCAAGAGGTGGCCCTTCGCCTTAGCAAAACAAACTCCTCTTCTATATACAAGTGACCTCTTCCATCCCATATCCAGAAATTGCTCCCTACATTATCCCCTATGCTCACTTATCTTCAGTCTCTCCTCATCTACTCTTTATATTCCTAGCGTCTATAAACATGCCCATGCCTCCTTTATCTTCAAAAATCCCTTGCCTGATCTATCTATTGTCATTATCTGTCATTCCATGTTTCTTCTCCTGTGGCTAAATACCTTGAGAAAGATGTTCATACTGATGCTCCCCCTGCCTTTCTACTCACGCTGCTTTTTAACTCTCCAATCTGGCTTCAGATCTCATCGTTCAACCAAAAATGCTCTTTCCAAAGTTACTAGTGAACTCATAATTGAGAAAATCAATAGCCTTTTTCCAAACCTCATCCTTCTTGATTTCTCTGCAACCTTTGACACCGTTGTTCATCCTCGATACTCTCTTCTTTCCAGGTTTTCAAGGCACTCATCTCTCCTGGTTCTTCTAGTAATTAGCCCTCTACTTCTCAGTCTCCTTTACTGGATTTCATTCAGGTTATTCTAGATAAAGATGGATGTCCCACCTTATATCCTGGGCTCTATTCTCCTCTCTATCTATAATACTTCACTTGGTAATCTTATTAGCTTCTATGGATTCAATTAGTATCTCTAGTACGATGATTTTCAAATCACCTACCTGGCTCTAACCTCTGTTGACCTCCAGTCTTGAATCTCTACTTGCCTATTGAGAATCTCAAACTGGAATTCCTGTAGACATCTTAAATTTATTATGTCCAAACTTGAACCCATGATCTTTCCTCTCAAAACCCTCATTTCATCCAAACTTCCATATTGCTGTGTGAGGCCACTACTATCCCCCCGGTCACTCAGGCTCAAAACCTAGGTACTATCCTCAATTCCTTATTCCATTTCACCCCCCATATAAAATCTGTTATCGAGGCCTGTCAATTTCACTTTTTACACTTCTCTCACATATAATGGTTTGTGGTTATTTTTATTTTCATTATTGTTACCAACAATAATAATGATAAGTTTTCTTTTAGGTATAAAAATGGATAATATACTGGTTATGAAGTCAAGAAGAATAAGTTCAAACATGACTTCAGACACTTACTAATTGTGTTACCCTGCCCAAGTCACCTGACTTCTCACTGCCCAGTTTCCTTATCAGGAAAATGGGTATGATAACAACATCTACTTTCCAGGGTTGTTCTGGAGATGGAAAAAGATTAAAACATTTTAAAGTTCTTTGCAAATCTTATGGTGTAATATAAATACAAGCTATTTATAGAAAGAGAATCAGAATGGTTCCATGGAAAGGAGATTAGATTGGTAAACTGAATGTCTGGAGGTGAATCCTGGTTCTGCTATTTACTATCTGTATGACTTTGGATGAATCACTTGTTCTTCTTTGTTCTAGCTTTCCGTATTTATAAAATGAGATTTGAACAGCATACTAGCTGAAGATCCTTCCAGATCTGGATCCTATGCTTTTAAAAAAAAACTGGCAATCCAAAGGTCAATTGAACTCTTTTAAAAAATCAATCAATAATCATTTATTGAGGGCCTACTATGTGCTAGGCACTGTGCTAAGTTCCAGGGATGCAAAAAAGAGGCAAAGTACAGTCCTTGTCCTCAAGAGCTGATGATCTAATGAAAGACACTTAATTGGGGAACAGAGGTTGGCAGGCTGCCAAAGATTATCAATGGTGGTCTCTATAGTAGGAGTCCTAAAAGAAAATCGAATTTCCCATATATTGGAGTGAACTACATAGCCCTATCAGCAGTTTGAGTGGCACAACTGGTTTAAGGTTATGAGAGGAAAAGATCAAAGAATCTCTTTCTTTTGTCCTGGTACATCATCTCTTTTTGTAATGGTACTGTTTATTACTGAAAAAAAATACATATTCTTTAGTGGTTCCATTCAGAAAATGCCATAAATCTTTCAGATCTACCTTCTTCAACAGTGTGATGAGTTCTACATTATGTTGGCAAAGAAACATTGAAGTTTTCTGATATCATTGGATTGCTTTTTAAATATTTTTGCAATTCAAGTAATTTTTCCTTCATAACTTTATCTGGTGCATTTATGTTTAACATTTATATTGTTACATTGTTTTGGTTGCCTTTGAGAATAATGTAGTTTCTGTATTTATCTTTCCTGACATGATGAATTTTAATTTTTGCTTCAATTTTTGCATTATTGTGTTTTTGAAATCACCTGATGCATAGTAAATCATTCTCCACTATCATTTTCATACTGTATATTTTTTATATATTTTAGATTTGTATGAGTGTTCATATTGGCATTACCCTCCCCCACCAATCCTTTCTACCACTCATTTTCCTTTTAAAAAAAGTGTTTGAGCCATTCACACTAAGAATCTGACAGTTGCACTACTATTTACCTATTTCTTTCTTCTGTATTGATTTGTCTCCTTCCATAGTAAGTCAGAAATTTCTCCTTGTGTTGGTTTGTCTTATTTTGTTGCTTGACCCCTCCTATTTACCAGCCCTGTTACCAATTCTTTATATTTTTTGTATTTAATAATTTCTTCTTTATGTTTATTGAGCTGTTTATCTTCTTCTTTTGACATTTATCTTTCTACAACCAATGAAGTACTTGTTTTGAAATTTTCCCCAGGGGTGAAAACATGAGCTAACCCTGCTTCTGAGCAGGCTGAAGTACATTATAAACAAACAATTATGAAGAAAAAGTGACATAAAAGATATCGTCAATCTGCTACAGTTTAAGGAATGCTCACATCAAAAGGTTAAGGATCCAGTAATATTTCAGGGTAAAACCGAAGGGCTAGTTTGCAGGAAACATTCACAGTAGAGAGGGGCCCAAGTAGGACTTATGATTTGCTATAGAGAACATCACTTGGTTGGATCCATCACTGAGAATTACTGTTTAGTGTCTGTCCTTTAGGATGTGCTGTTCATTTTTGAAGTGCTAGGTATTGGCACATTCAGAACTAGGGTTTTTCTACAAGAGCCTTTTCCTGATTCTTCCATCGAGTTACTAGTACCTCCCCTCTCTTCACAAGAAAATCCTGTTTTTATTTACTTTCTATGTACTTCAAATTTACTTAAATGTGTAAACATTGTCTCCAGTTGTTTACACCTTGTCAATATTCAGAATGTGGGTGCCTTAAGAAAAGAGATTGTTCTTTTCTTTGTATGCCCTGGGTCCAGCATGGTGCATACAACATAGGTGCTTAATAAATATTTATTCAATAAATTTACATGTGCTATATTGTGTTCAGTTCCCAGCACCAGGGTTTAAGAAGGATATTGATAAGTTGGAGTCATCTGGAGGAGAGCAACCAGATTGGTGAAGAGCTTTGAGTCCATGTTAAAAAACTTACTGAAGGAACTGAAAATGTGTGGTATACAGAAGAGAAGATTGGGCAGGGGTTGGGGAAGGATGGAAATGATAGTTATTTTCAAATATCTGAAGGAATGGTATATGGAAGAGGGATTAGACTAGCTTTGTTTCGACCCAGGATAAAGATCCAAGAGAAATGGGCAGTACTCAAAAAGCGATAAAGTCAGGCATGATGTCAGAAAGAACTTTCAACAATTACATCAACTGAAAAGTTGAGTGTCTTCAAGCAGAGACTGAATGACTCCTTGTTGGGAATGCAGTAGAGGAATTCCTTTCAGGTATGAGTTTACTAAATGACTATTGAGGACTTGTCCCACAATGGAAATTCTGTAATTATTTGAATCTGTGAATTATAATATGACAAAGAAATCAGGTGGTGAGTATTGTGGAACTCTATAATCTGCAGGATCTGACCAGCCTGTGAGCCACAAGGCCTGAAGTCATCCTGTGGGAAGCAGCAAAGATGAGAGAGCAGCTTCCAGGGTACTTAAGTATGAAGGAAAAGGTCAACATTAATTAATAAGAGTATTAACAGCAAAGGTCAAAAAGGCAATATAGACTGAAATGCCAAGGAAATGATTCATAGGAAAGTAGAATTCTATGAATCTTATTTCCTAGAGTGGCAGTAACCTCAGATGCCATCTAGTCCAATCCCTTCATGCTATAGATGAGAAAACTAAGGGCCAGGTTGACCTCCATATTCAAGATTTTACACCTGGTAATGTCATTATGTGGATAGAGGGATACAATTGATCAAGGATTTCCTGATAAGTCCTCAATGCATATAAAACTCTATTTTTTTTAAAGTAAGAGGATAATGAATAGTTGTACCTCCACAACAGTAGCTAAGGGTGGAAATGGAATTATAAAATAAACAAGTCACAGAGGACATCACAAACAATACATTTCAATACTCTAATAAATATTTGATATTAATTATTCTGATTACACTGATGCATTGAACCATCCATTCCTCACCATACTGTGCAACTAACGTCCTCACCTTTGCATATGGTCGTCACAGGGTGCTCATGCAATGCATCGATGGCCGACTTTGAGTTTTCCTGATATTGTACAGATTTCCACAGAACATTTGGGCTGCCCAGCTGTCATCTTTTGCCCTTGCATGTGAATAGCCTTTTTCTTCCCATCATATGTTTCTAGGAACAAATCTTTAACTTTTGGTCATCTCTGAATTTGCTCATAGTTTATGTGTTGCAGACTGCTCACACATAATAATTCTCTGCTGATTGCCTTCTCTGTGGTGGTTTTCTTTTTTTTTTTTTTGAGAATGTTTTTTTTGAGAATGTTGCAAATCCTCCAAAATGAGATCTATAAAAACTCAAATGGTTCGACCCATCATCCACTCAAGACACATCAAGAGGGTAATGAATTGGGCAGGTTATGGCATACAGTTGCATGGATGACCTATCGGATTGCATATATGGGCCAGATTGTATAAAGGAATGATGACTTGGACCAAGGATAAAACAAAAAAGATGTGAGTGAGCTGGATTGTCTTCAGGAAATTGTCCAGTTTCTTTAGTGACTAAACTTCTCCCAGAAACAAAGATCAGTCTTTGAAATATCCAAATTCTACTGGTGTTGTTATAAAACTATAAGGTATGGAACATACTATGTCAATAAAGAACTGAAAATTATGATCATAAAAAATAAAAATTCATCATTTCAAGTACTTGTATAACTAAGCTCAGCCCCTCCACTCTCTAAAAGAGAGTAGAAGAGCAGGGGAGGTCTCAAGGAAGCCAATGATATGTGTTTGTATGTGTTTGCATGTGTGCATATTTGAGAGAGAGAGAGAGAGAGAGAGAGAGAGAGAGAGAGAGAGAGAGATGCTCAGAGAGACACAGAGATGGAGAGACATAGAAAGAGACAGAAAGCAAGAGAGGGAGAGAGAGCAAGAAAGGAAAGTCCACTGGAGGGGTAGAGGAACCACCCTAGCAGTACTTGTCCACTATAAGAGAGATCTCAGGTGCTATGTAGGGCAGAGGCAAGAGAAGATGATACTTCTTTGCTACCCACACCACAGATTCGTTGCCAAGTGGTTTCAATTATGGGGCAACTGTAGGTTAAAGAATGGAAGGGAGATATGGGAACTCAGCCATGCCACTGATTTCCTCAGCAGTAGGACAAGAAAGGAGACTGTAGCTGAGATGGCCAGGTCTCAACGGCATGATATGCATAATGGTAGATTACCTGGACTAGTTTGCCAAGAACTCCAATAGTCAAATCCCTCCCATTTCCCCCAACTCCTGCTCACTGATTCTTCTGCTTTATTTGCTTTCTGCATTTTATTGCCATGTGTTCACAAAAGAAACTGATTTATCTAAGACATTTATCTAAGACACCATTCGTTGAGAACATGTGTGTCTTTAGAGAAAGTCAATGCAGCTAAGAGAAAAGCTATGATCCTGTATAAAGAGGAAGAAAGAAGGAAATTATTTTGTTCCATTGCTGGGATGCTATCTGGGGACTTCAATGAACCAAAGCGCTTCCAAAGCGGAGATCAAGATGGATCCAGATTCCCTTGGGTACAATTGAGATAAACAATGGCATTATGGGAAAAGAATCTTGGTAAGTAAGATGCAAGAGTTACTTCCTGCAGCTGTATTTGCTTTAAGGGCTTAGGAAGATGTTTTCCTCCCACACAAATTTGGAGAAATGTATTCATGTGTATGTGTGGTGGGGAGCCGAGGTTGGTGACTGGAGGGAAACTCCTGTTTAAATGGAACTGTAAAGAAAAGAGTAACTACACTTACATAATGTAGATAATTTTCCAAAGGTAGTTAGGTATTCTCCAATAACTTTAAATACATCTCAACTCCAGCCACCACAATATATCAAATGGACACTTTTTTTTTGCATGGACAAATTCAATGTACATAGAATAATAAGGGGGGTTTTTGGATGAATGAAAATATAAACATTTGATAACAATATAATTTCCAAGATACGAAGGGAATTAACCTAAATATATAAGCCTATGGGCCATTTCCCAAAGGATAAGTGGTCGAATGAGATAAATGAACAGTTCTGGAAAGAATTGCAAATTAGTAACTACCATATGAAAGTATTCCAAATCACCAATAATAAAAATCCAAATTAAAAAATCTGAATCTTTTTTGTCACACACAGAAAATCATCAAAATGACAAAATATGGAATTATTTAATATCAAAAAGACAGACATTAATACATTGTTGGTATATCTGTGAATTGGTCAGACCATTCTAGAAAACAATTTGTAATTCTGCTATAATAAAAATGGGGGCCTGAATTGGCCATGTCATTTGACCCTGAGATCCCTCTGCTATCCAAATACCCCTGAATTGTCATGGACAGAAAGAAAGATCTCATATATAATGAAATATCAATTTTATCACTTTTTATGGCAGCAAAGAACTAATGTGAGGTCTGGGCAAATAAATTGTCATAGACACTCGTATTGAAATATAATTACTGTGCTGAAAGAAACTGTAAATATGATCAATTTAGGGAAACATGGGAAAAGATGAATTGATGAAGAGTGAATTTAAGCAGAACCAGGAAAAAGACATATTTCATATATATCTACATATACATATATACATATGACTACAATGAAGTAAATGGGAAGGATGATTACAACAAGAAAAAGAAGAATGCTGTGTAACTTGGATGACCAAGTGTGGCCCTGCAGAAAAGTGAAAACATGAGCTTGCCTTTACTGTACAAATGAGAGATTCTGGATCACCATGGAAAGCATAGAAAAGCAAGAACTGGAAATAGTTAAACTTAAACTCTCTGTTTTTGATAAAAACCTGGAGCTCCTAAATTATTTGGGAAAGAACGTCTGATTGGACAAGAATTGTTGAGAAAAACAACAAAGCAATTTGCCAGCACTTCAATTTTGATTGGCATTTAGTAATTGGAATATTGCGTATGTTGTCTGATGTAGTCATTGGTTAGTTTTGCTAGCCATTTTTTTCTTTTTATAAGGAAAAGCTCACTAGGTTAGGGAGAAAGGAGGGACAGATTTAAAAATGATGATGATGTAAAAACAAAAAGTGCCAATAAAAATATACTGAAGTGTGCCACCATGTTATAATGCAGTAGTGGGGTGAGAGGCCCAGAGGAAGGAGTCCTTGGAGCTTTTCCTACAGGGGCCCTTAAATGTAGGGCATGTGGGAGAAGCAGAAGACTTATTTGCAGCTCTATGTCCATAGATACGACTACCTATCAGAGTCTTTGGCTGACTGGCATAAACTTCTCTGTATACAATTTGTATATACCAATTTTTGTATATGTTATATATTCCTGCTCACATCACATTTTCCTCTTTACTCCCTTTAAAAGGTAAGCTGTTTGAAGGCAAGCACTGTCTGGGTTTTCCTTTTTCCTTCCTTCACTAAGTATGGTGGCTGGCATATGATAAGTACTTAATAAATAACTGTTGATTGATTATTAAAGGCTTGTGGGTGGTGGAGCTCATCACAAACCAACCTTCCTCAGCCCAGGGATCTGTAGCACTATAATTGTCTCATTTTTTAATTAGGAATCTCTCTTAAATCATAAAATTCCAATTTCATTTTTTTAAATGCATTCTTGAGCCATGATACTCTTTACATTTTGATTGCTGTTATAACCCATAACTGGGATCAGCTGGCTCCTTCTGGAGAAAAGCCATAAAAGAAGGCACTCTTTCAAACCTTCTACATCTAAGGAATATCCAAGCTGTGCTTCCAATCCCTAGGATGAGATGAGAAATCAATCCTGGCCAGTCACTGCTTGGACTCCTCATCTGACAAAAAGACAGGGCATCTTCTGGGGAAGGCAAATGGGGGGGCACTCGTGTGTTAGGCCACAAAGGCCTCCTTTGACCTTTCAGCTGTCACAATGTACACCCAGCCTCCCAGAAACCAAGGAGCAAGTGGTTATCTAGTCAACAAGGCTAAAAGTCAAGAGGAGCTAGAAAAATTGATGTAGAGTGATTTCTGCCACTGGAACTTGTGGAGATCGCGTGTTCTCTCTCACTAATCAGAAGCAGGCCTCCCTCTTCCAGCTGCAGTGGATAGACTCTGTTTATTCGCTTTGTACATTAAGAACAAGGCTCTTCAGTGAAAACTGTATTTCCCAGCATATCTTCAGGGAAATCTATTAGACTGGCAACAGCTTATCACTGCCTGTTAGTGATTATTTCCACTGCTTAGTGGCCTGAATCAAGAGTCGTGTCCTCTTTCCCTGGCTGAGTAAAACCAGGAGGAACTGGGGCTGGCAGTGTGCAGTGTTGAGGTGATTTAAGTGGGCAGTTGGTGATCAATGACTGACCTTCATACTGAATGCAGAAATCACATGGTCATAGATTAAAACCTGGAAGGGACCTCAGGGGCCATTTAGTCTAATTCCCTTATTTTACAGGTAAAGAAACCGAGGCTCATTGTGGTGAATTAACTTGCTGTTGGTTCCAGAGGTAGGAAGTAGTAGCAGTAGTGCATAAATCTGGGTCTTCTGGCTATAAATCTATTGCTCTCTCCACTGCAGCATAGTGATGCCTTGGTAAGGTAAGAGATGATAATACTGCCTCATCCCTTGATCTAGAAGGCATTGCAGGGAGAAAGGCAGGAAGAGATCTAATACCCAGATTTATTTGCAAAAACCAAACCAAAACAAAACTAACCTTTATCTCCTGTAGTGAGTTTCCCTCAAATCTCACACTCTTGTAAAAGGCCAGCATAGCTGATATTCTCAAGGAACTTACTTTTTGCCATAGAAAAATAAACCGAACACAGCTGCATTGAGGTGCAGGCAGCACATCACTCCCAACAGATGACAGCCATAGAAGGAAATAAAAATAAGCTCAAATTATATGGGGCTTTAAGGTTTGCAAAGTACTTTACATAGATTATCTCATTTGATCTCTTCCACAGACTAACACAGAGAGGAGAATGTGGTGATAGAGGAAAAGAAGAATTTCAAATGATATCTAGTTAACCACATTGGCAGGAGACAGATTTTTAACATTGACCTTGTTCATTTGCAACTCTTCCATTGAAAATCAAAATTTGTAATCTAATGGGTCTGTGTTTCCAGACTGGAACAAATTAAAGGAGCATCAGAGACAATCATAGAGTAGTATGGTGTCATGTAGAACACACTGGACTTAGGATCACGGAATCTCAGAGTTGGAAGGGAACTCAGAGGTTCTCAAAGCACACCTGAGTAAGAAGACTCATCTGACAGCTTCAAGAAGTGATTATGCAGCCATCACTTCAAAAACAACAACCAAGCAAATGAAGAGCCCCAATACTTTGCGAAGTGGCCCATTCTACACTAGATCAATCCTAATTATTAGAACATTTCTTTGATGTTAATTAAGCTTATCCCTTAAATATCTCTTTTGGAATCTACCACCCATTGCTCTTATTTCTGCCCTTTTGCGTCACATAGAATTAAGTCTAACCCCTTCCTCACATTACAGTACTTCAAATGCTTTTTAAAAATTAGTTGTGCCCTACTCTTTGTGACCTCATTTGGGCTTTTCTTGGAAAAAATACTGGTTTGCCATTTCCTTCTCCAGTTCATTTTACATATAAGGAAATTGAGGTAAATAGGGTTCATAGAGCTACTAAGTGTTTGAAGTCAGAGTTGACCTTAGGTCCTCCTGGCTCCAGGGCTGATGTTCTATCCATTGCACCACCTAGCTGTCCTCAAATGCTTAGGAACACCTAACATATCCCTCTGGTCATCCCTTCTTCAGGCTAAACTCCACACTGACTTTAGCCATTTCTGATATTGGATAATCTTGAGGCTATCCACCACCCAAAATGCCTTTTCTGCATGATTACTAGTTTGTCTTATGCCCTTTTCTGAAATATTGCACCTAAACCTGAGCCCAGTCCTACACACATTGTCTGACTGGGGCTGAAGACAGGGAGGCCATCATCATTTGGCTTCCTATAGATCTCAATGTATTCTGAAGTCACATTACCTTTGTTTGATCAACTTCCATACCTCTTGTTCCATGTCAAACTTGCAATCCACTATAATCTTTTGATCTTTCTCAGAGAAACTACTTTCTTGCCATATGTAACCAATCTTGTCCTTGTGAAATCAATATTTTAATACTCAAATCTAATATTTATATATCCCCCATTTCATGTGTTGTATTTATCTCTATTCCTTTACATATTGTTCTATTCAGTCAAATGTTAGAGACCATTTGTGTATCCTGACTCTGTCATTCAAATTGTTCTCTATCTTCCTCACCTCACAAATGTCATCTGTGCCTTTATCTGACTCCCTAATAAAACATCTACGCATGGTAGAGACAACAATACATCCCTGGGTACTCCAGTATAGACCTCTCTTCTGGACCAGGCCTCCCTCAGGCCGGTTCAGTGACTCAGGCTGGGGATTAGAATGTAAAGAAAACACATGTAGACATTAACATTCAATAAAAAAAATGCATTTACAATAAAAAAATAAAGTACGAATACTAATTCAATTGGGCACTGTTTCCCTACTTGAAATTCATCATGGTAGAAAGGCTGGCAATATCCTGAAAGATTATGGGAATTACAGTAGGCCTTTGGTATGCCATCACCTTATAGTCTAAGATTTTTATGCCTCAGACAAGAAGGAAACCACTCTAATGATTCAAAATCTAGTTCCTCCAAGCAACTGAATTCCAAGGATATCCTCCTTACTCTATTCAAAGGGAGTCAGTCCCTCTCTCCCATTCCTGCTACATGTGTCTTCCAATCTGATACAGAACCATAGAAACCAATTTTGATCTGGTGACATAACTCATTCTTTTCCTGCATAACAGTACTACTCTTTACCTCACCTCCCATTTCATCTGTAAGAGAATGGTGAAAGACTTTGTTAATAAGTTTCTTCATCATAGTCTTGATATTGACCTTAAAATGTAATACTTAGAGCTAGATCATCCAGTGCATAGAAAGCTGAATATGACATCCAAATGCAACCTTGGACACTTATTAGCTATGTGACCCTGGGTCAATCACTTAACATTTCTTAGGCTCATTTTTCCTAATTTATAAATGGGGATAATGATAGCACCTACTCTACAGTGTTGTTGTGAGGACAAAGTAAAATAGCATATACAAAGCATTTTGGAAACATTAAAATGGTATATAAATGCCTCTATGATCCTCATCTTTTATTCTGGAACAATTGTATCTCTCGCACTGACATAGTACAACTTTTGAGCCTTTCCCCAATCAATGAACATCAACTTTGTTTCAGTTCTTTCCTGAGACCAAAAATTCTTGCTATGAATATTTTGGTGCATATTAGAAGTTTTATTTTTCTCTCTGTCTTTGATATTTTGATGTGCATGGAATCTTTAAGTGTACACGTATTTTTAACAAGTCAGAATTAGCCTCTGAGTTCCTTATGCATTCACATCAGTCTCCAGACAATTCTCCCTTCCCCCTCCTCACTAGGACGTTTGAGTTTTGCCTTGTGCCTTCAGAAGTTCTCAATAAATTTTAAAAAAAATATCCTGAATTTTGAAACCTGACTCTGATACTTATTACCTTTCTGATTGTAGGAAGTTCATTTTTCCCTCTCCGAACCTCAGTCTCCTCATGTGTAAAATGAGGGGGATTGGACTAGATCTCGAAGGTCCCTGTGATCTAGTGACACTGTCCACCTTCGTAAGTATTTCTTGAACAGACTACTCCATCTCCTGAACAGATATTTTTCCTGGCCATTCCCATGCCTTGAACTCTCTCTTTCCTCATCTCTGTTTCATCTCTGGCTTCTGCCTAGCTTCCCTAGTTTCTCAGCTCAGACCTCACCTTCTATGAAAAGGCTTTCATGATCTTCCTTGACTCCATTGCCTTCCTTCTATATAGATGTATTCATGTTGTATTTTCCATAGGGAGCAGGGTCTGCCTTTGCCCCTTTTTGTACCTCTACTACTTAGCACAGTGCCTGGAACTTAGTAGATCTTACTAAATGCTTACTGAATGACTGATTCTAGTTCTAAATCTTGTGAACCCCAACTCAGCCACTCGGGTACATGGATGATGTCTTAGGAACATGGACATGTTCTGTTGTTAAGTATGAATGGTTGTATTTCCTTGGACAATGAATTTGAGAAAGAGTTTTTGCCACCCTCAGAATGATGCCTCTCACTGGAACTGGACAATCTCCACGGAAGCAGGTCAAGCGTGACTGACTACAGCTCAGACTCTGGAAAAATGCAATGAGGACAAGCTATAATACAGATTGCTGGTCCTATTTCCAGAACTAAATTCAGCATCGCTTTTTTTTTTCTTGTTTTTGCCACCTTTGCAGTAGAAGTGAGATTACATATTCCAATAACAAGTGACCTCAGGGTCTGAAAATAAACTCAGACATTCGATCTGTTCTTTGTCCCATATTTTATACAGACCTAGTTTGGTTAGAATTCAGAAAGTGTGAATTATGCCACCTAATGAATTTGTTTTAAAAGTTAGCTGTGGTATAACAAGGACCTGAGAAATGGAGTTTTCAACCTGCTTTAGAGACTTCAATGGATAGGTGATTTTATGAATCTCCTTCCCCAGAGATGCCAATAACAATTCATTCATGTTGTTTCTCCTAACGAACTCTAGCTTAGGCTCCTCCTTAAAACCCCCGAAGGAGATAATGATGATGACAAGAGTGATGACAATGGGCAAATACATAACATTCTAAGGCTCTAAAAAGTGCCTTGCATACTTAACCTTCTTGATTCCTACATTAATTCTAAGTGCTATCACGTTTTGTGCTTTAGATGAGTGAATTAAGAATTTATCAAGGACTTAGTACATGCCGAGGCAACTAGATGGTGCAATGGCTAGGACACTCTGCCCGAGTACAAATCTGGTGTCAGACACCTAACAGCTGTGTGACCCTGGGCAAGTCACTGAATGTCTATCTCAGTTTCTTTGCCTGTAAAATGAGAATAATGACAGTATCTAATTCCTAGGAGTTTTGTGAAGGTCAAATGAGAAAATATCTGCAAAATGCTTTAAAAATGTTAAAGTATTATAGAAATACCAGCTATTGTTGTTAAGATTATTACCAGTTATTGTACTAAAGGCCAAGAATCTAAATAGGAAAACAAGACAGTCCCTTCTCTCTAGGGGCCACATTTAAATGGTGGAGATAATACATATAAAGGGGAAATAGCTGCAAATGAGATGGAAAGGTCATACGGTTCTTAGGGTGCAGGGGCAAGGCAGATAGTAATGTCTCTTATTTCCAGTGATAAAATACATATTCTTTCTGATATTAAACCATTTGGCAATGGCAAGGACTTCCTGTTCAAGATTTCCCATTAAAGTATTTGCAGCACCTAAAACAAAAATGGTCAGGTTACATGTCCACAGAGGTTGCTTCCCAGGAGGGCAACTATGGACAGAGGGCTGGATGATTATTATTTCAAAGTCTCTTGGCCATAAGATGGAACCAAGGTTGAGATAACATGTGAGAGAAGCTTTAGGTTGATGAATATTTCATTGGTCCCAAGAGGTAGCAGTCAATGAATACGAATAGAAAATTCTCAAAAGAAGAATTGAAAACTATTAACAACCATATGAAAGACTGCTTCAAATTCTTAATAATAAGAAAACATGAAAATCAAACAATTCTGAGATTTTATTCATACCATGTGGAAAACAGCAATTGGTTTGATATACAACTTCTACAGATGACTAACAATATATATAAGACCAAAAGGTACACCCCAATAGAACAGTGGTCAAGCTATATGAATGAACTTCTGTGTTGGTAAACAAAATGGGCTCTTAGCATTCAGTTGAACCAAGGGCCCTTGAGGAGTTTCGCCTTTGTTTCCTTGATTATATTGAGAGTCCTTGGTGACTTCCTTGCCTTAGGGGAGGACCTAGTTTACACATGAGTTTGAGTGACATGTTTGGGACATCAGAGGCTTTTAGACCATGTAGGTTTAAGTCACCTTTTTGTGACAATTATAGGTCATGTGGGTGAGTCGCATGTGTGACTCACCCTTGACCCTGAAAAACATATAAAACCAGGGGTTGGCTTTCTCTTTTTGGGAGCTCTTACCCAAAGCCATGGTGGCTCGAGTGACTCTGGGCCAGCCCTTGTTATGAGCTCCCGGGCTGAACTTAGATGTTGATAACTATGAATTGTATTTGGTCTGTCTGTCAATGTTTGTAATTTGTTTGTATTTGCTCTGAAGTTC
>CM053623.1:355659627-355689739 GCA_028646595.1 Phalanger gymnotis
TTCGATCTCTTAGTGTAGAAGCTGCTAGATCTTGGGTTATTCTGATTGTGTTTCCACAATACTCAAATTGCTTCTTTCTGGATGCTTGTAGTATTTTCTCCTTGACCTGGAAAGGTACCTGGGCAGGCTCCCTCACTAGGAGCCAAAGAAAGTATAGCATAAAGATCCACAAGAGTGGAGTCTTCAGATCACTGGTATGGCTGTGAAAGAGACTACAAAGATGATCCAACTCAGCTGCCTCATTTTATAAAGGAAGACACTGAGACATACAGAGATGAAGTGTTTTTCCCAAAGTCACCAGCAAAGATAGGATTTGAAGTCAGGTCTCCTGATTTCAAATCTGGCATGCCTAATAGCGTTTCATATAGAAGACTTCATTTGGAGACACCCCTTCTACTACATGTTACCTTGGGTGGGCCCCTTTCTCTGTCTGTTCCCTCTCTTGGAAAAGGAAGGGGTACCAAATGGCTATAAAACTACATACTCTTTGATCCAGCAATACCAAGACTAGGTCTGTATCCCAAAGAGATCATAACAATTTGGAAAGGACCCACATGTAAAAAAATATTTATAGCAGCTCTTCTTGTGGTGGCAAAGAATTAGAAATTGCAGGGATGCCCATCAATTGAGGGATGGCTGAACAAGTTGTGGTGTATAAATGTAATGGGATACTATGGTGATATAAGAAATGATAAGCAGGTAGATTTCAGAAAAACCTGGAAAGACTTACATGAACTGATACTGAGTGAAGAGAGCAGGAACAGTAGAACATTGTACACAGTAAGAGCAACATTGTGCGATGACCAGCTTTGATAGACTTAGCTCTTATGAGCAATGCAAGGATCTAAGACAATTCCAAAAGACTCATAATGGAAAATGCTATCCACATCCAGAGAAAGATCTATGGAGTCTGAATGCAGATTGAAGCAGACTATTTTCTCTTTTTTTTCCCTTTCTCATGTGCTTTTTCCTTTTTGTTCTGATTCTCCTTTCACAACATGACTAATATGTTTAATATAACTGTACATGTAGAGCCTCGATCAGATTGTAGGCTATCTGGGGGAGGAGCAAAGGGATGGGGAGTGAGGGAAATTTTAAAACTAAAAGTATTATAAAAGTGAATGTTGAAAACTAAAAATAAATAAATAAATATTTTAAAAGAAATCTACTTTTTAAAAGTCGATCAGATATTCTTTAAACTCTTTTCCAGCTCTAAATATATGTAGCAATGAATCATAATTTCCATTTTCTGTGGTCCAATCCACTGCTCCATATCACCAACAACATTTACTAGGAATCCCACACTACTTTAGTGTCCAATAAATTTAATCTTAAAGGTTTTAAATTAAAATATTAAAAATACCAACACTAATACTAATAAATAAATAATAACTGATATCTAGTATGTCTATAGCATCTTAAGGTTTGCAAAATGCTGTGTAAACGTTATCTTATTTGATCCTCACAACAACCCTGGCAGATAGGTGCTATTATTACCCCCATTTTACAGACGAAGAAACAGAAGCAGATGGAGGTGAAGTGACTTACACCAGGACAAACAGCTAGTAAATGTCTGAGGTTGGATTTGAACTTAGGAAGGGAATCAACATTTACATAGTGCACGACTCTATCCCAGGCACTAAGAGCTTTGCAAATATTATTTCATTTAATCCTCACAGCAACCCTTAAGACAAGTGTTTTTAATATGCCCATTTTATAGTTGAGGAAAACAGGGACTTCCTGACTCAAAGTCAAGCTCTCTCAAATCCCTCACCTAGCTGTGGGGGGAGGGGGAGGGGGTGAACGGAGAAGGAAGAAACCAATAACATCCATCCAATGAGTCAGACATTCCAAAGAAACAAAAGAAGAATAGCGGTCATTATACTAAGTATATCACAGTAGGCATAATTAAAGAAGTCAGCCATTACTGAAAACCATGGTCACAAGGGTCTGCACACATGAGCCCAATATTTCAGCAGAAAACAAGAGCCACTCTTTGGCCTAAAACCAGAAATTCCATTTTGTCTCCAAGATATCACTGAGATTGGAATGTTACTCTAGATGGGGATAATTTGTTCAAAAGGAAAAAAAAAAGTAAAAGGGTAGGTGGGATAGCATTGGATATTCAAATGGTGAACTCATGTAATAGAATCCAGGAACTAGAGAAGAGATTGGTAACAAAGCAGAAAGTATTTGGATAAAGATCAGAGGAGGGAATAACATGAATGATTATTTATCCTAGAAACATATTACACCATTTGACTTAAAGAGAAGATAGCCGGGCCTGGTGGCACACGCCTGTGATTCCAGGTGCTAAGGAGGATGAGAGAGGCAGATCTCTCAAACTCAGGAGTTCAGCAGGTTATGCCAATCATGTGTATTTAGGAATCTCAGAATTAATATGATAAGCTCCCAGGAGTGCAGGGGCCACTGGGATGCTTAAGGAGGAGTGAATAAGCCCAGGTTGGACTTGGAGGAGGTCAGTGACCCTGTAATGATTGATAGTGGAATCAACCTGATGAGTAAACCTTGTACTTTCAGCCCCCCACAAGATAGGTAGATTCAGTCTGAAAAAAAATAGATAAAATAAGAGATAGAAGAAGAATTCTAGCACCTGTCACTGAAGAATAATACAGGAATGATGGAGGGGGTAAAAGTAGGATGGAGGTCAGTTATCCAGACATCTTCAGCAGAGCACTCTCTCAGTCTCTCTCAGTCTGTCTGTCTGTCTCTCTGTGTTTCTCTCTCTCTCGCTCTCGCTCTCTCTCTATCTCTCACTCTCTTTCTTTCTCTGTGTTTTTCTCGATTTCTACCTTTCTGTTGCTTTATTTCTGTCTCTGAAAAAGAGATGATCTAATAACCTTTGAATTTAATTTTATAATTGCATCTTTCAAAAATTGAAGATTTCTTGTGTTTTCATACTCAGTTTGATAGCCTCACTACTCCCACATGCTTCCTTAGCAGTGGATATGAGGTAATTTGCAGAAATAGGTGAACATCAATGCAGCTCATGGTTCTAGGAAGTCTAGACGTTCTCCTCACTAGGAAGTAGCCTCCAGACTTGGAAGCCCTGGAAGAAAGGTGTAGTGATAAGGCTAAGGAGACTGAAATTTTCCCTGGCCAAAATCCAATCCCAAAACACTTAGGATTTTCTGCTTAGAGATATGCATCATGAAGACAGGAATTCAGGCTAAGTCAAAGGAAAACACTGGCCTTCTGTCCATAGCTTAGCTTTTTCTTCTGGTTAGTATGTATTTACATCTCAGCCACAGAGGGGCTTGGAAGCAGGATAGATTGTTTAAGCCCTAAATTAGATAGTTATCTGTTAACACAAGAGTCTAATCCCTGGTGAAACATTAGAGCTGAAAAGGAAAAACCAACTCAAAGATTGGCAGCTCTCTGTTTGGCTTTGGTTATTTGGTTGTGTAGAGCAAAACTTACAATCCAGCTACTTGTCTCATCAAGCATGGGTATTAACCACTAATACCCTAGAAAACTCAGGCTGAGATGGCTGACTGGTCTTGAAAGGGACAAACGCACAAAGAGACAATGAGAGCATCAGAGCCCTTTGGAACAGTGGGTTTAACTAGGAGAAAGACAAGAAGAGATGCTGCCCTCACCAAAGTTGAGACCAAGATAGGCCAGTGGAGGAATGCACCTAGAAGAGCCTCCTTGCGAGGCTGCCTGGTGTAGGATGCATCTCTGCCCTAGCTTTCCAGCAGCTTGGTGAGATTTTCTTTGCTCCCTCAACCCAACAGTGATGGCGACGTTGAGCACGGAGAAGCAAAAACGTTTGGTTGACCAGATGACCATGAGCATAGATTTCAAGTCATTGTGTCCTCCTGAGTTTTTGTTTGTTTTATTTTCTCATGAATGTAAGCAATTAAAGAGTGATCCTGAGAGATAGATGCTTCCAGGCTTAGTGGCAACCTCAGAAGTTGTTGCAACAATTTGGCTAGCACCTGCTGTGGGGGTGAAAGACCAACACAAGCCCAATGACAAGAATGCAGCCAGCATAGCTTCTTTTGATCTGCTTTACTAAGGAAATTAGAGTTATGGGGTTAACAATCTTATTTCAAACCAACGTACAAATATCATTCACTTAGTTCAGGTGGAAAAGCCAAATCAGAGCAAATACAAACAAATTACAAACATACATTATAAACAAACCAAATACAATTCATAGTTACCAAGAAACCATCAACATCTGGGTGAGCCGGGAGGCTCTTAGACCGGCTGCCCAGAGTGCCACGCCTCCAGGAGTGAGAGCCTCAGCAAATAGCTATTCTCTTTTTATACATTCTTTAGCCATCATCAAACATCATCTGAGTAACCAAAACTTAGGTTCCTGCTATTGGCTCTGATCTTAGCAACTCCCCTTAGGATCCCAAGGGCTTCACACCCACATGGGCTTAGCACTGAGTGGATAGAGGTTTGGGCCTGGGGCTTTGCACCTAGTAAGACTCAGTCAAAGACACTTAATTTATCATTCTAAAACAGTAAAAAGTCCCAACTTAATTAATATTACAGAAGTCTAAGGTCAAGAGTTCTGAAGTTTGTATCGGTGACTTTGTTTTGAATATTTCCCTTTGGAGTTTGCAACTCTCCATTGGATTCCTAGTGAGGAAAGGAGGGGATTTCTTCCTCTCTCCCTTTATCTATACCAGCAGCAGTAACTACTGCATACACATAGTAGTAAGACTGTAGTTGTCTACATGAGCCTGTGACAGGATACAAATTTCCTAACTTTCTTGTGTGCTGTCCCCTGCTAAGAAATAAGCATCCCCAGCCTCACTGGCAACCTCATAGGTTCAAGAGGTTACCTGAGTTGCATGTTGATTGCTCAACAGAACCTGACTCATTTCTCAGATGAAAGATGCCACCACCAAGAGGATGCACGACTGACAGTCAGTCAAGAAGCATTTATGAAGGTATTATGTATCAAGCACATGCACTGCCTGGCCAGAATATTGGAATTTGTGAGTTGTTCAGACAGTGTAGATTAGAGGCAAATGTGAAATAACTATTGAATAATTCTTTAAGTTGCCATGAAAAGTATGACAAGTGATGGATTATTGTTTCATGTTTAAAGTATCAGTTAATGAATTGTTCCTGCTTTAGTGACTTTTTAAAATTAAATTAAATTTATTTTTGTTACATTTTAAGTTCTGAACTGTCTCGCTTCCTCCCCACCCTGCACTACAGAAGGCCACCATTTGACACAGTTCAATCTATCTATCTGTCTGTCTGTCTATCAATCTATCTCTAAGTACACATACATGTATATGTATATGTACATACACATATACATACATATGTAGGTGTATGTAAGACCATACCATGTGCACAATTTTATTTATCAGTTCTTTCTCTGGAGGTGGATATCATCTTCCTTCATATGTCCTTTGTATTTCAGTATTTATAATATTTAGAATAACATAGCTGTTCACAGTTGTCCTTTAGACAATATTGTTTTTACTGTCTATAATGTTCTCTTGATTCTGCCCATTTCACTCTGTTATTTCATGAAGTCTTTCCATGTTATTCTAAAGCCAACCCGTTCATCATTTCTTACAGCACAGTGGTATTGCCTCACAATCATACACTACAACTTGTTCAGCCACTCCCTAACTGATTGGCAATGCCTCAGTTCTTTGACACTGCAAAAGAGCTGCTATATATATTTTAGAATGTATTGGTTCTCTTCTTTTTTTCTTGATCACCTTCATGCTTTAGTGAGATTTCTTAAAGAGACCTTGGTAATATGTTGGTTTGGAGGAAAATACAGGTATGAACAATTTCTAAACTTGGCAAGATGTTCCCTGAATTTCTTGGGTGGGGGTAAAGAGCCAAAGAGTGAAAAAGAAAAATCTCATCTTCACCTAAGGGAATAGGCCTCTCTCTGCTATGAGTCTACAGTAGGACAACACTCAGAATGCAGGTAGCTTCTGCTTAATGAGAGCAGTGCAATGACATGACCAGAAGATATGAGGAGTTGAGCGTCATTGGAGGTGGGAAAGACCTTCCATACATATTTTCTACATGTGAGGTTTGTATTCATGTTCCCTTTGCATACTCACTCTACCCGTAAATGTTGCATGTATATTTGGGGAGGGTACTCTCCATGTCTGTGGGAGAAAAGTACTATCACAAAATTTTCTTAGTATATTAACTACGTTGAATGTGTTTGTTTTGGTTTTGGACTAATGCAATATGGCTAATGAGAGAAAAAGTAAACATGGTATTGGGAGCTCAATAATTGAGTAGGCATGATCCCACAGAGTCCTTTGAATCTGTTAGTTATTCTGAGGAAGCCAAGAGTGATGGAGGTTGGGTTCTATAGCTCCTTCACTGAGCATGCTTGGTTTTTCACTCACTTCAGATTACCAGCTGATCTAGAACTGAAAGGAAAGTTAGAATTCATTTCTTCTAAAATCCCTAATTTACAGATAAAGAAATTAAGGTGTTAAGTGAGCAAATGACTTTTTCTGAGGTCACTTAGGTAGTAAACATGAAAGCCAGGATTTGAACCTGGGTTTTCTGATTCCAAAGATTAACTCTCTCCTCAGCATAGAACCCAAAAGAATCTTAAAGACTTTTTTAGAATGTTGAGTTGAAACAATTATTTTAGCACCTACCAACAAAATGAAATAACCTTATTTTAACTTAAAATTCTTTTGTATGACACAAGAGTGAAAAATGGATTCTTTTAAATGTTTATTTTAATTAATCACAAATATCCCATTGGGTAATGATCTCATTGTAGTGGGTTCTGTACCAATGACACAGCTAGGTGATACGGTGTATAGAATGCTGGATTTGGAGTTAAGAAGACCTGAGTTCATATGCAGCCTCAGTTATTTCCTTACTTGTACGACTTGGGGCAAATCTTTTAACCTCCATTTCCTTACCTATAAAATTGTAGATAATAATACACCCTTCACTTTCAGGGTTTTTGTAAGGATTAATTTTATAGGTTCTTATTGTTCTTCTTATTAATTATTAGTACTGCCTCTGCCAATGTAGATTGTAACTTATCAATGGTTGCTCATCCTATGTAATTTCTTTCCATGATCTCCTGTGAGTTCATTATGGGAGGAACACTGAAAATGATGGGGGCCTTCTTTGCTTTCTTCTACAATTTTTATTGATAAATTTTGTTTTTGTATCATCTTGCTTTGAACAAATGTTGCTTTCCCCTCTGCCCTCCTCATCCCTTGTAACAAAGAATTTTTTTAGAAGGGAGAGTGGGAATTCTTCAAAACTAGCCAACACATCAACTGAGGTTGCTTATGTGATTTAGTAGCTTTTCTAGAAGGCACCCTGTGTATCTATTTTGTGGGAGTCTCTAGATTTAAGCCATACCTGGACTTTCATTGCTTTCCCCTGGATTTTTGAGATGGAGTATAAAGTCCCATAGTCTCTCACCTCCGCAAAAAAAAAAAAAAGCAGAGAGGTGTTTTGTCCTCTTTGCTTCAGGTCCAGACTTGACCATCATAATCCACAATCTTCATTTTTTTGCTGTTTTTATTGTTTTTCTTTACATTTTTGGAATGATGGCATATATTGTTTCCTGAGTCTGCTAATTTCATTTTTTATCAGCTCTTATGAGTGCATAAAGGGCTGACGCATTCCATAAAATTATGCACCACAATTTGTGTATTTACTTCCCAATCATCATATGCCTCCATTTCCAGCTCCTTACAAACTACAAGAACTGCCGCTATAATTTTTTTGGTGAATCTGGAACCTTTTAGTCTACTTTTGACTCTTGTGCCTAGCAGTGGGATCTCACGGTGAATGGTTATGGAAATTTCCACTACTTACCATCACTCCAAATTTCTTTCCAGAAAGATTGGATTAAAGAGCATTTGCACCAACAGCATACAAGTGTACCTAAATTTCCAATCTTCTTGAATGCTGAAGACTCCCATTTGGAAAAAAAAAAAAAACAAAACTTTGCTGATTTCCTATGTTGAGGTGAAACTTATGTTGTTTTGATTTGAATTTTATTAGAAATTGAGAACAGATATTGACATTGTTGTTTATAGTTTATTGCAACTCTCAAAAGCATTACAAACAATAAATAACCATGGGAAACATTGCTTTGGAAGAAGAAAAAGAGAGAAATGAAATCAACATCACTCTGAGATTTCACCTCACATCCAGTAATTGACAAAGAGCACATGATATTCCTCACTTTCTCCTAACATTGGAAAGACACCAACCGAACACAGGGGCTATTTCAATTTGTTTAATTTCAAATTTGTTGAAGCTTCACAAAGTATTTCAATTTCCATTTCCAAATTCATCTGATTTTGTGGTTGTTGGTTTCATACATCAAAGAAGAAGAATAAGATCTTACCACAGGAAGAAGAAAAGGTAAAGGCAGACAAGGGCTGAGATGTATTTGTTATTCCCAGACATATGGGCAATAGTAAAGCTCTCTTCACATTCAGAAGGCACCTGTCCATGTCAAATGTTGATGCTCAGCACTGGCTAGTCACCTTGTCACCAAATGTCACATAGTTTACAAACCATAAACGACAATATGAGAGATTGTCCCAAATTACTAATAAAATTCAAATCAAAACAATTCAACACAGCAAATTGATGAAGATTTTTTTCCAATGGGATCCCTCAGATCTCACTGGTTTCTTCCCAAATGCTGCCAATGGTATTGTCCTGAAGTAGTCATCTCTAGCCTGGATTAAAAGTATAGAGTAGAAATGTGGCTGTAAGATACAGTGGAAAGCATGGTAGATTTGGGAGTCATATCATCTATGTTCCCAGTCTGATTTGGACACTTAACTAGTGTGTGTTCTTTGGAAAGTAAATTAACCTCTTTGGTTCCATCTTTAAAATGTGGAAGAGAGATTTGCACTTGATGGTCTCTAAGGTCTCTTTCAGTTCCAAACCTATGATCTCATTAAATGACATACATGAGCCTTAGGTGAAAAGAGTCTATTATGGGGAAAAAGTTGCTTGAGAGAAACAGTGAGTCAACAGCTCCTTCTAATTGTTCATCAGGCCAATCAGCTGAACATCACCCTAAGCCTCTGACTTCCATTGCTGAAGATTCCCTTTGGAATTGTTGGTAGATTCCCTTGATAAATCCATTGGGGATTCATGAAGTAAGGCTATTCCAACAGTGAGTCATTGTTCCCCTAATGAGAAGAGGTTTCTATATTCCCAAGGAGACCTCAATGGAAAAAAATGACAGAGCGCATTTAGGTAGCCATGGAGTTAATAGAAAACTCATGACCCCATGCAGCTAGGTGGCGCAGTGGGTAAAGCACTGGCCCTAGAGTCAGAAGGAACTGAGTTCAAATCCAACCCAAGACACTAGCTGTGTGTGACCTTGGGCAAGTCACTTAACTTCAACTGCCTCTAAGAAAAAGAAAAAATAAAATGCACAACTCAAGAGATGTGATTATTCTCTTCTATGGGAGAGACTGCCAGGATCCAAATGACAATGATATCTGATGAACAGTCACCTAATCAGAAAAATAAAATTCAAGGCATGAGCATAGAGCTATCTTAGGAATAGCAATAAAATAATGACACCTTGCAGTTTTATAATGCTTTAAGATTTGTTCAACTCTTAAAATGTTTTCTCATTTGATCCCAAAACAACAAGATGAAGTTGCTTTTATTATCACTATTTCACAGATGAGCAAACTGAAACAGATAGAAATTCAACAACTTGCCTGGGGTCACATAGCTAGTAAATGTCTAAGACCAGATTTAAACTCAGGTCTTCTTGACTCCAGGCCCAGCACTCTACTGCACCATCCAGCACTATCCCAAGAGTGAGGCTACTGTTCTCTAGGACCTTCCTTTCACACACTGGGAATGTTAATCTGTCCAATGGTAGTGCTCAGAGGCACCCCTTCCTCTTTACTGTCCTCTTTACTGAAACACACAATATGTCAAGATAGATAAAATCAGCTGTCCCATTGCTCTATAACATTAAACACATGTAGAACATGGAAAGAATTTTCTTGCTTTCCCAATATGCAAAATTCTGAGCCTCCTGATTTCCATAAGTGATTCAAAGAACTTAAGAAATTCAAGTGATTGCAAAGGATTCGAAGACAAAATTCAACATGTATCAGTGTTGGCTGTCAGAGAATGTGCTGCCTCTTGTTCTTTTAGGGACTTGTTTTCCAACAAGTTTTAATGAGCTGTGCTGAGGCTAAATGCATCTTCCTTAAAAACTCTGTACAGAGAAAATGCATTTGCAATTCCCTAGAAGAAATGACTTGTCATCCAAATGAGCAGATTACCATTTGCTACATCATAGAACAAGCACAGAAGCATTAGGAGAAAGCAGCTGGATGGGATTCAAGCTCTCACTTCAGACAACATTAGGAATAATGTGCTATGGAGATATCTGGGGTGGAGCCAAGGTGACAGACTAGAGAAAATACTCAGCTGAGTTCTCCAAAAATTCCCCTGCAAATAACTGTAAAAGAATTGCTCAGATCAAATTATAAAGTGGCAGAACCAACAAAAGGTCAGAATTAGATGTTTTTCTAGCCCCTTACAAAATATGAGACCAGAAAGAGAATGTTGTAACATGGGGGTGAAGACTGATCTGAAGACCACATGGATGAAAAACCAGTGGTGGTCTGAGGCGGTGGTAACAGATGCAGCAACATCTTGGGGATTCTCAATTACAGATGGTAAGGGGACCTAGAAACTGGTTAGAAAGAAATTACAGGGGACCCCTGGGCTAGCAACAGATACAGGACCACATGCTGTTTGGCAACTCTGTTGACTGTATCTACTTGTGGGACATGTTTCAAGGGTGGGGAGGAGCACTTTTGGTCAAGATGGAGTGAGGGCTCTGAGGAGCAACTGTTTGGCAGTTCCATTGACTGTATCTACTTCTGGGTCATAGTTCAAAAGTGTAGAGAGGAGAAATTTCAGTCAAGAAGGACCCTGAGGAACAGTATTATTTCTGGTCCTAAGGGAGGAGGGGCCCTAAGGAGCAGTAACTATTGCAACTCCAAGGGATCAGGAACCCTTCCTGGGTAATGACCAGAGTACAGACGAAAAGAGCATTGAACACCCCTCTCTCCATATTATAGTACTTTGGAAGCATCAAAAATTCCTAAACCCCAGAATTATCTCTGAAGACAGTAGTACAAAAAACCTGAAGCTTGAAACAGTGCTTCTCCTAACCCCGGAGTGGAATAAGAGTCCAACATTAACATAAAGTTCTAAATAAAGAAACAGGGTGGAAAAAATTAGCAAAAACTACTATGATGACACGGAAGATCAAGACACAAACTAAAAAGAATACAATGAAGTCAAAACATCTACAAGCAAAGCCTCAAAGAAAAATAGGAATTGGACACATGCCCAACAAGAATTCCTAGAAGAACTAAAATAATATTTTCAAAATCAAATAAGAAAAATAGAGGAAAAAATTCGTAAAGAAATGTCAATGAAGGAAGAAAATTATGAAAAGACAATTAATAGTCTGGTAAAAAGAGGCACAAAATATGCTGAAGAAAATAGCATCTTAAATAAACAGAATTGGCCAAATAGAAAAAAAAAGATGTACTCAAATTTACTGGCAAAATTAACTCCTTAAAAAAAGGAGAATTGGCCAAATGGAAAAAGAGGTTCAAAAGCTCACTGAAGAAAAGAATCCCTTAAAAATTAGAATTGAGTTAGATGAACCTAATGGCTCCTGGAAACATTAAGAAACAATAAAACAAATTTAAATGAAAGATAAATGATCTCATAGAAAAAAAGAATGGTAAAATAGGATAGATAATTTAAGACTTTTCAGGTTGCCTGAATGCCATAACCAAAGAAAGAACCTAAACATCATATTTCAATAAATTATGAAGGTAAATTGCCCTGTATAAAAATTGAAAGAATCTGCCAATTATCTCCTAAAAGAGATCCCAAAATTAAATCTCCCAGAAATATTATTGCCAAATTCTAGAGCTTCCAAGTTCTAAAAAATAACGTGCCCAGGAAAACTGAGGATAAACATTCAAGAGAAATATGCATATTTAATGAAATAAAGGAGTTTTAAGAATTCTTGATGAAAACCAAGCTGAATAGAAATTCTGACTTTCAAATACAAGACTGAAAAGAAGCATAAAAAGGCAAACATAAAAGAGTAATCATAAAGGATTCAATAAAGTTAAACTGCTTACCTTTTTATATGGGAAGAGGATACACAAATCCTTTAAGAACTTTAACATTATTAGGGCATTTAGAAAGATTCTACATGGAAATAAGGTGTTGGACTGAGTCAGTTATGTAGGGATAGATAATTTTTTTAATGATATCAATAGATGAAAAAGAGGGATGCCTGGGAGAAGAGAGAAGGAAGAGGAAGAATGGGAAAAATTATCTTAGATAGATAGATAGATAGATAGATAGATAGATAGATAGATAGATAGATGCTTAATTGGTAATAGAAATATATTTTACCCAAAAAGAAAGTAGGAGGGGAAGGAAAAAGAGAAGGGCAGAGTGACAAAAGAGAGGGCAGATTAAGTGGACAGAAGAAAAACAGACTTTAGAGAAGAGACCAGATGAAACGAGAGAGCATAAACACAAGGAAATAGGGAAATGTACAGCTAGTAACCATAACTGTGAATGTGAATAGGATGAACTCACCCATAAAAAGAAGTATATGGCAGAATGGATTAGAAAACCATAAGAAATATACTTGAAACAGAGAAATGCACAGAGTTAAAATAAGGGTGTGAAGCAGAATCTATTATGTTTCAACTGGTGTAAAATAGACAGGGGGGGGGGGGCAATCATGTTCTCAGACAAAGCAAAAGCAAAAATAGACCTAATTAAAAGGGAAAAGCAAGGAAACTGCATCTTGCTAAAAATAACCATATACAATGAAGTAATTTTAATAGTAAATATATAAGCACCAAAAGGCAAAGCATCCAAATTCTTAAAGGAAAAGTTAAATGAATTATGGGAGAAAATAGACTATAAATTATACTAGGGAGGAACTTCGTCTTTTTCTTTATCAGAGCTATGAAATAAATAAGAAAGATATTAAGAGGTGAAAAGAAACTTAGAAAAGTTAGATATGATAAACCTCTTAAAAAACTGTATAGCGATAAAAGAAGTATGCCTTTTCCTCAGTTATGCATGGCACCTCCACAATAATTGACTATATATTGGGGCATAAAAATAACCTCACAACCAAATTCAGAAAAGCAGAAATAGTAAATGCATCCTTTTTTACACCATATGTAATTGATTATTATCCTTCGTTCTCAAAGAGGACCAAAATGACATCACTATCATAGACATTACATTTAATAAACATGGAGGCATAGATTAAAAGTTAATTGGAAATAAATGATCTAATCCTAACGTATGAGTGGATCAAAGAAGAAATCATAGAAGCAATAAAGAACTTCATTAAAGAGAAATTCATTAAAGAGAAGGACAGCAGTGAGACAAAATTCCAAAATTTGTGGGATGCAGCAAAAATGGTATTTAGGGGGAAATTCATATCTCTAGGAAAAGAACAAATTAAAACCCCCCAATTAAACAATAAAATGGAAATACTGAAAATCAAAGGAGAGATTAATAAAATTAAAGTTTTAAAAAAATAAAACTAGAAGCTGTATTTATGAGAAAAATATAAAATAGATAAAGGGTTAGTCATTTGATTACAAAAGAAGACAAATTTAATATCAAAAATGAAAAGGGTGAATGTACTACCAATGAAGATGAAAGCAAAGTAATTATTAAGAATTATTTCATTCAACTAAATGCTGTTAAATCTGAAAATCTAAGCAAAATGAATGAAGATTTTCAAAAATATAAACTTCTCCTATTAATCAAAAAGGAAATGGAATACTCAAATAACCCTATCTCAGAAAAAAGAAATTGAACAAACTATTAACGAGCTCCCTAAGAAAAAAATTCCCAGGAGATATGGATTTAAAAGTAAATTCTATCAAACATTTAAGGGAAAAATAATTCAAATACTATATAAATAATTTGAAAAAATAGGTATAGAACGAGTTCAATCAAATTCATTTTATGTCACAAAGATGGTTTTGATACCTAAACCAGGGAGAGCAAAAACAGAGAAAGAAAACTATTAACCAATTTTCTTGATGAATATTGGTGCAAAAATTTTAAATAAAATACTAGGAAGAAGATTACAGCAATGTATCACAAAGATAATACACTACGACCAGCTGGGATTTACACTAGGAATGCAGGACTGGTTCAATATTAGGAAAATGTTGCAACAATCTGCTAGCAGCTGCTGAAGACTTGTAAGACCCACCAAGAACCAGCACACAGAAAGCTGCCAACACTAGTTCTTTTGATCTGCTTTACTAAGGAAAGAATGTTAAGGGGTTAACAATCTTATTTTAATCCAACATACAAATATCATTTGCTCATCTCAGGGGGAAAAGCCAGCACCCTGAGCTTCACAGATAATATAAACAGAGCAAATAAACATGAATCAACAGACAGATTTCTGTCTGACAAAATCACAATATACAGGTACCAGAGAAGGATCAACATCTGAGTTTTCTGCACAGTCAGGGAGCTCATAACAACAGCTGGCCCAGAGTCATGTGTCACTCCTGCTGTGGCTCAGAGTTTCAAAGGAGACAGCCAACCTCTGGGTATATATCTTGTTCATGGTTAAAGGTGAGTCACACATATGACTCACCCACATGACCTAAAAGCATCACAGAAATGCGACTTAAACCCATGTGGTCTAAAAGCCTCTGATGTCACAAACATGTCACTCAAACCCATGTAATCTAGGCTTTCCCTTGAGGCAAGGAGGTCATCAAGGATACTTAATTTAATCAAGGAAACAAAGGCCAAACTCTTCAAGGGCACTTGGTTGAATAAGTGCTAAAAGCCCATCCTGATTGACAATACAGCAAATTATCAGCATAATTGATCATATGAATAAAAAACCCAATAGAAATCATACAATTATCTCAATAGATGTAGAAAAAGCCTTTGATGAAATACAACACCCATTATTATTTAAAAAATAGAAAGCATAGGAATCAATAAAACCTTTCTTAAATGATAATTTCTATCTATCTAAAACCAAGAGCAAGCATTGTTTGTAATGGAGATAAGCTTGAAGCCTTCCTCATAAGATCAGGAATAAACATGGAAGTCCATTATCACCACTGTTTTCCAATATTGTATTAGAAATGTTAGCTATAGCAATAAGACCAGAAAAAGAAACTGAAGAAATTAAAAAAAAAACAAGCACTGGGGAAAGAAAACTATCATTCTTTGTATGATACAATGGTATACTTAGATAACTCTAGAGAATCAACTAAAATTAATTAACATAATTAACAACTCGAGAAAAGTTGTAGGGTATAAAGTAAGCCCACATAAATCATCAGCATGTTTATGTACTAATAACAAAACCCACCAGAAATCAAAACAACTGCAGACAATATTAAACACTTGAGAGTCAATTTTCCAAGACACATCCAGGGATAATATGAACATGATTGCACAAGACTTTGCACACAGATAAAGAAAGATGCAAACAATTGGAGAAATATTGACTGATCATGGGTAGGCCAAGCCTGTATAAGAAAACTGACACTTTTATCTAACTTACAGATTTAATGCCACACCAATTAAGCTACTAAAGAATTATTTTATAGAGCTAGAAAAATAGTAAAAAAAATTCGTCTGAAAGAAAAAAAAGTCAAGAACATCAAGGGAATCAATGAAAGAGTGTTAAGGAAAGTGGCCTAGCAATTCCAGATTTCAAAATCTTACAAAGCAATCTGGTATTGGCTAAGAAATAGAGTGGTGGATCAGTGGAAGAAATTGGGGACACAATACTGAATAGGAAGTGACTATAGTAGTCTAGTGTTCGATAAACCCAAAGATCCAAGCTTTTCAGGTAAGAAGTAAACATTCCTCAAAAATTTCTGAAAAAAACTGAAAAACAGTTGGGCAGAATATAAGCCAACATGTCACCAACATCTCACATCTTATTCCAAGATAAGGTCAAAATTGATAAATGATTTAAACATAAAAGGTGACATCATAAGTAAACTAGGGAAGGATAGAAAAATATACCCATCAAATCTATAGATAAGAAAAGAGTTTATGACGGAAAAAAGAGATAGAGATGATTGCAGGAAGTAGTTTAGACAATTTTGATCGCATTAAATTAAAGAAAAAAAACCTTTTACACACACAAAACCCATGCAGCCAAAATTAGAAGGAAAAAAGGAAACTGGAGAAAATATAGCTAGTTTCTCATAATGGTCTCATTTCTCAAATATATAGGCAAATTTATAAAAAAAAAAAAGGAGCCATTGCCCAGTTGATAAATGGTGAGAAGATATTCACAGGTAGTTTTCAGATAAAGAAACAAAAACTACCAATTGTCACATAAAAGTGCTCTAAATCACTATTTATTAGAGAAATGTGAATTAAAACAACTCTGAGATACTATCTCACACCTATGAGAAAAAAGAAAATGACAAATGTTTGAGGGGATATGGAAAACATGGGACAGTAACACATTGTCGGTGTAGTTGTGAATTGATCCAATCATTCTGAAGAGCAATTTGGAGCTATGCCCAAAGGGCTATAAAACTTTGCATACCCTTTGAGCCAGCAATGCCACTAGTAGGTCTATATCTCAAAGAGATCAAAGGAAAAGGGAAAGGACCTATTTGTGTGAAAATATTTTTAGCAATGCCCATCAATTTGTGAACAGCTGAACAAGATGTGGTATATAATTATTGTTCTATAAGAAATGATGAGCAATAGGGTTTCAGAAAAACTTGGGAAGTCTTATGAGGACTTATGCAAAGTGAAGTGAGCAGAAAATAGAGAACATTATATACAGTAAGACAATATTGTAAGGATGACCAACTGTGAAAGATTTATCTGCTCTGATCAAAACAATGATCCAAGACAATTCCAGGTGACCCATGATGAACAATGCCATCCACCTCCAGAGAGAGAACTGATGAACTCTAAATGCAGAGGGAAGGAGAGTATATGAAATTCAATATTTTTTAATGTTAAAGATTTTGAATGTAATTCTTAATAAATTTGCAGGTAATTGTAAATAAAATTTTGCATGTAATATTTAATAAAACAATAATTTTTAAAAGACTAAAGATAATTGAATATTTGAAGTAAAGAATTTGACTTCCTTTGAGGTGCCATTAATATGAATATGCAGCATACATTCTGGTTTAATTTATCCCCTCACAATCATCTATGATGTAGCTAGTGTAGGAGTTAGGACCCTCATTTCACAGATGAAGTAGCTTTTCTGTGGATAGAACTTCCTTCATTGCTTAGTTCAAATGCCCCCTGCCTTCCTGATTGCCTCAATTAGGTCCTCTGAAATTAATTTATATTTTTGTTTGTATCTTGTATTTTCTTATTTGCATCTCAAACACAATATAAACTCCTTGAGAGCAGGACTTTTGTTGCCTTTCTATCCTCAATGCCAAGCTCAGTGCCTTTTATACATGAGGTACTTTGTGATATTCTTGAATTGAATTCAATGCAGGCAATAGAAGTAGAGACATTTTATAGGAAATATTAAGTTAAACATTAGTATATGCACAATAGCATTTAAGTAAGTTTTATATTCTGGGTCTAACATGAGATATGAAAACCCCTAGGAGCTACTGCACATTTTTTTAACTTTTAAAACTGATTACAGAACCTTTCTCAAGTCTCGAGAATCCTTATTCTACTTTTATTAATTATTTTTTTCTTAAATTCTTCTTTGTCTTCCTCCTTCCACCCTCTTTCCCTCTATTCTTTGGAAAAGAAACAGAATAAAGATTTATACAGAGTACAAGGTACCAGGCATTGTGGTGGTTTTTTTCAGATATTTTACAATTATAATTTTAAAATATCATTTCATTTTATCATCACAGCAACACTATGACTTAGATGCTCATTTTACAGTTGAGGAAACTGAGGTTAATAGAAGTGACTTGCCTAGGGTCATACAGTTGGTAAATTTCTGAGGATGGATATGAAATTGGGGCTTCCTGACTCCAGACCCAGCTCTCAATCCATTGCATCACCTAGTTGCTTAGAGTCACACCAAACTAGTAACAATAGAACATTCAGGAGAAGAAAGTGGTCAACAGTATCAAAGCCTGCAGAGTTGTCAAGAACTGAGTTTTCAGAAAAAGGCCACTAGATTTAGCAAATAAGAGATCATTAGGAATTCGAGAGACAGATAGACAGACAGACAGAGAGAGAGAGAGAGAGAGAGAGAGAGAGAGAGAGAGAACGAGCTCCTGATGAATGATTTGGTTGAATCAAGCCAGGTTGTAGAGAGTAAAGAAGAAAATAAATAAAAAAGAATATGTATATATACACACACACACACACACATACATACACACACATGCATATACACATATACATATACACACATACATATATACATACATGTACATATGCACATTACATATACATGCATATACACATACATCCATATACATATGTATTACATATGTGTATATGTGCATATGTACGTGTATATTATATCTTACTGTAGCCCTTTTCAAAAAGTTTAGCCATTAAAGGAAGGAGCTACGGAATGAAGGCTAGTGAGAATGCATGGATCAAGGAGGAGTTTTTTTGGAGGTGAGGGATACATGGGCATATTTGTAGGCAGTAGAGATTGTGGTTGTAGTTTGTCTTTCATTCTCAAAGAAGACCATGACATCAGGGAGATAATGACATGACTTGCAATTGAATTGGATTTGAGTGAAGGAAGGCTGAGAAAAGTCACCAGCCTCACTTTCTCCTCCAGAACTATGTGGGTTTAGTGGCCAGATATCAATCAGGACAACTGGGGATGACCCAGGATGCAGTGGGAGACCTTGGCCTTTTTAAGCTAAGGTCTTTTCAAGTTCTCACCTTGAGTGATGCAAAGCTCATTCAGTGAATGCATCCAGTGAGATTGGGGAGAACACAGGCTACAACCACCTGGAGGACACAGGATGGAATATGATCTTTTGCACTTAGAGGAGTTTGCCTTGACAAAGAGAAAGACCTTCATACTATCATAAATTTAAAACTTGAAGGGACCTTAGAGGCTATCGAATGCCTCATTTTACAGATCATAAAAGTAAGATTCCCAAGAAGATTAAGTGGCCCAGGTCATTCATGTGATTGGCAGTGACAAGATTTGCCTTTTGATTCCCAATGCAGTGAGCTTTCCACTATCCCACGAGTTCTTTTAGTAACCAGAGGTATAGATTATCTGGGCCAGATGATTTGGGCTCATCAATTTATCAGAGAACTATTAACTGCTGCTGTACTTAGTGGTACTTTGTTAATTGCCATCATCTTTGACCACTCTACAGTTGGATATCATCTTCCCTTGTATACTCTCTTCTCTGGATTTTTGTGACATGCTTTTCTCTTGATTCTCCCCTACATGTGTTATGTATACTTTGCAGTCTTCCTTAGTTTGGCCCCCCGCCAGGTGCAGCCCACTAATTAAGTTGAGTGGTAAGATCAGAAGCCAATTGACTAAGGAGTGAAAGGAGAAGAAGTGGAAGCAACAAGAGAAGACAATTTTTCTAGGAATTTAACTGTAAAATGGGAGTGATAAGAGATAGTGGTTTCATCACTATATCATTAAGGCAGAATTCACGACTTCAAAGATAACCATGAATATACCTGAATGGTACAGATTCACAGGATATAAGGAATTCTCTAAGTAGAAGGCAGAGGAGTTAAAGCATTTATTGAAACTCAAAAGTAGCAGACCCACAGACCAATAGGTGCCTACCATTGGCTCCAGTCCTAGCTACTCCCCACAGGACCCTGAGAGCCCCGCCCCTGAAGTCCACTCAAATGAGCAGGAAAGATCTTCCCATTCACTGATTGCCTTTACAATCAAAAGCTGCTTCTCGGCCCCATAAATCCATCTTTTTGACACCAAGATTGTCCCTGTGATAGCATGTGGCTGCAAATCACAGAATGAGACAATCCCAAAAGAATCATAATTGCACATGGATAAGAAGTCAATGGAAAATAGTTTGATAGTTTTCTATAGGACAAAACTCTGACCCAATGATGACAGAAAGAGGCCAAATGGTATAGAAGATATGATCATGGTCATGTATGACAAGAAAAGAAGGTAAGATGATTATGCAGAGAGAATAAGGGATGACAAAGAAATGCATTACCCACATGTTACACCAGCAACCATAAAATATTAGAAGAGCAATAAGAAGTTCCATCACAGATTTAGAAGCATTTTTGGAGAATTGATAGGAAAACATCCACAAGAATGGTAGCCAATGTGAAGCTGTGGATGGTCTACAGTTGGCCTGGGAGAGAGAGCAGCCCCGGTTAGGAAATAACAATTCTTTTGAAGCACTGAAATTAATTCTGGTTTATATTGTAACTCATTTAAAGAAGAATGATTCTTGGGATACATTCTTGTGAAAAGACTTCTCTACTTGACAGATCAGTAGTCCCCTAAAACACGGCATACTCCTGCCCTGGGCCATGCTGACATATTTCCTCTCCATGACACATAAAGTCTGTGGGGGTTGGGCCAGAATCCCTCAACAAGTTAGCTCTCTTATAGTATATCACCAGTATATCACATCCTGCATCCTTAAAGGTCCTCATCTATGCTGATGCCAAGGCTGAGTCTATGCAGTTCATCTAGACCTTGTCACTGTGTTTGTCTCTCATGTTTCAAAATGGATTAAGTGTTGCCCATGTAAGAAAGAAAAAAGGAAAAAAAAACATTGATTTGAGCTTCTGATCAAAGATGCTTTACATATCATAGAGTCAAAATCTATCTTTTCACTGATGAGTAAATCAATGCCCAGAGAGGGAACACAATTTGTTTCAATTTTTGGGAATCAGAACCAAACTGAGGTCTTCTGAGAGCAGGATCAATGATGGTTGTACCACAATAGGTAAGCTGGCTAGAGAAAGGACTGAAATACAATGACCCTTCTAAGCCAGATGCCTGAGCTCTATTACTGAAAAACATGGCTGCCCTTTGCTGTCTTGTGATCCCTTGGGGAGCATTATTGGATTTGCATGTCCTCCCCAGTGCTGTTGTTTTTGGAATAAGGGACCAACTTCTTCAAGATTAAGACTGGCAAAGAAAAAAAAACTAATTAAAAAAACACACAGGATTTGCTTGGTCCTTCTCTGTTTAATTTCTGCCATATGAAGGGAATGAGGCCTGCCAACTTTCCAGTTTGACCAAATCTCCATGATGGATTTGCTTAATTGAATTGTTGTATGTGGGTTGTTTACTCCAACTCTCCTCTCAAGTCAAACCCGTAAGTTTCTTTTGAAGGGACACAGATGTGTATGATGTGCTCATTCTTCTTAGTGTGGTGGCCTGGAACTGTGCTCCACCCTGTGGCCAGCTTGCCCAGATCCTGTGAGAAAGAAGAGAGTATACGTCAGCCTATTGTTAACATGAAAATTTTAATGATACAAACGTGTGATCAAACATATAATCCAGCTTACTCTTACTCTAAGAGCTGAGTATCAGTCCAACAGGAATTGGAAATGTAAAACTGAATAGTTGAGACAGAAAGTAGAATCTAAGTCTTCTGACCCATCGCCTTGTATGCAGACAGGACTTCTATTAAATTTTTCAAGCAACTAATTTTGAGGGTTTTTCCCTTCCTTTTCTTCCAAATTCCCCCAAAAGATTTCTGTATCTGATGTTAACAATGTGTTCTAAGGTCCCACCACCTTCAGCAGTCAGTATGTTTTTAAAATATCAAAGTGAAATGCCATTTGCATCAATGTATACTCATTTATATGATTTAAAGTTGGGAAACACCTTATAAATCATCAAGTACAACCTCCTATTATATAGATGAGGATACTGAGGTGGACAGAGAGGGAGAGACTTGACCATAGTCACAAAGGAGCCAGGATTTGAACCCTGGCTTTCTGATCACATATACAATGTTCCCCACACAAACCCTACTTTTATCATATTCACTGGGAGTTTTGGTCCCACTTCCATACAGAATAGCCTGGAATACTATTCTGTCTCCAAACAAAATCATGCTTTTCGGCTTTTCCTAATAATCTTCAACAGTTTCTCCTGGAGATATGTTCATTAGTCAAAATCTGCACAAAGCAAATTGATCAAAAGCCTTTAAAAATAAATGAATGAAATACATGAGTTCATTTCCAGGCTCTCATTGAGGACTAAAATGAAAATCCAGATTAAAAGGGTGAAAGAAGTCATTTCTTGGGATCTCCTCAAGTTGGGGAGTGTCAAACCCATAGTCTTTTGCCCTTCTGTCTTGGCATGTTTTTTGAAAGAAAAATCTACTCTCATGTTTCAGTTATCACTGAATGCCAAGTGACTGCCCATTGTCAGCATAACATTTTATATAATGAATATCTAAGATGTCCATATCTGGGCTGGCTAGTGAGAAATACAACAACTTTCTAGAGAGTTAAACTGTTAACTCTTCAGGAAACTGCCACATTTTAAAACAAACTCTCAAATAATTACTGAGAAAATAATTTATCAGTTCATGAAGCTTAGATGTTCACTTATGATTAGCTTCCTCACATGAAAATTCTAAGAAAATCTCTCAGAAAGCTGTGATTTATGGAGGCAAGGACAAAGAATTCTAGGAGAACCCTACCTTGTTTCCTTTCCCAGCTTCTAAATATTTTATATATCCTTGTCTTTACACATCTCTTTGAAAATTTTATTTTTTAAAGATCAAATCATTTTTTTCTTTTTCTCACCCTCATATTGAAAAAGAAGAAAAACTCTTGAAGTAAATATGTGTAGTCAAGCAAAACAAATTCACACATTGGTTATATATATATATGTATACACACACAGACACATACATACACACATACACACATGTACACACATACATACGTATACACACATATATACACATACACACATATATTTGTATATATATGTATGTGCATATATATATATATACACACATATATCACATTTTACATCAAGTGCACTAATTCTCTGTCAGAAGGTGGGTAGCATGTTTCATAGTCGGCCATCTGGAATAGTAGTTAGTCACTGTGCTGATCAGAGTTCCTAAATATTTCAGTTGGCTTTACAATGTTGTTGTTATTGCATAAATTGTTAATTTGATTCAGTTCAGTTCACTCTGAATTGGGTACAGGTCTTTTAGGCTTTTCTGAAACTATTCCCTCAATCATTTTTTATGGCACGATTGTATTCCATCACATTCATATACCATAACTTGTTTGTCCATTCCACACTTGATGGCAGCCCCCTCAGTTTCTAATTATTTGCCACCATGAAAAGACTGCTATAAATATTTTTGTACATATGGATTATTTTCCTCTTTCTTTGATCTCTTTAAGGTCTAGGCCTAGTAGTGTTAGTGATGGATTACAGGATTTATTTATATTTTTATTTCTTACTTCCTATTTCTTTTCTCTACCCCTTTCTCTGGCCAATCTTTGTTGTCATTGTTGAGAAACATTATGGCGTCATGCCTAGATATCTGGCCTCCAAGTCCAAAAATCTAGATTTAAGTATGTGCCATGTCTGACACAGGGCTGTGGGATCTTGGTAAAACATTTAACCTCTCAGTGCTCTAAACATTAGCACCAGAAATTACAGAAAAGATGTCCACTTGAATTGGTAGAAGAAATTTCCTAATCTGGATGATCCCTATATTAATGAAATCCTGATATTATTATTAATTTGTTTATATAACTTTTCCCACAAATTGCAAGCTGATAATGATAGCTAGCGTTGATATGGTATTCTGAAGTTTGAAAAACACTGCATGTGCGTGTGTGTGTGTGTGTGTGTGTGTGTGTGTTTGTTTGTTTGATTCAGTAATTAGGTCATTAATAGCTAGCATTTATGTGGTGCTTTTATTTTTTTTCAAAGAACTCCTCAAAGCTACCTTGCAAGTAGGTGCTGTTATTATCCACATTTTACAGATGTGGACACTGAGGCACACAGATTAAGTGACTTGCTTAGGATTGCAGAGCTACTAAGTGTCTAAGGCAGGTTTTAAATTTAGGTCTTACTTCCTGACTCCAAGTCCAGTTTCCTATCTGTTAAGTCACCTAGTGGCCCCAGACAAATATTCTGGAGTTTTGAGGATCTGACCGTACAATAATACATCCAGCTTTCAATTAAGGTGAATAATGAATCCCCTGAAATGTTTATCTAATCTACACTATTCAAAATTACAGTCATGTCAAATATGGTCATTGGTTCCAGCCCAATGGAAATGTATAGTGTTGATTTGAATAAGGTGACTACTTAAGGAGATTCCTTATTTGCATTAATTGAGACCAAGCTGGACTTCACATGTGCACTAGCAATGGCATGTTCCTGCTTCCTGACCATCACTGAGTAGATCCTATCACAGAATGTTAGGTGTGAAGGGGATATCAATGATCACCATGTTCTATCCCTCATATTAGAGAAGAGGAAAATGAAGTCATCCCTTCAACGGCACTTACTAGTGAGCCTGCTTGAACCCAGATTATTAAGAGAAAGCTATGTCATTCATGGGTATAGTGCAAACTCTTGTTTCAAATAACTACCCAAGAACTCCTGGGGACAGAGAAGTGGTGCATGACAAATCACAGAGTTTTGGAGTTAGAAGGGACTCAGAGGCTATGTAAGCCAAACTGTACCTATAGGAGATGCCCACTTGAAAATATCTGCCTAGAGGTTATCCAGCCTTCAGTGAGCCTCTTGTGGAAGCTCATTCTACTTTGGAATAGCCGTCATTGTTGAGAAGTGGTGTTGATTTTGTGGTAGTCGTTGTTGCTCTTCCCCAGCCTACTACCAGGTCAAGGCCAAATTGGCTTTTCCAACTTGCTGGTTCTGCCTCTGGGGACAAAGAGAACAAATCTAATCCCTCTTCCACAAGAGTTCTTAAAGTACTTAATGACATAATGAAATAATTAAGTGTAAAGTGAGGAGAACCAAGAGAATGTTGTATACAGTAATGGTAATGTTGTTTTAAGAACAACTTTGAATGAATAAGTCATTTTGACTATTATAAATACCCAAATTAACTACAAAGGACATATGAAGGTAGACACTACCAGCATCCAGAGAAGAAACGGATAAATGGAAATATGTATAGAATGATTTTACACACACACATATGTATGTGTGTGTGTATGTGTGTGTAATGGTAGCCATCTCTACAGCAGAGGAGGGAGAGAAAAAAGGGGAAAAAAGAAATGCACACGATAACTTTATTATGTATTTAAAAGGAATAGCAAGTTTTACATAATATATTTGCAGTTTCTTATGTAATCATCTTTTTTTTATTCTACTATGTTGTAGACATGCTTGTTTCATTTCATAAATTAAAATAAAATAAATTTTAAACAAATTAATGACAGTTATCATGTTACTGCTGACTCTTCTTGTCTCCAGAACAGATATCCCCAATTACTTCAACTAACCCTCATATCACCTGAACTCCAGACTTTTCAACTTTGAGTTGACTTCTCTGAATGATTTCCTGTTTATTGACATTACTACAACATTACAACTAAATATTGTAGTTAATTGACTACAATACTTGAGATATGGTCTGACCAGTACAGAGTAGAGAGAGACTATACTCCCAGAAACATCACCATGGAATGTCTTTCTGTTCTGAAAGCATAGTAAGGTATTGTGAAGGTACATTCTGCAGTCAGGAAGTCTGGTAGAGTAGAATTGAGCCCTAAAATTGCAATCAGTAGGACTAGATTAAGATTCAGACTATGCCATAACACATATGTAACTGGGAAATCCACTGGCCTCGATTCTTCAGTTTTATACTCTAAAATGAAAATACTGGACTAGACAATTTTAACGTCCCTTTCAGCTTTAAATGTCTGATCTTGTGAATGAAAATTCCTATTTATCTGGTCATGTTGAATCATTATCAACTATGTTCTCTTTAGTTCTTGATACTAAAACGTCTCCCCACTAGTCCTGAGTAAAAAGGAATAGATTCAATTTAAAATGAATGGAGACAAAATGTACTTGCAAAACCTTATGGAAGAGTAGAATTCCAGTCTTTGCATTGTCTGGCATGTTATTCTGGGCAACCAAGTTGCATAGTGGATAGAACACTGGGCTCAGGGTCAAGAAAACCTGAGTTCAGATCTGACCTCAGACACTATGTGGGCAAGTCACTTAACCCTGTTTGCCTCAGTTTCCTCATCTGTAAAATGAACTAGAGAAAACTACTCTAGCATCTTTGCCAAGAAAACCCTAAATGGGGTCATGAAGAGTTAGACATTACTGACATCACTCAAAACAAAAACATGCTATTCTCTACTCGAGAATGAACATAAAAGAGGTATTTAGGGACACCCTACAGAGATCTGGTTTATTTGTCCATTACATCTTTCTCTATTAGGACAAGGAAGGGAAAGGAATAGTCATTTGTATAGTACATTCCATGTGACAGGCACTATGTTAAGTATTTTGTGAATATCTTATTTGATCTACATAACAACACTGTGAAGTAGATGTGAATATTATCCTCATCATATAAATGAGGAAAGTAAGGTAAACAGCAGTGAAGTAACTTGGCCAGTGTCACACAGCTAAAAAGCATCTGAAGATACATTCACACTTCTCCTCCTGACTCCCAGGGCTCCATCTTCAACCACCAGATGCCTCTAAGCCATTAAGCATGCTCACCTTCCACACCCACACTACCGAAGGGAAGAACGAGAGAAAGCTATGTTCACAACAATGCATGTTCCCAGCCTGAGAATTACAGGCTTCAAAACAAGTACTGAGAGAATTATAGACTATTAGGCCTGGAAAGGAACTTAGAGTTAGTTAGGACAAGCCATTCATCTTACATTTGCAGAAGCTGAGACCCTGGGGTTAAATGATGAGCAAAGTCCTATAATCACCTTGGATCTGACTTGCAGCACTGAGGAGTCCAGGGCATGTCCCATGACACGACATTAATGCAGTGGACCAAGCAGACATGCAACTATAATTTTACTGAATGACATGCCTGATGTCATGAAGCAATTTTGATTTTGACACAATTATTTATGTTCAAGCTCATTTGTAAGACTCAGCAACCTGCAACAGTGACCCAGTCGCTATGTGTTGTGTTCAATCATTTGGCACTGAGAGAGAAAGAATCAAAAGCAAGGCCCTTGGGCATATGCACAGTAATGAAGTAGAAAGGAAAACAATAACATAACAATTGCTCTTCCCAGGACCACAATGCTGAGTACAATGTTGATGAAAATAAAGGTAGGGGAAAAACACATGTTGGAACAACAAACAAACAGAATGTTCCAGAGTTCAAGGCTTTCACTCGAGGCTGCATTGTCCAAGACACTGAGATCCAGCTCTTGGGGAAAGAAATTGAGCCTGCTCCCAGAAGAATGCAGAATTCAAGAACGTGACATTTTGCATAGAGACAATGTTGTAGAGTCCTATAGGATCCTTAAAAGCAAAATCTAGGACTGAATTACAATGCAGAATAAATTCCTAGAAATTAGTGTAGGATCAGAAACAAGGGCAAGGCATAGACTGATGAACTCTGAATGACAGGTCTTGTTTTTTTAAAAAAAATTCAAAAGATTTGTGATCTTTTCAACGTGACCACTCTTTTCATAGATCACAATGATCTGTTTCTCCTTATTGTATTCACAATCTTTTTTTAAGATTATACTAATACAAACCTAAAGATGGAAGCAATCTGAATCTATCGAGATGAGAGATTCTTAACTAAAGTGTCGTAGACCCTTTTTGCAATCTCGTGAGATCTAGGGAACTCTTCTCAGAATAATGTTTGCAAAGGCATAAAATACATAAGATTTCAAAAGAAACCAATTGTACTGAAATGCAGCTATAAAATAATTTTTATAATGTTCATAGACTCCCATTAAGAACCTCTGATCAAGTACATTTTCCTTATTATTCAGATGAGGAAACTGAGGCCCAGAGTAGTTAAGTAACTTGTACAAGGACATGCAGATAGTAAACATGAGAGGGGGATTTGAATCCTAGCCCTCTGCTTCCAGAGTCAGAGCTCTATTCTCTGTACTATATTGTCCCTTTTCAATGACATAGTTTTAGGATTAATATGCAATGTTAACATTTTCTCCATCATTTTCTTAAATATAGATAACTAACAAAGCAATGCATCAAGCCTTCATTTGTAGTGTTTGTCAATCTCTGAGATGTAAATGCTGACAGTGAAAACATAGTAATTGGCTCCATCACACCACTGGGTCCACCCAATGTGCTAAGGACCTACCTCTATATCTTTGAACTTGACTGGTATACCCGGGTGGAACATAGTATGTCCATTTCAATTTTGCTAAGTGTCCTCTCTTTTCTAATAACCCATTTCTCTCACAATATCCAATTCTTTTTTCCTCAATATCTTGTGTGCTCCAGGAAGTTTTATGGAATAATCATATCCTAATGAAAAACAAACAAGTCAATTCCAATTTTGAGGCTTCTAACTCTTTCTGCCCACCCTGCCCTGAGAGTTCCTCTTTCTCCCCTCCCAGTGTGATTTACATTTTGGTCATGCTGTGCCCTTATCCTGCTTTTCCTCTCTATCATGAATCTGCCCAATTCTGGTTTGCTTCTAATTTCCACTAGATGCAAAGTAGGCTATTTAATCAGAAACTCCTGCTGTTTGGTGGACTTCTTTCCATTCTAAGTAGTTTTCCATTGACAATTAGCCCATTCAGTAAACAAACTGCATGATTCTTTAGTCTCCTAAGAGTTAGAATTGAATAAAGGAGCTGAGTTACTGTCCTAGTAGCATCTGAGGGATCTGGGGCTCAGCAATGCTGCCACTTTTCCCTGGTTTCACAGATTAACATGGCTTTTGCCTTCCCTGTTTTTCTTTTAAGGTTTGATGCCCATGAAAGCAATGGGAACTCCAGGTATGCAAGAGATGAAAGGTATGGAAGCATGAATCTCTCCATTTGTCTTAAAGAAAGAGTATTCCGGGCACAAAAATGTACATCATGTTCTCCAGAAATCTCTGATGCAGAGGATGGAGAGAGAAGGGGAGAATCTTCAGTGTCTGAATGTACTTGGTTTCTGGGTATTAAATGAGGTAAAACTTTCTTTAAGACCACATGTTAGCATCCTGGGAACAGTCCTTTGAAGTCCAGCATTCCCCCACTGTGCTTCTAGAAACTGAGATGAAAACCTGCAACTTCTTTTTAAAGTTTATTATTTAAATGTTGAAAATATTGTTATGTAATATCTATTGTTTGATTTATAATTTATTACTAAAATATTAATTTTTACAAGTCATTTCACAATGACTCCTCCCTCTTCCCCAGAATTGAACCATTCCTTGTAACCATAAATTATTTGTTAAGTCATTTTTCAGTCATGTCTAACTCTTCATGACCGCTTTTGGGGTTTTCTTGGCAAAGATACTGGAGAAATTTGCCATTTCCTTCTCTAGCTCATTTGACAGATAAGGAAACTAAGGCAAACAGGGTTAAGTGACTTGCCCAGGATCACACAGTCAGCAAATATCTGAGGCCAGATTTGAACTCAGGAAGAGGAGTCTTCTTGATTCCAGGCCCAGAATTCTATGCACTGTACCACATAGCTGCCCAACCATGAAGTATAGTTAAGCACAATAAACTGTCTGATAGAGTATGCCTCACTCCACACCCATACTCCACCTCCTTTTCATAAAGCAGAGAAATATATTTCCATCTTGGAACTTTGAGGTCCTAGTAGATAGGTAGATAGATAGATAGATAGACAGACAAACAGACAGACAGATAGATAGATAGGTAGATTGATAGATCATGCATGCAAACATATTTACAAAGATGATAGAAAAAAGAAGAAAGGAAGGAAGGAAAGAAGGGAGCACAAAGGAAAGAAGGAAGGAGGAGGAGGGAGGAATTGGAGGAAAGAGGGAAGGAAGGAAAGAAGAAAAGAGGAAGGGAAGGAAGGTAGACAGAGAAAGAGAGACAGAGACAGGCATAGACCAAAACAGAGAAAGAAAGAAAGAAAGAAAGAAAGAAAGAAAGAAAGAAAGAAAGAAAGAAAGAAAGAAAGAAAGAAAGA
>CM053623.1:355690239-355719887 GCA_028646595.1 Phalanger gymnotis
ATCTAATGGAAGGAAACAAAGCACAAAAGGAAGCTTAAAAGGTGGGTGGAAGACGAGAGAGTGTAAATTCCAATGTAGTGCAATTGAGTGAGAAATGAGATTTCTGACCTGAGATCTCTCCTTATATGAAGGTTTGGAGTTCATAGCCTCATCCTCCAATCATAGAGGCAGAGGGTAGTGATGAAATGGATCCCAAGGCTAATCTTATAGGATGAAGAGGTTATCAATCAAATAAAAAGGGCTTTAGAAGTAGTATGAGAAGTCTTTTGAAAGTCATTGAATGAAATGAAGTGACATACCACAAGTGGCATTTTGATTTTGGCCAAGATCCGGTCATAGCCCATGGGTCTTTTATAAAACAGCAGGCCAGTTTAGAATCCAGAAGATACAAGTGTCTTGCTTCCCAATAGGAGAAATCTCTTGCCAAATCTCTGGGAAAGAGGGGAGGAGAGAGAAGAGGCCCAGCTTCTGTCTAAGCGGTGATCTTAGTCTTGATGCCCTTCTACCCCTGACACCTTGATCAGAGGAAGATCTTGTGAACTATGAAGGTTTGTTGGATTCGGGCTGCTATTTGGTGTCCTACATGGATGATAGTGGCAAAAGAGATTTAAGGGTCTTCTAGGAGCTGAGCAGAAAAGTAAAACCATGTATAAAGGGTATTTCATAAATATACTCACTAAAAGGAGAAGACTTCTAGAAATTAGGAGCTGTGAGTTACTCCCTTACTACATGTACTCTCTAAGCTTGAACCCACTTTCCCTTGGACGTGTGAGGTGATTCTTACTCCAACTGTTCTTCAGACATATGTTAGTGAACTAGTTAGTGTAACTAAATTAGATCTGGCTAACTAATTGATATCAATGTTCAGTCTTGAGGGAGATGCACTCTGGCGGGGGCCTGTGAATTATAATATGGGAAACTGCCTCTTAACCCCTCAGGACTATTCTTACTACCCCATGAGAAGAAAGAGCAGTAATCCTGTGAGTGCTGCCAGGGGGAATATGAGTTGCAACAGGTGCCTAAGAGCTTATGCTATATTTGTATTCCTAAGACATTATAGCTGTCCAGTTCCAAATAAATAGTACTTAATAACTGGGGCAGCACTGGGCTTGGAATCAGCAGGACTCAACTTCCTGAGTTCAAATTCAGTTTCAGATACTTACTATCTGTGAGATCCTGGGTAAGTCACTTAACCCTGTTTCCCTCAGTTTGTCATCCGTAAAATGAGGTGGAGAAGTAAATGGCAAACCACTCCAGTATCTTTGCCAAGAAAATCCCAAATGGGGTCACAAACATGATTGAAATGACCAAACAATAACATCAACTTAATATTTGTTTTATTGAATTGTTATATGAGTTGATCCTCTATATAGCTGTCTATTTGGTACATGAAAAGAATTTTAACAATGAATAATCATACCTCATTTTACACACAGGAAACTACTATCCAGAGACCTTAAGTGCTATTGTCCAAGCTGTCACAGAGTAAGTGACAGAGCTGAGATTCAGTTCCAGGAATTCATTTTGCTTTGTAGTACACCATGTTGTCTCTACTGGGAGCTGATAATGGAAGACAGTAATGCATTTAGCATTATGAAAAACACAATTTATTTCTTGCTATTTAAAAAGTCTCAGCATGTGCACAGATGGAAAAGTCAGTCATTGATACACATAGGAGTCCTCCAAAAACAATTAGGTAGAAATAGTCATCTCACATTTCCTTCAAAGGGTAGGTCTGTCACCAGATCCAGATTCTGAAATACTAAGTGGCAGTTCTTAATTTCCCATATGCCCTTCATGGTTTTCTTTGAAGATAAAGTATGACTCTGAGGTTTCTACAAAATCAAGGGCTGGGACTTGTAATATGGAAAATCACAGCATTAACTTCAGGAAACACCAGGTGAGATGTAGCTTTGAACAGCCTTTTTCTCTTCCTCATTACCCCCTGCAAATGAAGCAAAGGGACAGAAAGAGCAGTGGCATATTTCATTTTTACCTTCTGGCAGCCTTTGACTAGGCAAGGTGATGCTATGAATGCTGACAGGCACCATTAAATCTTCGGTGTGCTTTGGCACTCAATGGGGAACTTTTCTGTGACATCCAAGATCCCAAGAGTGAGAGGCCAGCAGCTAATCTTTGGATTCCCTCAAGTCCATTTGACCTGCTCTCCTCACACTCATTTCCAAATTTCATCTCCTCTGGGCTAGCTTTGTTTTATGCTTTCACTTAAGTGTGAAGGAAGTCAAGATGGCATATGGAAGTAATAGAAGTTGACCTTTTCCAAAGACTAAATTCCTGCTGATATGTTTTTGTTGCTTAAACCAATGCTCAGACTTCCCTCTTTTCAGATTTCAAAATGAATCCTATTACTCATTATCCTAACTAAAGTCAGAAGGAGCATTGCCTTGGAAAGAAAGGGGAGAAAAGGATCTCTCATGATGTTGGTTGAGTGAAGAAAGTTCATGACTTGGAGATCTGGGTTCAAATGTTAGCTCTGACATGAACAAACTGTGTCAATGAAGAAGTTAATTAAATCTTTCATAGACTATTTCTTCATCTGTAAAATATAGATAATAATAGTCCACAGAAGCCTAATGTGGAATGCTTTATAAACCTTAAACCATTATATAATATGAATATATGAATTCCGTATATGTATATGCGCACAAATATGTGGCATACTTATACACATATAAATACATGCATGCATAATATATTATTTCCATTAAAATATATTTTTATTTTATAAATATCATCTCATATCCTACATATGTACACATAAACATATGCATGAATAATGTATGTTTATGTTAATATATTATTCATATATATGTGTATATATATATATATGTATGTTTTACTTTTACTGAAAGGAAACTGTTGTATAGTCAAAAAAAGAGTGACTTTAGGGTCTCAGTGCCTGAGTTAGAATCTGATTTACTGCTCATGAGACCTTGAACATGTCATTTACCTTTTGAGACTTCAGTTTGCCCATCTATAAAATTAATGAAGCATAAGTAATAATTAAAGCCCCACCTTTGCAAAGCTTAGGGCCAATAAAACTATAATTACTTCTCCAAACCTATTCAAAAGCTTATAATATAGAAATAAGACCTATTTAAAACTTTGAGAGTCTTTCTTTTGCTTCCACCATTACAAAGGTCTTGCTGAAAGTTTTATTTGTCAGGATGAGAAAATGTTACTTATGTGTCTCCAGAGTCACCCAGTTGTGACTGACCACAGTATGTGCTGCGTTGCCAAGATACTGAAACATCAGATATACTTATTCAACTCCATTGTCTGGGGTCAAAGAGAGAAACCAAACATGAACCAATGACTAATCTAAAAATCAATTTACATAGACTCCTAGACTTAAAATTGGAAGGTAATCTAATCCAAATTCATTTTATCAGAGGAAGAGATTGTGGCATATTAAGTAATTTCCACAAGTCCAATCTGAGATAAGTTGTTCAGAATGCATATATTCAGTTTATATGTTCATCATAAAAAGAGTCTAATAAAACCTATAAAAAAAACCCCAAAACTAAATGCTCAGAATGGTGTCCTGAGTTTGGCTCCTCACTGGCTTTAGTGAAGCTGAGTACCTCCTGGGTGTTAACTCCATATACTACACAGTTCTCTGTACTACTGAGCTCTCAGAACAATGCTATATGAAGAGTTCATCAATAATTTTGTAGTTCTGATCCACTGGCTCCTTTGAACTGACTTTCTCTCTTGCGGGGAAAGGGTTTCGTACCCCTTTCTGACTTTTCGTAATGGAAGGAACCATATATTGGAGCACTCATTTGCTTATAGTTGTATCTCCTTATATTAAGGCAACTACTTTTTCTTTAATTGCTCTTTTTAATTATACTCATTTGCTTGAAATTAACTGTAAAAGATACTAGAGATTTTTTTTTCTAATGGAACAAAGTATGGACACATGAGGCTTTAAAAGATTGTGATTTTTTTCCATTAAATTAAATGCAGAAAATATAAAGTGCTCACTATATGCTGGGTAGTATGACTCCATCATTAAAAGGCCAGCATTGGAATTAGGTAAACCTGGGTTCCATTCCTGCTTCTAACAGATACTCGTTGTGTGACCCTGGAAAAATACTTATCCTTTCAGATCCCTAGTTAAATCACTGACATGATAAATTAGATTTGTTGAACTGCATCAATAGAAGAGAAAAAAACATTTATTAATCATTTACTATGTGCCAAGCACTGTGCTATTGAGGATGAAAATAGAAAATCTAGACAGTCTTTATTGTTGAGAAGCTCATGTTCTAATTGGAGGAGACAGAACATCAAATAGGTTTCATGTTTACATTTAGTTCTTGGCATACAAATAATGTTATATACTTACACAGGGAAAGTAGCATGGAAAAGGACAAGGTGCCCATGGTCTTGGACAATGGCAGAAGAGCAAATACTCCCATACTCAGAGGTGGACTCTGATATACTTCAAGCAGAGTAGGAATATAGGTGTCAATACACAGGTGATACTGGGCAGCTGAGAATGGGCATCTTGTTCTTGGTGGGCAACTCACACCTCCTCAGATGGCTTCCTACCCTCAATGCATGACTTCATCATGCTCTTCTGCTCAGGTAAATTTTACCCCTTCCCCTCTTTTCTACTTCTATTAATGTGTGGTCTCCCTCACTAGATTGTGAGCTCCTTGAAGATGGGACTTGTCTTAGGCCTTTCTTTAAATCTTCTTTGCTTAGTGCAATGTGTGGCACATAGTAGGGGCTTAATAAGTGATTATTGACTTTAACTGAGAGAAATGAAGGTTTGTCTCATGGCTAATGAAAGTGAGATGGATGAGGAGAAATGCAATTGTACATGAGAATGACTGAGGGAAAGCAGCAGAAGAATTTACCACCTGAGTTACTATTAATGGGATTCACATAGGCCTGACTATGTAAGACAGAAGGCATGAGTACTCAGATGGAGTAGTCATTCATGCTCTAGAAATGTCTACCAATGAGTTATTGATTTGGTTTGGTTTGGTTTTACTCATTTGCTCTGCTTTTTTTCTCCCCATTTCATTTCAGTAATGATGTGTTGACTAGGTCTCAGCCTTGATTTTGTTAAACTGAAACTCAGAGTAGTCCATTGAAAACCTGGTGCCTTTTCAGACAATGATTGTGTTTTCATGGGTCTGGCTGGCTCTTGGAGAAAGATATCCTCCAACTCCACCCAAAATGACAAGTTGGTCACTTCAGAGAAAATGGAAAAGGGAAGTCAATAAACTATTTTGGTTGTTTAGTCATTCACTCCTGTCCTACTCTGCAGGATCCCATGGACCGTACTATCCATGGGATTTTCTTGGTGAAGAAACTGAAGGAGTTTGCCATTTCCTTTTCCAGTGGATTAAGGAAAAGAAAGGTTAAGTAACTTGCCCAGGGTCACACAGCTACTAAGGGGCTGAGCCGGTATTTGAACTCTGATCTTCCTGACTCCAGGCTATATCATTAAGGCAGAATTCATGATTTAAAAGAAAATCACGAATATGCCTGAATGGTCCAGAATTGCAGGACATAAAGAATTCTCTAAGTAGAAGGCAGAGGAGTTAAAGCATTTATTTAAGCTTTAAAATAGTAGACCCATGGACCAGTGTCCCCAATTCAATATCCTGGCATGAACCTTCCAAAACCAATATGCCCATCTCACAATAGTGACCAGGAGGTTACAGAAAAATATTATGGCAGCAAGCCAAGCCATACTGGTGCTTCCCCCCAATGTTAGGGCCCTCCAGTAAGAAGATTATCCACTAGCCTCAAGCCCTTGCTCAGCACTTCAGTTTGACTGAGGCAATACCCATTCAGTAATTAAGGCTTAATAAGAAAAGAGGCAGAGAATGGCCTCTTTACATAGGCAAAATAATGTATCTAGGAGAAGACCTCTACGGCTTCTGGCCAAAACAGAAACAATTGCTACTTATATTCATTCTGAACTGATAAGGGTCCAAACAATGGCAAGGCAACTCACAACTCCTGGAATGAGTCCAGAAGAAAGTTCTTTCTTCAAAGGATCTTCACAAGTTTTTGTTGGTTTTGTTGGGCTGGTTGTTTAACAGAATTCTGTTTGTTTACTCAAGGGAATTTAGCTACCTCTCTTCACTGCCAGAGATTTATTGTCAGCCCCTTTTGTCTAATTAGGTCCTGGCCTTTCAAAGACCCTCCCTAAATATGGAATATTAAGTACCTGCTCAGGGAAAATACTATGTGTCTTCTCAAATGAGATAGCTCCTCTGAGCACTCCAGCTATCCCATGTCCCTAGGAGCTTCCTAGTCTATAAATGCTTTTCCTCTCATCAACTCCTTAAAGTCAAGATTGTTCTCTTCATTTTCCACACCAGGAAAGTAAGATGTTATTTCCCAGAATCACCCATAATCAGGACTTGAACACGAGTCCTTTAGCTACAAGTCCAGAACTATTTCTTTTTTACTTTGGCCCTCCTCATGTTACCTGAGCATCATCCGAAGCCAAGTAATCAAGGCAGCCCTAGAGTCAGGAGATCTGGGTTAAAAGTCTGCCTCTGGCAGCAAGTTTGGGTGGCCTCTCTGAATCTCAGTTTCTTCATTTATAAAATGAGCTTTTGTGAGGTTTGAGTAAGATAATTTATGAAAAACACTTGGTACAATTTGAAGTGTTTTGGAAATAAGTTATTCCTGATATTTGCCCCCTTCATATGATTCCCATGTCATGATTACATTCTTATAATTATCTTATTAGGAAAAAAAATGGTGAAGGAAGCATCGTCTAGACTTGTGATTTCATCACTGTAGGGAATTCTGGGTGTGATATGGAAACTCTCCAACAAAGAAGATAACCAACTCATCTGTAATTTATAATTTTAGAGAAATACCTGGGGATCTGAGAGTTTAAGTGATTTGCCAGGAGACCCACAGTCAGTACTCATTAGAAACAATGTTTGAAAATAACTTCACGAGTATAAGACTGGCCACTACCCTTCATCTATTAGACCTCCTGGCCTCTATGAAAGTTCAGGAAACTGGTTTAATAGTTATTATCTATGAAAAGGGATAGAAGAACCTCTGGGATCCTTCTGCTACTGTCTAATGAGAAGAAGCAAACACCTGATCTCAGCCTAAGTCTTCATGAGAACTAGAGAAAGGAAATGGCCTCTGGAAAGGAAAACGTAGCACCTGGACTCTGGCAAAAAGTGTTGCTTGTTTAATGATTTCAGAGTTCTCTTGTTTTCTTAACCTCCTATTAGTAATTAGGCAACTGCCCGGGTATGCTGTGATCTGCTCTTTGGGCCAAAGAGTGAATCATTCTCACTTCTCAAAGAGAACACGTTTTTCCTGCATCTCTTTTACTTGGAGCAGAGCAAATGTTTTCAGAACATGCTTTGCACAAAGTAAGTGCTTAACAAATGCCCTTTGAATAGGCTTTGATTGGATTTCTGGATGTCTCTCATATTATAAGTCCAGGAATGCATCAATTTCTTTACTGAGGAAAATATTAATTAGCATTAAATGCCTTTCTGAAATCATCGTTATCATCATTGTTATATAAAAGCTCTCATTTTTCAGTGAAGTTAAGATAGAAATGGCTTGAAGACAATGCATCATCCTTTTGTTACTCTATAGTTACTGGTCTATGAACTATTGCGCAGATGATAAAAACATCCATCTCTTGTAATTAAATAAAAGCATTTCCATGTAAGCTCATCTTTTATAAACTCATTGTTGTGGGCTTTGCTTGACTCAGGCCAATCTCCTGACAGTATAGGTCAGAGACTGGAAAAGTGAGACACGAGTAGGTCATTCACCAATTAGTATGAGATTTAATTATCCACAGCAGAAGGATACTCAATAAAGGAAGGAACTGAGGGCCTCTCCAGTTGCTTCTGCTGAGTAACCCTTGCTTTCAGTGACCATTTGTTCCATCGGCCAAAGCACCAAGAGTTCTCACACCCTAGATTCCCGTGGATGCTTTCCATTCCCACCATGAAGAAATGATGTTCACAGTCTGAGCCTTTAGTCCCCTGAGGCAACCATGTCTTGAGGAAGGTTTTGATAACTTTTAAGGTAAAGTCTATCTTGATCTACTTGCAAGAAGGGGGTTAAGCTATTTTTTTTTTCCACATTCACTGAAAGAATTTGTGGTAACACTCTAGCAGCAGATAGGATCAAAGTAATGATACGGATATTTAGCCTATCCCATATGATTTTGATCTCCTTTGGTAGGTCTCTATATTTTGAAAGCTTTTATTCTCATGTCACTTGGAAAATGAGTTTTTGGCATGCTAAAATCAATTAAAATCCTATTCTGAAGTTTTTATAGATCAAAGCTATATCTGGATGACCATAGGCAATAATTCAGTTTTTGATAATGTGTCCAATAAAGTTTTTGGTTGAATCCCATAGGTCTGGATTTGTAATGTGGGGATTTATGCTATTCCAAGAATGATGACAACCTTCTGATGGATAATTTTAACCATTAGGTTATATCTAGCAAGCTGTTCAGTAGATGCTATTTTTTTAAACCTGGAGTGATACATAATGAGTAAACGAAAAAGTGTTTATTAAGCCCTTGCTATCTTTTGTGGTCTCCATATGCACAATCTGTACTTATCACTAAGTCTAGGAACCAAATGGTAATTTCCTTCTACAATTTCTAATTGTGATAACTTGTCTTGAATCACTCTCATGGACTCTTTCATTTCCACTAATAAATATGCCATTTATTTGACTCATTTTTGTGGACATAATTGTTGCAGAATTCATGTGTATGTCAGATGTGTATATTATTTACATCTTATTATTAACAACATATTATTCATCACTGCCATGATCGTCTCATATCTATGTACAGCTTTAAGGCAGCATTTTTCAAACTGTGGTCTGAGGACCCCTGGAGATCCCTGAGTCTCTTGAAGGTCCACCAGGCCTAAGCTATTTTCATAATGATACTGAGATATTATCATTTCTAATATGGTAAATATCTAAAGATACTTATAATTCACATAAACAATAGCTCTTGAGGGAGTCTTCAATAATTTTCATAATAATAGGTAGCATTTACATAATGCTTTAACTTTGCAAAGCACTTTTCAAATATTGTATTGCTAGAAATCAAAACCATGCTTTTTTTGCTTTGGTATTTGATAACTACCATTCTCATCTGCTCTTTTGGAAATCAGGAAATATTTATCTTCAACAATCCGAGTGAAATCCATTCTTTAGATTGTTACAAAGATCACTAAATAGGGATGGTTAAAGGAGGTACAATGGAGCAGATTTCAGTTTGAATATTTAGACTTCTCAAATCAGTAAGTGGTCCAAATGAGGACTTGGTTTACTGTTTAGACTTATGTTAATAATGCAGATTTAACTTTACATGGCCCCAAATAAACATATAATGTTGTGCACACATTTTCTTTTTTCAGAGAACCAGTTATTAAGCATTTACCAGCACACTCAAATCACAGCCCCACACAGCTCACTGATAGCTGTGCAGTCACTACCTGGGAAGCCACATACATTACATTAACTCTTCTCCTACTCTACCATCTCTGATATTCTTAAGGTTTGGAGTGTCTAGGCAGTCTACCAATGTCTCCAGCTCCCATTAATGGCATTTCCTCAATTATAGGAGGATAGTTTACTAAGCTTTTATTCTATTTAGGCACTAACAGTTGGATTAGTTTTTACAAAGGAATATTTGCTCCAAAGAATACAATAATAAATATGCAAAATGTATCCCCTAACACATGAGGTTTAATGCTTCTCCTTCCTTGTGCCATCTCAGTCTCTGGAAAGAAGAATGGGATTAGGTTGACAGCTCAGCTCAGTTCCTATAGAGCACAGTCACCCAAGTCTCAAACCCCATCAGGTTCCAGTTCCAAGTGTCTTGGTTTCTCCATTTTGGCTGGCTAAAACATCCCCAACTGGAATCTTTGCTCCAAAATCACCTTGGCTCCAACTAACTCAGGGGTACAGCACAAATCCCCCCAGTACCAAAAACTGAGAATAGTCAACACAGAAGATAAGGAAACCAGGAGAAGAAAGTCCTTCCTTTCTTACCAGTTCACTTCACAGCACTAGGGCTGTGGGTGAAATGGTATCTTTACCCTCTGGATACGGAAAGCGAGCAACATTTTGAAAAAAAAATCAGCAGAAAAAGAGTGATGTCTCAGTTTTGCCAGACTTAAAGATGCAGTCTGGTCTGGTTATACATTCAATCAAAGAAAGTTACACCTACCCAAACAGTAGGGGGAAAAGAGTATCTCCATCTTAGGAGATCTGGGCATGCTCAGTTTAGGCCCCTCCTAAGGGGGGCCTCCACATTAGGTGATCTGGGCATGCTCCAAAGGCAATCTAACCAGCCTACCTCTGATTGGCAATCAAATTGAACAGTTCTATCAATGCTAATAAAAATAAAAATAAAAATTGTAGCTCTTGTTCGTCCACTGACTTTACCTGTCTACTTAAAGCCCTTAATTTCCTGCTCTAATAAAATTCTGTTGGCCCACTTGCTTCTGCAGTCTTATCCCATTCCAAAAACATGATCATATGAACTTTATGCCTAGGAGGGGAGAAAAGTTCTTGGCAATCTGAGCCCTCTTGTTCTTGCCCTTTCAAATATTTGACTCTGACTCATTCCTTTGGCATATAGGTCTCCTTCCTTCCTTCTTTCTTTCTAACCAACTCTCTTATACTTTTTTTTCTTTTTTAAAAAATTTATTTTTAATTTACGGAGTAAAATAAGCAGTTCCATAACATAGTAAAAGAAAAAGGATCATAGATTTAGAACTAGGGGAATCCATATGGGCATCTGTATTTTGTCTTACAAGAAAACCAGGGTCCAGAAAGGTTAAATAACTTTCCCAAGTCCAATTCATGTAAATGGCACCAGATGCATATATTCAGTCTACAACTTTATCGGAAAAGATCTCTGATTAGACTAGAAAAATAAATCTCTAGTAAATGCTTCCTTGGGCTATAGCTGGGTAGACTGAGGCCCAGGGAGATTAAGATTACTCTAGATCATATAGATGGTAAGCATCAAAGATGGATAATTTTTCTACCTCCCAAATCAGGACTGTTTGCACTGTACCAGGTATGACGGTCAGTCATAAAATTTGGATTCAAAGCAGGGACATTTATTTTTTTAAGTAAACACTGTGGATAGCAACTATTGTTTAATTTTCATTTTTTCCCATATAACCATGAATTCAGTTTAGTTTGGGATTTTTTAGCGGTACTAAATTTTCTACGTCGTAAGGATAATGGAATTTGGCATAAGCTAGTTTGGTGGTATCTGCCAGGGATTAAATGGTGGCTTGTCACCCCACCTCCCCAGCTACCACTACATATGCATACCCTCCTTCTCTTGGATCTTTAGTTAATTCCTGCACTGGTCCAGGTGTATGGAATTGGACTAATGCAGAACTAGGAGTCTGCACTACACCAGATTCCAGGACCACCCTGGAATAGGCCTGTCCCTCCGGGGTGATTTAGTAACAGACAATTGTGAATTTCAATAGCTCACAGCCATAGCTAAATGAGATTTAGAACAATCACTAAAAATAATACTGTCAGTACAAAATCTGTAGACGTCTAATAAGTATCTGATAATAGAAAAGAGTAGAGATTTTTGCAAGTTAACATTTTCACATTAAAAGACATTTTGTTCAATAATGCCCATTCCTTATACCAGACATATCCTCAGTCTCTCTTGCTCCAACTATTTAGAAAGACTTTTGTTTCTCTACTATCCTAAGGAATTTGGAAAGCAGGAGGGAAAGAGATCTTTTCCCCTTTGCTAGGATTATGAAAAAAAGTTTCCTTCAATAAAGTCTTATTTTTCTAAGATTTAATTAAATCACAAATCAGAGTGCCACATAAGACTCCATTATTCACCTGTTTATGTTATTGATGAAATAAAACCTATGAGGCAAAGCAGGATGGATGATGTATATTACATGTGCAGCCTATGTCCTGACCAGTCTGTCTTAAGTTGGTTCTGCTAATTTAAACAAAGGAAGTCTTTGAGAGCAGCCAACTGGCCTAAGTGCTGGAAGTCATTAGTGGAGCTAAAAGGGTTTTTTTTTTTTTTTTGACGATGCAGTGTGCCCATATCTGATTTACCAACACCCAAGCTTTTAGACAGAGAAATCTTGGAAATGGTGTCCACTTGCTATCCATTGGTCGTTATTCTATCAGGAGCGAAACTGAACAAGTTTACTCACTCTTCCATGTGATAGCCTTAAAATACTGGAAGACAATTATTATTTCCCCTACCTTCCTCAAGCTCAGCATCCAGTCCTCTTTTCTCTCTACTAATCAACTCACTTCCTTCAACTAATTCTCATTACGGCTTTATTTCAAGAACCTTCTTTTTCATTTAAGACATGTCCCTCTCTTGATTGACCAACCTCTTCCAGAAAACTGGGACAATTATCATTTTCTTTTCAGTAGATACATATTTTGTTAAAATGAAATAAAAGAAAATCTCTAAAGGAATTGTCAAGTTTGTTCTTTACAAAGAGGCAAATTTAAGTCTGATGTAAGGAAAACATTTCCTAGAAATTAGAACTGGGGCAGATCCTGATTAGGCAGAGACACTGAGGGAAACTGGATAATTGGAGAGGGGGGTTCTAAGCCATATCTCAAGTGGGAAATCCCATCTAAACTATTGTCACCAAGCAGATCAATTCTAAAAAAAAAATGCTCCATTTCAAACCAGAAGGAGATGTCCACAGCATTGCAGTCCCACTCTCCACCTCCTACCATTTTGAAGCAAGCAACAACCTACTTCATTCATGGAAAGCATTGAATAAGCATTCATTTGCATGTTGTCAGGAGGAATAAACAAATCAACTGGTATCTTGATTCTATGAAGTTACTTTGTATATACTTTTGTTCTTTTAAAATTATTTTAATTTTCAATAGACAAAAATCGATTTCTTTTTCTCACCTCAACCTTCCTCGCCCCATAAAAAAAAAAAAAAAGCAAAACCTTTGGATGAAATAGGAATAGTCAAACAAACTAAATTTCTATGTTGACCATGTCCCAAAACTCCGAATCTTAGTTTTCTGAATCCAACAGTTCTCTTGCAGGAATGTTTCATCACAAGTACTCTGAAATTGTGGTTTATTATTAGCCTTGATCAGAATTCTGAAGTTTTTAAAAATGGTTTGTATCTACAGTATTATTGACATCAAACATTTGATTTTCCTGGTTGATATTCCTCCTTGATTTTCCTCTCTACTTCTTTACCAGTTCAGATAAATCTCTCCAGGTTTACCTGAAACTAGATCCTTCATTATTTGTTATGATACACTAATATTTCCTTAAACTCATATTACATATTTTGCATTTACTTATCTGTGTATTTGTATTATTCCTCATAAAAATGAAACAAGAAGTTAGGTTTGGAGGGATTTACCTTAGCAGAAAAGTATCTACTCTCTCTAGGATGGGCCCAATTTAGAAATCTGGAAAGAGCCACCCCTTCCTAACTGCTTCCTCCAGCCAGCCTCCAGGGTAGTTTTCCCTTCATCAACACTTTCACACAGAAGCGGCCCAGTAGGCAAAAGAGTGATTGAGGAGGGAGAAAGTTAAGTATTTAAAACCTGTTTACTAGTCTTCTGCCCCTAACTCCACTGTTTCCACTCATTTTTGTCCAGCAAGAATCATGAAGTATGTGTTTCCTTGCTTTGATTCCTTGTTTGGGGATTTTATAAAATATTAAAATTTTATATTAATAAGATTCTTTCCTTTTTAGCTTAGAGTCCACAACTTCTCTTCTCTTCTCTGAAAAGAATATTCTCAATCACTATACTGAGTATTCAAAGACAAATGTGAACTATCCCTGCTCATATTCTAATAGGGGATAGAACATGAACATATAAGTATACAAATAATATATGCATAATGAATGCAAGGTAATGTTCTTAATGAGTATATTAACAGCTGGTGAGATCAGGAAAGGCATTATGTAGAAGATGGTAGTTGATCTGCATTTTGAGAAAAATCAGGAATTTCAGGAGGGAGAGGTAAGGAAAAAAGGACATTCTAGGTATGAGGACAGCCAGTATAAAGAGATGGAGATGTAAGATGGAGAGTATCATGGGGAAAACAGTAAGTAGCCTCAAATGGATATATCACAATGTACCATTAGGGGAGTAAAATATAAGATTTGGAAACCAGAAAGGGACCACGTCATAAAAATTAAATATCAAAGATGTTGACTTTATCATAAAGGAAATAGGGAGTCATTACATATGTAACATAATCTGATTTTGATTTAGCATCTGATTGTGATTTAAAAAAAAATGATATTGGGGGTTTGTGAGGATAAACTGAATTGGGGAAAAGCTTGAAATCAAAGAATAGGCTATTGCAATAATTCATTTAGAGAAATGAGTGCATGAACTAGGGCAGTCACTATATTATTGGAAAGAGGAGGATATATGTGAGAGATGTGGAGAAAGAAATGCCAAAATGTGATAACTTATTGGACATGTAGGGTGAGAGCTAGAAGTCAAGGATGAGGTGAAGATTGTAAACCTGGGTGACTGGAGGGATCATGGAATATTTCAAAGTATATTAAGAAAATGTAGCTTTAGAGAAAAGGACATTGGATTTTATTTTAGACATCTTGAGTTTGAGATGTCTGTGAACATCGAGTTTGAATAATCCAATAGGCCATTTTTGATGTAGGACTGGAACTCAGAAGAGGTTACGTGTGTTTGGTAGTTATTTACATACAGCTGATAATAGATGAAGTTAAAGAGGTGAGAGACAGTGGAGTTAAGATGGATTTGGGGACTATACCTATGGGTAGGTGGCATGACCTGGAAAATAAATCATCAAAGACATGGGGTGGGGGGAGATGGGAGAGGGAGGACTAGATGAGAAGTGTCCTGAAAGCCCCTAAAGGAGACAAAGGGGATATATACCTTATCCTGTCCCCACATGATTTTCATCTACTTGGCTAGTTCATTATTCTTTGTAAGTTGTTACTTTGAGGATAAAGCATATTTGGGATGACAGCATCAATTTTTGTTGTTATTAAGTTCCTATGTAATGCTACTTATACTTTCACCCATGGCTAATGTGTCATTTTCTTTTTGTGATCTATCTTGTTTTTCCTTTTGCTCTTTAAATCTTTCTTACAAGGAATCACTTGCTGAATTGAGTAGAGTGAAGGGATACATATAAACATAGATCCAGACCCTCTTTGTGGAGAAATGCAGAGAAAAAGGGAATAGACTTTGAAAAGTAGTCAGCCAATCAATATCCACTTATTATGCATCACTGTTATGTATCAGACACTGTGCTAAGCAAAGGGGATACAAATAACATGAAAAAAGACAGTTCCTATGCTCAAGGAGCTCACAATTGAATGAGGAAGACACCATGAAACAGAAAGCTCAAGGATAAGGTACCAGCAGCTGGGACATGGTCGGTTGCCATTCAAGTACTACAGCTAGTGGGAAACTGATTCAGCCAGTTGTCTGGCTTGGAAATCCAACTGAAATGAAGGCTTTGGGAGGAGATCTTTTCTCTGACTATCAGTCCTCTAGTCAGAGATGAGGTGAGAGGACTGAAGCTGATGCAGTCTTTCAGGAGGATAAGTTTCCTGGTCATGAGGTTTCCTGGGGACATAATCATAATACAGTCTAGTCCAAGGAGTGTAGCTGGTGAGAAAATGGTAGAAAAAAATGGAAAAGCCTACCTCCTGGATTCCCAACTTGCATCTCTAGAGGCTTCAAGGAAATTACCCTTGGGTGAAATTGAAGACTCAACTCAGCTGAGATCTCTTGAGCTTAATGGGGAAACTAACTCCTTGTATTTTCTGGTATGTTATCGCCTATGTATCTTCTCTAGTTTGTTTTCTTTATGCTTGGATGAGTGCTTTATTCACTATTCATTGTCTTTGATGGTCTTTTCAGTATTTTATGAGAAGGAATTAAACCTATGGATACAATTTTGGGTTACCCCTCTAATGGACAATGATGATGAAAGCAGCTTGAACCTAAGAAAAACTCATTGCCACTAAAGAAGCAATATTGCGGGGGGAGCATAAGGATTTAATTCAAGTTTTGTACCCCATTCTGAGGAGATCAGAGCAGCCAGCCTTATGGCACCTTCTTATGCCTCCAGACAAGAATAAAAACCTCTCTTGGATAGAGGTGGACACGATTTCTAAAATTTCTATCAAAGCCTCCCCAAAAGCTGTGTACAGAAAAATCCATGTAGACATACACAGAAGGTCTATGAAAAATGCCGTTCCACACATAGTTGGAATTTAATCATATATAAAAACAAAATGCAGCAATAAAAGTAGAATAAATATTAAAGAAAATTGTGCCAAAACACAAAAGACAAAGTTATCTGCATAGCTTGCTAATAAATAGCCTCTTTTAGGTTCCTAAGAGGCAGCAAAATGGAACAGAAGAAATGACCCTCAAATCTGGAGAACCACTGGGTTCAAAAGCCAGGAGTTGCTATGCTCTACCTTTATGCTTCCGGATAACACTTTGGAATTTTAGCTTGAATTTCTTTACTGGTAAAATTCTGAATGATTGTCATAGATGCCACTTTTAAAGCTATAAAGTCATCCTATTCACTTCACTCCAAATGTTTAGGCTAAAAATAAAGGGATATTTTTGCCTCTGCTACACCCTTATTTGATGACCTTTTTTTTAAACCTGGTCATGCCACTCCCTGTGATAGATAGATAGATATAAGGAGACAAAGAGAGAGAGAGGGAGGGAGAGAGGAAAAGAGAGAGAGAGAGCACATCACGAAGTGTGTGTGTATGCGTGTGTATGTGTGTATGTGTATGTGTGTGTACATGCCTTCATCCTCTTTCTAGCCTCTCTTCAGAGCCTCTGACTCTTACCTAGGGGGAAGACTGAGAGGTGAAACAGTTAACCCAGAAAGAAAGACTCTATCTGGGAAATTGTTTTAGTACAACTTTTGTTGTACTCTTTTATATTTTCAAAACAATTTAAACCATGGGATATATATGTGTATATATATATATATGTAATATACACACATATATACACATACACATATATTTTTGGACATATAAATACATGTGTATGCACACATATGTGTGGATATAGATATGTACATGTACATAGATGTGTATCATATTTGTTGAGCATACAAAATGATACCCTTACTTGGTGGTCCAGAGAATTCTTAGCAAAATGAAGAAGAGGACAATTGGTATTTTTTTCTTCTTTTGTTCGACATGGTTTTTCTACCTCAAATCAAATTCTGGTTGAAAAAATATGTAAACAACAGTGCACTGTATCTATAATGAAGCCTGATCCCACAGAAACTTTAGAAACTGAGTAAACATGTATTATGGAAGCAATCTTGAAGATTCTCAGTCATTTGAGAAAGGAATGATTTTTTTTTCTTTCTCAGTTAAGACTCCCTCCATGTCTCTGGATCTGCATCTTTTCCCCGTGTGGCGATTAAAAAGAAGAAACCATCTTTAAGGAAGAATCAGACCCAGTCAGTTCAAACAGTATGATACTTTTCCAGTTGTCATCATGGCCTTTGATTCTTGCTCGAATCTTTTCTGTGACAACCACAATATGCTACAAAAGGATTAAAAAAAAAACTAGTGACTAAGATGCTCGCTGTAATCACCTCCTCATCTTCATGTCGCTGCTCTCCCAGAGAGCATAGCTGCTACTGGAGATGGTCTAGCTGTGCCCCATTTCTGGCTTCATTCAGTGACTAGGAGATTAGTGGAATTAAGTAAGTGTAAACAGCAATGATGCTGCTGATGGTAATGACCGACTGAAACTGCAGCAGTCCATGCATGGCTTTGATTTTTAATCTAGGGATCTATTTTAATATGGTGTATCTGATATGTCAAACAGCAAGCCTAGAATTATGGTGATAGGAAAAGCTGTTCTGAGTATATAAATATGCAAGATTAAATATTTACATTGCATAAAGTACATTTGTGAAGGAGTTTCCTTATTTTTTTTTAACCACAGTCTTTGGTCCGACCCCAAACACAATATGAAGCATATAATCAAAACTATTTACATTGTAAAAGAAAGAATATACACCATAGCAAAGCAATAACAACTCCTTTCCTCCGTGTTTCTTTCTGATCTCTTTTCCATCTGCACATAGATCAAGTATCACTGTTAGGTAAGCTTTTTATGGAGCTGCGGTCGGTGTGGATGCTGTTCTAACTCTGCTTTCTCCACTTTGCATTATTTTAGACCTTTCCATATTTTTTTCCTTCCTCACATTTTTCCATTTTAATGATGTAACATAACAGGAAAAGAGCCCTTTAAATTGATACAGATATAGATATAAACAAATTTAAATATTCACCAATAATTCCATATATCAATTGTTTTCTTTCCATTTACACAAATGAAGTGATGGTGAAAAATTTACTAGAGATCTTTTATATATTCTCTATTACATTCTTAGCACATAGGCTAAGTATTAAAATCCCCAAGACAGATAAGATAGATATAAATGTATATGCATATGTATATTTATATCTACATCTATACATATGTATATCCATATATCTATCTCTATTTACATCTATATCTATGTATATATGTATGTATGTATCTATCTATTTATCTATGCACAACATATCTATCTATCTCTTTGGCCAATTTGTGTACATATGTGTAGTGTAGTGTTTGTACATATATATGTATAGGTTGAACACCAGCCCTGGAGTCAGGAGGACTTGAGTTCAAATTTGACCTTACTAGTTATGTGATCCTGGGCAAGTCTCTTCATCTTGTTTGCCTCAGTTTTCCCATCTGTCAAATGAGCTAGAGAAGGAAATGGAAAAGCACTCTAGTATCTTTGCCAAGAAAATCCAAGACATGACTAAATGACTAATCAATAATAACAATTCAAAGTAATGAAAAACTATAATGTATTCAAAACTGAAAAGATTGAGGAAGACAAAAAAATTCTAGATAGGATTTTATGAACTGATGAAGCAAAAGCAAAGATCCAAACACTGTATATATGAGACAAAATATACGAGAGTGAATGGACAAATAAATCTGATGAGGACCTAGAAAGAGTGACTGAGAAGTGGTTAACCTTCATTATTCATTGAAATTTAAAGAATTATGAAGTAACTAGAGATGTAGTGATGTGAAGTGTTGCCAAAATATTTGTATTGTTTGCTTTCTATTGAAGAAGACAAGCTTTTTGATGGCAAGAGTGTTTGCATTTTTTTTCTTTTTAGCCTCCAGTGCCTAGCACAGTGCTTCCATATTTATAGGTGCTTGTTGTTTAGTCGTTTCAGTCATGTCTCACTCTTTGTGACCCCATTTGGGATTTTCTTGGCAAAGATACTAGAGTGGTTTGCCATTTCCTTCTCCAGCTCATTTTACAGGTGAGGAAACTGAGGCAAAAAGGTTAAGTGATGTACTCAGGGTCACACCACTAGTAAGTGTCTAAGGCCATATTTGAACTCAAGAAGATGAGATTTCCTGAGTTTCCACTTAACTGCTTAGTAAATACTTAATTGAATTGACCATTCCCCATAAACCTAATGGGGAGGGCTGGCAAGGAAGCCTGTTCCATTCTTGAATTGGTCTCTTTTTGCTAGATTCTTTTCCCCTTCTTATTCACCCCAGAGCCTAGATCTCCCTCTCAGTAACTCCCATTGATTGTTCTTTGTTTCCCCTTTGTAGTCAAGGAAAGGTTTAATCTCTCTTCCACATGACGGATCTCCAGAAACTTCAGATTCCTGAGTAATGTGGATCTGACATATGTGCAGAGAACCACAGACAGCATTTATCCACATACAGGAGAGTAGGGAGCTTGCTCTCAAGCCTTGTAGAGACTATAGAGTATCCACAGACATTTTGTAACTTGTTCTGTTTAATTACATTTCTGAAAGGAGGTTCTGCATTTTAACAAGGATTGTCAGTTTCAGCATCATCCCCTTTGCTTCATTTGGTGACTCTGCTCACAGTATCTGGTGAGAGATGATGCTAGAAGAGGAGGCCATGGAGCTTTCTCCCCTCTGAGGCCACATGGCACTGCAAAATGGCCTCAGTCCTTGGTCTCTGTGTTTGTTCTTTTCTATTTTAGGTGAAGGAAGGTGATCCTCAGGAAAAGTCCACAGAGCATCTCAGAATACTGGTGTTCCAGAGTGCCAGAGTGCAAAGGGAACTTCAGTGACTCATATTCACCTTGCAGTCCATAAAACTCAGGATCTTTTTTTTTCCTCAGGTCAACCTACTATTTATCAATTTGTACTTCTAAAGTGAATTATTTGAACATTTTAAAATCTTTATATATATCAGTCCATACTTAAAGAAATTAATTTAATCTTTTTTCTGTAAGGTCAAATAACGAAGCTGAAGCTTAAATATTTAGGCCACATAACAAAAAGATGGGCATTGGGAAAGACCTTGATGTTAGGAAAGATTGAAGGCAGAAGGCAATGGGGGTACCATAAGATGAGATGGATAGATTTTGTCTTGGAAACAATGAACATGAAGTTGGACAGACTTCAAGAGATAGTGAAGAATAAAAAGGCCTGGTGTGTTATGGTCTGTGGGATCACAAAGATTGAGACATGAGTGAACAACTCAACAAAAAAAAATCTTTGTATTTATCCTTCTGAAGTTTCATCTTATGAATTTGTCCCAATATTCTAGACTGTCAAGATTTGGGAGGATCCTGTCACCCAACATTCTACCCATCCCTATCAGCTTTGTGTCACTGAAAAATTTAGAAGCATGACATCTACTCTTTAAACCAATATATTGAGAAAAATGCTAAACATCACAAGCTATAGATAGTTGAGGCATTCCAGTTGAGATTTCCCACCAAAATGCCATCTGGTCATTAATGAGTTCTCTTTGGGTTTATTCATTTAGCCAGGGCTGAACTCCTCTATATGTCCAGTATACATCTCTCCATCTTGGACAAAAGGAGAAATGAGATTTTTCAAGTACTTTGGGAAAATTTTAAGTGTTTCCAAAACTTATCTGATGATTGAACCTTGTCAAAAAGGGGCAGGGAGGGAATGAGGTTAATGTTGTATGGTCTGTTTTTTATGAAGCTCATGCTAGCTTTTTGTTGTCAGGTCTTCCCTTTCCAGACATTCAGTAACCATCACTTTGCTAATAAGCTCTATAATTTAGATAGAAATTAAAGACAAGGTCCGTCTTTGGGTGGAGACTGCTTTCTTTTTTTAATAATTGGGATAGTCTCCATTTTTGAGCAGTGCAGCAGCACCCTTCTCGTTCCCTGTACTATTCCAAATATTTGAGCAATTATATCCCTTGGATATTTTAGGACCTTTATACATAGTAACTTTGCGCTTGATATCTAGATCCCGTTGAGCTCATACAGCATCTCCCTCTTACCATTCCTAATCTTTGGTTTTAACATGTGATCAACCATTTCTATTGTGTCCTTTACAATCTTTCAAAAATAATAAGAGGGAGACTAAGAAAATGAGAGTTGAATATTCCTATCTTCTCTCTATCACCTGTTTTCATCATTCCATTTATAATGAGCAGTAATCCTGTGCTTTCTTTGGCTGCCACTGGGTTTTCTGCTCCTCAAGTAAGGTAAGTATCTAAAATGTCTGAACACACTATTGTTCTTTGATCTTATTCTTTGCCCATAATAATGCTAAAAATGGCTAATAAGACACAAAAAACTAAACCGTTTTGGCTATTTTGTCTTTTCTTGACAGAAATAGCTCATTCTAAGAGCCTCTGAACTATTGATACCATAAAAGAGCAAAGTATTTGAGCTTATGCACATCAAAATTTATCTGAGGGACAATATACCAATGTAAACAACAATAACATATGATTAAGGGCAGCTGGGTGGTATAGTGGTTAGAGCACCAGACCTCGAGTCGGGAAGATTGAGTTCAAATGTGACCTCAGAAACTTAGCTGTGTGGCCCTGAGCAAGTCACTTAATTCTATTTACCTTAGTTTTCTTATTGGTAAAATGAGTTAAAGAAGGAAATGGTAAACTACTTCAGCATCTTAGCCAAGAAAACCCTAAATGGGGTCACAATGAGGTAGACATGGCTGAAAAATGATTGAACAACAACACAGAAGAAGATGATGATGATGATGATGATGATGATATATATGTGTTTAGTCATTCACCAATCAAGGTGTGCAAACTTTGTTTCCGATTCTTTGTTACTGCAAAACCAAATCATTATGACTCTCTCTCTCTCTCTCTCTCTCTCTCTCTCTCTCTCTCTCTCTCTTTCTCTCTAGATCATTCACTTAGTTCAGGGGGAAAAGATCAGGCCCTGAACTTCAAGGCAAATACAAACAGAAATTATAAACATCCCCCACAGACTTTGTCTGATTCAAATCACAATTCATAGTTAACAGAGAAGCAGCAATATCTGTCTGGGTTATCAAAGCCAGGGGGTGGGTTCAATGGCTTGCCCAGAGAGAGAGAGAGAAAGAGAGAGAGAGTCATAATGATTTGTATAATACCTGGGATATTTGTCTAATAATGGGATTTCTGGGTAAAAAAGAAATGTATGGACATTTTCATTACTTTTAAAACAGAATTTCAAAGTATTTTCTAGTTTGTTTGGACCAGTTCGCAGCTCTACCAACAGTTCATTTCTAAGTCTTTCTTCTTTCCTAGCCTCTCAAACACCAAGCCTCTGTTTTCATCCTTGCCAATTTTCTGTGTATTACACAGAACCTCAGAATTATTTTAATTCATATGTCTTATTAATGATTTGGATCAATCTTTCTCTCTTATGAAATAGGGACCCAGGTTTGTCACTGATACCTTAGTGCCTCACATACCTAACCAAGGATGTGTATATACCTAAATACTCTCTGAGCTAGAATATTTATTTCAACCTGCCCTAAGACTGGCAGGTCTTGGGTCTCAAAGAAGGACCACAATCATTTGGTTACCCAAAGAAAACTATCCCAAGATCCTAGGGTTAACTCTCTTAAAGGGAACTATATTCACCCTATTCACCACTTTAGCTTCTAAGCCTCCAACCATATCCTTCCACTTATACAAATGCAGACATTCCTAATGATGATGTTTAAATTGAATTGAATTATTTGCTTAATGATAAGGCAAAAGAAAAACAAACAGAAGCTCATGACTTTATGATAAATCAAGAAACAATAAAACAAAATGAAAAGAATAAAAAATAGAAGACAATGTGAAATATTTCTTTGAAAAAATGACCGACCTAGAAATAGATCCAGGAGAGATAGTTTAAAAATGATTGGACTATAAAAAAGCCATGGTCAGAAAAAGAGCCTAGACATCATCTTTCAAGAAATTATCAAATAAAACTATCCTGATATTTTGGAACCAAAGGGTAAAATAGAAATTGAAAAAATCTATCAATCACCTTCTGAAGTAGATCCAGAAAATTCCCAGGAGTATTATAGCCAGATTTCAGAACTCCAAGGTGTAATGGCAAGCAAAATGGGATTTTTCATTGTTCTTTGTTTGAATGAGGCAGGTACAGTGGGATCTTTTGTCCTGGAATATTTCTCAGCACTAAGGCAATGGAGAGACATTGAATTGTATGTGATGTGGTCCTTGTGATTGGAGCTTTCCCACACTTATTTCTCACATTCTAAATGGTGAGTCTCAAGTGCCCCAGGGACCAGAGACAGGTATATAAGATCTGAGGTTGGCATTTGACTTTGGGAGGTACACTCATTGAAAGTATAAGTGTGACAAGCCTCTGGGCAAGCTATTGAACCCACCCCCTGGCTTTGATAACCAGACAGATATTGCTGCTTCTCTGTTAACTATGAATTGTGAGTTGAATCAGACAAAGTCTGTGGGGAATGTTTGTAATTTCTGATTGTATTTGCCTTGAAGTTTGGGGGCCTGATCTTTTCCCCCTCAACTAAGTGAATGATCTATGCATGGTTAAGTAAACTGAGATTATTAACCCCTTAAAGTGGTTTTCCTTAGAAAAGCTGATCAAAGAACATGTGCTGGCAGTTCTTGTTGTTGAGCTTGTGTTGGCTCTTACACTCCCACAACAGCTACTAGACAAAATGTTGCTATACCAGGTCAAGGAGAAAATATTTCAAGCAGTGAGAAAGAAACAATTCAAGTAGCATGGAGCCACAGTGAGGATAACACAAGATTTAGCAGCTTCTACATGGAAGGATCTGAAAAGTTTGGAATATGATATTCCAGAGGGTAAAGGAGCTAGGATTACAATCAAGAATCACCCACTCAGTAAAACTAAGCATAATCCTTCAGGGGGGGGAATAGCTATTCAAAGAAATAGAGGACTTTTAAGCATTCTTGATGAAAAGACTTGAACTGAATAGAAAATTTGACTTTCAAATACAGGACTCAAGAGAAGCACTAAAAGGTAAACAGGAAAGGGAAATCATAAGGGACTTAATAAGATTAAATTGTTTATATTCCTGCATGGGAAGATGATACTTGTAACTCATAAGACATACAGAAAAATGGAACAGGTGAAGGGATGGTATCTAAAAAAAATTAAGGGTGAGAAAGAGGAATGCACTGAGAGAAAGGGAAATGGAGAGGTAGAATATGGTATATTACCTCACACACAAGAGGCAAGAAAAAGCTTTTACAGTAGAGGGGAACATGGGGGTTGGTGTCAGGGAATGCTTGAACCTTACTCTCTTTGGACTTGGCTCAAAGAGGGAATAACATACACATATAATTGGGTATAGAAATCTATCTTACTCTACAGGAAAAATAGGAGTGGAACAGGATAAGAGAAGGGGGATGATAGAAGGGAGGACAGATTGAGGGATTGTCCTTTTGAGGAAGGACAGGATGAAAGGAGAGAGGGGATAGAATAAATGAGGGGGAATAGGATGGAGGAAAATGCAATTAGCAATCATAACTGAAAAAAAATTGAAGCCAAGTTCCTCTGATAAAAGCCTCATTTCTCAAATATGTAGAGAAATGAGTCAAATTTATAAAAATAAGATCCATTCCCCAATTGATAAATGACTAAAAGATGTGAACATTTAGTTTTCAGATGAAGTAATCAAAGCTATCTACAGCCATATGAAAAAAATGCTTTGAATTGCTATTGATTGGAGAAATGGAAATTTAAAAAAAAATCTGAGGTACCACTTTTCACCTATTAGAGTGGCTAATAGGACAGAAAAGAAAAAAAATGACAAATGTTGGAAGGGATATGGGAAAATTGAGATATCAATGCATTGTTGGTGTAGTTGTGACCAGATTCAGTAATTTTCTAGAACAACTTGGGACTATGTCCAAAGGACTATAAAACCTTGCCTATCCTTTGACCTAGCAATATCACTACTAGGTATGCATCCCAAAAGAGATAAAAAAGGAAAGCAGCTCTTTTATGGTGGCAAAGAATTGGAAATTGAGGGGAGGCCAATCAATTAGGAATGGTTGAACAAGTTGTGTTACATGATTATATTGTAATACTATTGGGCTATAAGGCGTGATGAGTATGATGTTTTTAGAAAAACCTGGAAAGACTTGCATGAATAGATGCAAAGTGAAATGAGAGAAGAGGAGAACATTGCACACAGCAATACAATATTGTAAGATGGTCAGCTGTGAATGACTTAGCTATTCTAATCAATACAGTGTTGCAAGACAACTCTGAAGGACTTGTGATCAAAAATGCTATCCATCCACAAAGAAACAACTGATGGTGTCAGAATACAAATGGAAGAATACTTTTTAAAACTTTTTTTGTGAGAGATGTTTTTTGGTCTGTTTTCTTTTACACTATGACTATATGTTTTGCATGACTACAAATATATAATCTATATTAGATTGCTTGCCTTCTTGATGAAGGGAATGGGAAGAGAGGAAGAGAGAGAATTTAGAACTCAACGTTTTTAAAATGAATATTAAAAAAATTGTTTTTACATACAATTGAGAAAAAATAAAATACTAAATAAATATTTCCCCCAAAATTGGAACTAAGCATTCAATATGAAAAGGTTAATACTTAAAGGAACTGCATGGTTGTTAAAAGTTGTTGGTTTGTTCATTTCTTTGAGAACTGTTTATTTAATCTCTTGATTATTTATCTCCTGGCAAAGAGCCACTGGTCATATGTATTTGTATGAATTTCCTTATATCTTGGATATGAGACCCTTATAAGAGATACTTTATGGAATGTTGGGTTTTTTTCCTCCATTCAATAAGTTTCTTTTTATACTATGAGCTATATTGCCTCGTTGATTCTGTTTGTTCAAAACTTTTCAGTTTCACGTCACCACAATTATTTAGTTTCTCTTTTGTCAGCCTCTTCAGGTAGTATTCAGCTAAAATTCTCCTCTTAGCCATAGTTTTAAAATATCCTTCTACCTGTTTTCCTTTAGTTTTGCTCTCTGATTTCCAAAACATTGGTTATTATAGCGCAGACTATACATTATCGTGATCTAAATCTTTTACAGCTGTGAAACACTCCCAATGTCCAATCCATCTGCAAAGTTTCTCTAGGAGTAATGATGCTGCAGAGACCCAACTTCCAGGGGCAGCATAAATATATTGGAAAACTTATTTGCTGTCATATTTTGCTGGGACCTAGAAAGGCAGAAACAGTTTAATCATTTATCTCCATTTATCAAAACTCCCCAAGCTTTGCAGCATTCCAAACCAGTTTCAGCTGTGAGCCTGGGCTATACTATCAGCAGTCACTTTATATGTCATAGATTGATGTCTTTTTGCTTAACACTGCCCTATGGAAAAAAAAACACTAAAAATAACTTCCATTTAGCAATGGGTATAATTTCCTTCAGGACTGTATACAAAGAGAATCTTAAAACATAAAGTGCTTCATGACATGTTTCAGTTTGAATACTAATTATAAAACTTCTATTGCAAACCATTTTAGCTATTAAAATAATAATATAAACATATATCATAGGACAGCATGGACTTGTTCCCTACAAATGTTTTTTTTTTCGTCTCACACAGATATACCAATGAATGCTTGATCTTGTTAATTAGAGAACTCCTTAGCTGATAACTCTCCCACATCTTCATCGTGCAAGATGCATGTCTCTGTCTTTCTTTAAATGTGTTATAAATACATCCCAAATGTGGTGGAGGCTTCCCTCAAGATTTTGATATATTTAAGATTCCAGGTAATACTGGGCCTGGTTCTTTATGTATCACTGGCTTGCTTCCATTCAAGTCATACACATCCTCAGTAGCTTTAATAACATTTATACTAACTCTAGCACAGGAATCACAATTGGTTATGTGGCTCTGCTGTCCACTCCCATTCAACATCTTCCTATTACCCTTAGAGCTATACATAATTGTGATTCTCCTGAGATCATGGAATTCTGTATTTTAGAGTTATGTAGTGTCAATAGGGAAATATTAGTGCTAAGAGATGGGCTTTAGCTTCTAGAAGAAACTTGGAGTCACTGAAAGTAGTCTTACTTTCCCATTGAAGCCCAGCCAGTTTCTCTCTTCCTATTATCTCTCAGCCCCTTTCATTTTCTTATTCCACATTTTTTGAATAATATGGCAGAATTAAAATGTCAAATCATGAAGTGATACAAACTCTTCTCAGGAAGCAAACTGCCAAGCTCAAAGTTATAAACAGTCAGAAAATATGATGAGGCACTCTCAGTAAGAAGGCTAATTCCTGGCAAGTGCATTTCACAGTTGGCAATATGTCTAGAGGGAAATATTATAAATTATACTTTACAATGAAATATATTATAATTTTCATTAAAATTATATTTACATATTTTTAAGAGTGTTGCAATTCTTTAATACAATGCAATATGTCTTCCTAACAGATCTTCTGACTTCCCTTTCACTTCCTTATATGCTATCCTTCGTACTCCTGGCAAAATAGTCTTTGTTATACTCATATTTTGTCAGGCCACTCCTCTGCCCAGAAATATTCATTGACTGCCTGCTGCCTTCTGAGCAAAGTTCAAATTTCTCTAACTCATGTTCAAGGCCCTCCATCATGTGAGATCATCTTTTATCGAGGGCTTCAGGCTCTATCTCACAATGACCCCCACTCACATAATTAGGGACTTAAAAATACAGATCATTGTCTCCTTGAACACTCTGGCCTTCCTTTCTATCAGCCTCCTAAGAACAATATTTTCACTTCAACTCAGCCACCCACTGGGAGTTCACCACCATTCATAATCATGTCATCTCCATGATATTGAAATCCATAACCTCTATCTGATCATTTCCTTCTATTCTTACATCTCTCTGTCTATTTGATTCTTTCTAAATCTACCATTCACCCATCCAATGACTTTGATTTCCAACCCCTTCCATCCTCCCTGGTCTCCCAGCCAATTACCATTAGTATGTCTATGTGTGTTTCTATAAATGAGAGAGACAGAGACAGAGACAGAGAGATCTACCAGGGCTTCTTAAACTTTTTCCACTAGGGACCCCTTTTTGCTTTTCTGTTTCAGCAGTATTCCTGTGGTGTTGGTGGCCTGAAGACATGTACAGTCCAAAGTGCACATGCTTCGTGTTCAGAATCAAAACTGCAGTGAAGTTGGCCAATGCACCATAGAAACACCTCTGATTCATTACACATTTGATTTTAAATTAAATTTTTGATCACTGCTCCTATTCAGAAACCTCTTACCTCTTGCCAAATTTTTCTCGAACCCATATGAGGTCACAACCTAAATTTAAATCATTTCCCATAGTCAGTCAGTTAACAATCATTTATCAAATGTTTACTGTATGACAAGCACTGTACCAAGCACTCAAAATTAAAAAAATGAAAATGTCTCTGACCATAAGATTATATTCTAATGTGGAAGACAACCATTAAATAACTAGGCACATGCCAGTTATTTACAGAGTAGGTTCAAGGTAATTTGAGAAGGGAAGGTACTACAAACTTGGGGGTGGTGATACTCGGTAAGTCTTCCTGCAGATGGAAGGATTTGAGATTATCTAGAAAGAAACATGGAAAAGTAGGAGGTGGAGATGAGGGGCACTGTGCTCCAGACATTTGAGACAAATAGCACAAAGGAATGGAAGATGGAGGAGAATAAAGCATAGGAAGATTGGAAAGGCAAAAAAGGGGGTCATTCATTCATTTATTTTTTGCCAGTCAATGAGGGTTAAGCGACTTGCCCAGGGTCACACAGCTAGTAAGGGTCAAGTGTCTGAGGCCAGATTTGAACTCAAGTCTTCCTGACTCCAGGGGTGAGGCCCTATCCACTGAGCCACCTAGCCTGCCCTACAGACAGTTTTCAATACCAAACAAAAGTTTATGTTTAATCCTAAGGGTAACAGGAAAGAACTGGAGCTCCCTGAGCTACAGAGTAGCACGGTCAGAACTTCACTTTACAAAATGGAGGCATGTTAGAAGGCCATTGTCATGGTCCAAATAAAAAGATATGGGGGCCTGAACTCAAATGGAGGGCAGGGGATGCAGAGAAGAGATGATCTGAAAATAGAAATGACAACATTTGACTATTTCAGTAGATTTCTAATTGGTATTCAGTTACTCCCTCACTCTTTTTTGTGAGGCAGTTGGAGATTAAATGACTTGTCCAGGGTCACACAGCTAGTAAGTGTCTAGTGTCTGTGTTGTTAAGCAAAATTGTCTCATTAGCATGGCTTTTGTTTCTTTTGAG
>CM053623.1:355720387-355741931 GCA_028646595.1 Phalanger gymnotis
TTCAAAAAAAAGTTTTTGCATGCAACTAGAAAACAAGATACATAGGCATTGGGGTGTAGAAATTTATCTTGCCTTATAAGAAAGGAAGGGAAAAGGGGATGGGAGGGGAGTTGGGTGACAGAAGGGAGGGCTGACTGGGGAATTGTGCAACCAGAATATACACCATCTTGGAGTGGGGGGGAGGGTAGAAATGGGGAGAAAATTTGTAATTCGAACTCTTGTGAAAAGCAATGCTGAAAACTAAATATATTAAATAAAAATAAAAAAAAAAAAGAAAGTAAGCAGAACCGAAGAACTAGTTTATACTATGGCTAAATGATCAAAGTTGAAACTGTAAACAAAAGCATCAGAATTTAATGACGTGAAATAATAATGGCCATTCTTGGACCCAAAGAAGAGGTAGAAGGAAGTACCTTCCTCCTTCTTTGTAGAGATGAAGAAATAATAATATACAACATTCCATGTAGTGTTAGACTTAGCCAATATATCGGTTATCCTATGGTCTATGACCCTATGAACTTAGTCCTACTAAATGTTTTTTTTTCCTTTTAATTCTTTGTTCTAATAGATGGCTCCCTGGGGAGAGAGGCAAAGCATATGCTGGGAAATAATGGTAATATAAAACAAAAGATCAGTATAATTCTAAATTAAACAAATGTTTATCCTTCTCTCCCAATCCTCTTCCTTCTATCTCTCCATCTACCCAACCAATATAATATTTATAAAGCAGTGAGAACAGTGTCTGGTACATGGTAGACACTGTGTAAATATTTATTTCTCTCCCTTCCCCATCCAATCATTATATTGAGTGCCTTCTGTGTCTAAAGGCCTGTGATTAGAGATGAGAAAGAATAATTTTTAAAAATTAAAGCAACAGACTCTTATCTTACCAAATGAGACTTAATCATTGCTGTTCCTTTAAAAGCCTTAGATTTTTTTGTTTTTTTTCCAGATCAATGAAATATTTTAAAATAAAATTTCATATTCATTTTTTAAAAACCTGGCCCAATATTCAGCTTAGAAAGTACATGATTTTTCAATTAATAATACTGTCTGTTGATTTAATTGGGCGGTGTGACTTTTTCATGGTGTATTAGACAGTTTAATGTTCTATTTCTTACCGCTTGGTGGCATTTATTTACTTTGGACCTACACATAGAAACTCAAATGACTTCTCTTTTCCCTGAAGAGGCTATCACCTTCCTTGGTATTTGCTTTTCTCTCCAACTACGAAAACAAATACAAATGGGAAAGTTCTTTAAAAAATATGGAGTCTATATCATTTGAAAATAAATTAGCCTGATCAGTCAAGGAGAGAAATTTATTGTTGTAGATTAAAAACAAAATATGCAAACTCAAAAAGAAAATAGTCAATGAACAACAGAATCCACCACCACCGCCACTGAGAGCAGCATCATATATTTGCATCTCAATTTCACAGCATTTTTTATTCATATCATTTTAGTATTTATTTTGTGCAGTGCTCAAAATGCCAGGCATGGAGTCAAGTATGAGTTCAAACACAAATTCAGACACTTAGTAGCTGTAAGACCTTAAGCAAGTCATATAACTTCTGTTTTCCTCAGTTTCCTCATCTGTAAAATGGAGATAATAATAGCCCCTTCCTCCCAGGGTTATTGGAAAGATCAAATGAGATAATATATGTAAAGCACTTAGTATGATGCTTGGCATATGGGAAGCACTATATAAATATTAATAATGATTATCATCATCATCATTATTGGGGGGCTGAGCACTATGAGTAAGTCCTTGAAGCCAGCACAGATATTCTCTAACTGGTTTTAATCCTTAGAGAGGGCACAGATAATCTGCTCACTTCCAATCCACCCATATAGAAACTTGGGCAAACCAGTTTCTAGCCATGAACAACTCAGTGTGGTGACAAAATCTTCTAATTTTCTGTGAACCCAGAAGAACTGATGACTCAGGAGTTACTGAACCAGAACTAAGTGTCCATACAAATAGTGAGACCCACCCATCTCTCAGGCTCTTTATTTTGTGTCTGCAACATGTCAAATCTCACCAAAGAAATACAAGAGACAAACTGATTAGAGGTCCTCTTGTGCTTGGGATTAACTTTTCACCAGCCTCAGTCTCTGATTCAAGTGATTTCTGAGAAGAGAGAAAATACAAATACACAGAAGTAAAGGGAGTTCTGGAAGAGGAGATTCAAAAAGTAACAATAAAAGAAAACATGATCTCTATTCAAGAAAAAAAAACATTAATTTCAAAGATAGTATGAAGAGATTGCTTAAATAAAAATTGGACGACTCCCAGAAAAATTTGAATTGAAAAACTTAATCATCATAAAGTCATAATACAAACTACCTAAAACTTCTAGACACAAAAAAACAATGTGCAAATTAAAAAGAATCTGCAGATCAAGAAACAAAACAAAACAAATAAACAAAACCTGTGCTGCAAATTCCAAAGCTCACAGTGGTTAAATTAAACACTTCCAATAACAAACACCAAATTCCCCAAGGATCAGGAGGTATACCTTCAAATATAAAGGGAAAGAAATTCTAATAACAAGACTATGAAGCTAATGGGACAGTGTGGTTCAAAGATCAGAGGAGTTCATGATACAACCAAAGGAGACATACCCCACAAGCCTTAGCATAGTCACCTAAAAGAAGAGTTCAATAAAAAGAGGTGTTTGAAGAATTTCCACAAGGAAAACTATTCTTGAACAGATTCCTTGCTTTTCAAATGCCTCACACAACAGAAATACAAAAAAAGCAAATACAGATACCAAGGAAATCATGAAGAACAAAAGAATTTGCATGAAATCCATGAAAAAGAAAAAAAAACTAGAAAGAGAAATCCTCGTAGGTGTAGTTTTAAATACCAACACAGTGATGATTAAGAAATTTCCCTCTAAATTTTTGTACACAAGGAGAGAAGGGTTAATGTGGTACTTAAATGGAAGCACTGAATGTAGAGGAACATGCCCGAAATACCATGAACGCGGCCTCACACTACCCCAGCTGTGGGAGAATCAAGGTGGCTTTATTTTTGTGGGATTAAGCTGCAGGTTGGAGGTCACATAAAAGGGGAGAGAGCAGGAAGAAGATAAGAGGGGAATGTGTGAGGAACCCAAATCAAGTTAACGGGAAACAATGAAGGGAAAACCTCTCTGATAGGAAGGAGAAAGCTGATAGGACAATGAGTAAGGTGGAAAAGGGTGAGATTGAAATGGGGGGAAAAAGAGATTATCTCAATTCAATGGTGGGAAGAGCCCCACTGAAGAACATTCTCATGGAGTGAAGGAGGGAGGAAAAGAGGGAAGAAGGAAGAGAGAGAGAGAGAGAGAGAGAGAGAGAGAGAGAGAGAGAGAGAGAGAGAGAGAGAGAGATGGAGACCTTACAGTGGATGTAATGTTCAAGGTTTGCTGCTTAGAGACCACTGTATCTAAAGGAGTGCTATGCCTCTGTGAACAGCATCCTGCCTCAGGAGGAGGAGGAGGAGCCCACAAGGGAAACTGCCAACCAGAAGCATAGGAAGGTATAGAACCAAAGAGTAGATTTAATGGCAAATAGGAGGAAAATATCACAAGAATGGCAAGAGTTAATAAAGAATGCACAATGAGAAATACATGAAAATTTGTACCATAGGGGCAATATATCTACTCTCTCAGTTTCCTACAGGAATGGATATACCCAAGAATAAAATACTACATATAAAAGGAGGGAGGATAGACAACAAAAGCTCTAAGACAATAATATGAAAACTTTATAAGAGGGAAATCAAAGTAGGCACCTCGGATATCAATATGGACTATTTTATTTCATTTTCCTTGAATGCATCTACTAATCCACGTGTTGTTCACATGTAAAAACACAGAGTTGTGATGCAGAGAGTACTGGGTGGGAAGTCAAAAGAACTGGACTTACATCTTAGCTCTGCTAAATAGTAGCTGTGACCTCAGGCAAATCCTCAACTGAGTTCAGTTTTGTACAAGGGGGTTTGACTAGTTCAGGAAAGCCCATTCCTTGTCTGAAATGCCCTCATTTAATGAGATAAAGTGAAGTACCTGTTTTAAAATCAAATTTTAAAAGATACGCTTCCTACAAAATTAGCAACCAATTCATTATGTACAAAAACTTAAGGACATCGTAGAAATGTTACATTCATCTTCCATAATATCCTTCTGCAATACCTCACCTGCAAGGAATAAATACATAAGCATTTATTAAGTGCTGACTCTGTGTATGCAGAAGTAGCTAGATGTCCCAGTGGATAGAGTGCTGGGCCTGGATTCAGGGAGTCCTGAGTTCAAATCTGGCTTTAGGAATTTACTATGTGACCCTGAGAAAGTCATTTAGCCTTTGTTTTCTTTAATCCACTGGTGAAGGAAAAGGCAAACCACTCCAGTGTCATTGTCAAGAAAACCTCATGGTCCACATTGGTTTGTTATGGTCCGTGGGGTCACACAGAAATGGACATACCTAAAAGACTAAACAAGAACAGTAACTGTAGTGAATTCTGAAGGTATAGAAGCCAAAGTGCAATAGTCCCTTCTCTCAAGGAACTTACATTCTACTGGAAGAGACAACATGCAGCTACATAGGAAATAGAATGACGTGTTGGAGCAAGTAGGCCAGTGTGGCTGGCTTACAAAGTCTGTGGCAGAGAATAATATCTAAACAAATTGTAAATGTAGGAAGGGCCAAAGTTATGAAAAAATATTAACATGAAGTTGACCTTGGGTTCTGAAAGGCTATTCCCACAGAGCAAGACCTCTGGTAAGCATGATCCTTACCACACTTGAAACTCCCAGTGGCCTATTTTCTCTGCTTTCTGAAGCCTAACATAGCTGGCTGCAGACAGGTACATTGTCCCTAGGTGATACATTCTTTGTCCATTGCAACCCAGGAAACACAGTGGCTCTCCCTTCCTCTTCTGAAGAATAGAGGCAGAATGACAGAAGAGAGGTCAAAGGATGCAAGGAATCAGATTTTAGACTATCTGTCAACATTGATCTATTGATACTCTAAATATGAGGCTTTTGTCCAGAGATCAACAAGTGAACACACTTCTAGAATAGATGTCATTTATCTTTCTGTATATTCTGGACTCCTTGGTCAGTCTGATAAAGCTTTGGGATCCCTTCTCAGAATAGTGTTTCAAAATAAAGAAAAGAAAATATATAGACTTAAAAAGGAAATCAATTTTATTGAAATAATGGTATCAAATCATTACTTTCTAAAGTTCATGGACCACAGATTAACTGTCATTGTGCTTGAAGAAGTAAATAACATATTTTGAAGACAGGTATCAGCAGGTTGGGTGGACCTTCTATGGAGAATGAAAAGAAGTTCATGGATAAGAGTCCCAAAAGGTAAACCAACAAGATGGTGATGATGATGATGATGATGGTGATGATGAAAATGGATAGACAGATAGATAGACAGACACACAAACAGCCAGCCAGACAGCCAGAAAGACAGGCAGGCAGACAGACAATAGATAGATAGATAGATAGATAGATAGATAGATAGATAGATAGATAGATAGATAGATAGATAGATAAAATGTGTATAGGCATTTACTATTTCAAAGGACTTTACAAATATTTTCTCTTTTTATCCTAACAACAACCATGGGAGGCAGGTGTTATTAATTCCTCCATTTTATAGATGAAGAAACTGAAGCTGGCAGAAGTTAAGTGACTTGCCAAAGGTCACATAGCTAATGATTGCCTGTGGCTGTATTTGAAGTAAGGTCTTCTTGACTCCTGGTCCAGTGCCCTGTCTACTGTACTACCTGGCTGCCTTTGTATGATAGGTTACAATCTTCATGGCTGAAGTGCACCTCCACATTGATGTAATAAAAGGGTCATGGAGCATCCAAATTTAATTTAAGAAAACCATCTTTGGTCTTCTTCTATCTTTAAACAATTCCACTCAATCTTTTTGAAAAAAAAAATAACTATGGAGCCCTAAGCTTGGGAATATCTTGAGTTGACATATATGTTTGGGGTGGTAAGATTTCTACTGTTTATTGACATTATTATCTTTAGTTTTAGAAGTATTGAAATATTTTAAGGGATACTTTATTCTCAGGGGAATCCAATAGCAGAGAAAGAAAACACTTGAAACTTGACTAGGCTAGCAAAACAAAAGAGAAATCTCCCAGTGGTTTGTTATTCTTCAAGGAAAACTAGAAAGAGAATAATGGCAATTAAAATTTTACGAAATATTTTATATGCATCATTTTGCCCAGTACTCATGGCCATCCTGCACCTACTGGCATTATCTTTATTTCCATCATATAGATAAGCAAACTAAGTTTCAGGGAGGTTAGTGACTTAACCTCTATTTGGTCCTAAAGGACAAAAGTAGGACCATTCAATGAAAATTGAAAAAAGAGTTAAATTATGCTTAATATTAGGGAAAACAAACAAAACAAAACAAAATCATTCCCCCAAATGAGAGCTATCCAAAGTGGATATCCAAAGGGGCAGCTAGGTGGCACAGTCGATAGAGCCCTGGGTTTGGGATCAGAAAGACTCTTCCTCCATGAGTTCAAATCTGGCCTCAGACATTTAACAGCTGCATAACCCCAAGCGAGTCACTTAACTGTGTTTTCCTTGGTTTTCTCATCTGTAAAATGAGCTGGAGAAGGAAATGGCAAACCACTCCACTATCTCTGCCAAGAAAACCCCAAATGGGGTCACAAAGAGTCAGACATGACTGAAAAAACTGAACAACAATAATCCAAAATGGAATGGTCGATACTGAGAGGTAGTGGATCCTTCTTCACTAGAAGTCTCTAAGGCATGGCTGGATGATCACTTGTTGTTATAGGAATAGCTCTTAACTATGAGTTGGAGGAGATAGCCACTGAGGTGCCTTCCTCCTAAAGTGTGGAAATTCTAGACTATAATCCTGTGTCTTCACCCAGTCATCCATTTAATGACATGTTAAAGATGACTTCAAGTCCAACATGCTTACTACTGTGCTAGAGCAGCTCATGTTTGCTTCCAAACTAGGGCCTGAAATCTTTAGCAATGTGAGATCCAGCCCAAAGTGCCTGATGTGGTCCTCTCTTTAAGACAGTGCCAACAGTTTTCAAATCAAAACTAGAAGAATTTTAATACTAGGCTGCAAGAGGCACACCACATATGAGGTTTGCCGGCCTCTGATAGGCTATCACAGGCAGGAAGGGGCACAGTAAATCCAGTGTCCCTATTTAAAATAAATTAACAGAGATACACATTTCAGTCAAGCAAATCAATGTACTATAGCACTTTAATTGACTGCAGATGTCATTGACTACAAATGAAGGAGTCTATCTAGATTCCGTGGGAACCGAACCATGCAAATTAAAGCCCCATCAGATTCCGAACCCAGTCAGTGCATGTGGAAAACATTTACATGAGATCTGATCTACCCTTCATCCAGCCAATTCTTCGGCACCCCTAACCTCCTACAACATTCTTACTTATTAGTCTGAGAACCCAGACTAACAATCTTCTTCCACTTTGACCCAATGATTCTGAGGAAGTATTAGGTTTTATGAAGGAAATAATTGTCCACTGGTTGGACTTCATTTGCATTATTAAAAAAATGAATATTTTCCAAATCAGTCTGATACACTCAAATACAGTCTAATTGTAGCCGTGAGAATAAGCAAATCTCAGAAAGTACATCTGTAATAGAAACAAGTCTCTTTGGCAAAAAGTGTAATGACTTCACAGTCTTGGGTGAGGAGAAGAAACCAGCCCTCTCAGCCACATAACAACTCAAAAGGAATATACCCCAGGTCACATAAATTCTATGTCCATGAGTGTTGGGTTAACGTGAGTAAGCAATATTTTCCTTGTTGGGTTTGTCTTATGTGCATAAAGATGGCAAAACCAAGCAACAGAAAAACAGTATTTAAAAAAATAGTAATAATAATAAATAAATTTCACAAGATATAATGACTTTTTTCTCGGCATTCACTCAGCTTTCTGGCTACAGGGGCAAAAGCTATGTAAAAATACACATTCTCTCCTTAAAGGCATGTCTGGGGATGTATGTATATATGTATGTGTATATATATATATATATATATATATATATATATATATATTTATATGCGTATCAGAGATATTCAGAAAAGATGGAAGGTAACATTAGAAAGCAAGATATTAACAGCTGGAGCAAGTGAGAAAGGCCTCCTATGGCAGATGGTTCCTCAACTGACTCTTAAAGAAAACCAGAATTCTAAGAGGCAGAAGTGATAAAGGAGAACATTCCAGTAATAGAGTGATTGTACAAAAGAACTGAGGCATGAGGTTCAGTGTTGTACATGAGGATTAGCAGTTGGCCACTATGGCCATGACCTTGAATACATTGTGGGGAACAGGGGGTGATATGTAAGAAGATAAGAAACACAGGAAGGGGCCATATTATCAAGAACTTTAAATACCAAATAGAGGATTTTGTATTTGATCAAACAGGTAAAAAACGAGGCCTTTCTCAGTTGCTAGCTATAACAAGCAAATTAAAGGAAAGATGTAAATACTGACCACAGGGAGATTTATTATCATAGCTTGATTAAACAAAGTAAACAAAACAAAAGCAATCGAATGTTTTATACATATAATTCAATATTTCAAGTACTGTGATTTAATCAGTGTGAGTATTCCTTCCAACATGGAAGAATGCAATAATTCTATGCCTTCGTGCAAGCTCTTTCGAGTTGCCATTTCCAAAAGAAAAGCATGATTATTATCTCTTGATGGCCAATGTTCTGAAAGTCTCCAAATGCAGCTGTAATTAGTCCTTGGATGACCGACACAGACCTTTGCTGGGTTATCATACAAAGTGTTTCCATTTTTTGTAGGAATTGTTAGTGCTGCCATTGACAGTCTCAACCTTTGAGATTCATCTTCCCAATTATACCTGGGTTGGAACTGTACTTCCATTTGATGTGGGCAACATTATCTCATGGATGCTCTAAGTAAATATGAAGATTTGAAAACGATCATTTATAAGCCAGTAGAAGACTAACAGGAAACAGGATATTAGACACAGAGATATCTTGCTGGTACAGTGGCTCAAAGACAGAAAGTGTGAATCAAGAGCTGACTACCGAAGAAAATGGGAGCTAATAGAAACTGACATGAGTTAGAAAGATTTATGGAAAGAGAAGTTAGAGAAATTTTGGAAGAGAGGTTTAAATGTGAACTCAGGAACCCAGTTATCCTCATGGACCAGGGATTAAGAAAATAGCTCAGTGAAGTTCAAGGGAAGCAAATGAGTGTGGAACTAAAAATAGGATTTATGTTCTTTGGGGCAAATCTTGACTCCCCAACTTAAATAGCCTCTAGTTAAGGTAATTGTGGGAAATGAGTGATCCACACTGAGTCCATCTTGTGATCCAGTTTTAGAGCTAGCTCAGTTCCCTTTCTAGTAAATTATGGGTCTGGCCCAATTTCTGTCTTGTGAGAAAATTTTATTGACTTGTTCAAACCTAGTCTAGCATGCCCGGAAACCTCACCACCACTACCTATTGCATAGAGACCATTAACTAAGAACCTAGGTTATGCTGATCATAAACCTGGTCAGATCTGAAGATTCATGAAAAAAAATTTTCTCCAATTTATAATGCTCAAGCAACCCATATGTCTTATATAAAATTGGTGCTGTACTGGTCAATCAATATCATTTCCATGTTCCTTTGATTAAACACAAACACTTGGTTGGGGTGGAGAACCTCTTTTCTCTGATTTCAGGGAATTGAATCTATTTGCTTTCCTCCTCCCAACTCAGAAAGCGTCTAATCTTTTCTCCAGTTAGAAATCAGATTACCTAATTTTGTTTTCTAGCTAATCATTTTCTTTTAATTAGTTGGTTTCATTTGATTACTTGTTTTTAATGCATAAAAACCTGCCCTCTCCTATATTTGGGGTCTAGTGCCAAAGCTGAGGAGGTCTGGTCTGGATTTATAATGCAATTGGCAGGAATTGCTTAACAAATCAACATGCTCAAGATCTCAAACATTTATTTCCTCAGTTATTTCAAATTTCCTCCACCACATAGGTAAAAGGCATTATGGTAGAAACCAAAACATAAAGTTTAAAAAAATAACATTATGCACACCCTCAAGGAGCTTATATTTTCCTGGATCTACTAGAGATCATATTTCCTGTCATATGGTTTGTTCCTAGAGATCTCCCATATTATAGCAAATGATATTTTGTTTCCCAAATAAGATAATATTTATAAAGCACTAAAACAGTATCTGGTACATAGTAGGCAGTCAACAAATACTTATCCCATTCTATTCCATGAAATAGTGGTTGCTGTTCTGGAGACTCAAGAAATTGTTGACTAGTATCAAAATTGCAAATCAGAAGTTTTCAAAGGAAACACATGTCTATCCTTTTATGGTTTCAGCCCCAAGGAAAATTTCTTTTTCTTTTAACTGGATAGAACTGTTTGGCTTTTGTTAGTGGTAGGCGATGGAAAATATGACCTAGCTTCTCACAAGGAACATCATCAAAGTTAATTGTCCAGGATGCTTGCAATCTGTCAGAAATGCATTTGATTTTCTCTCCCCGCCCTACTCTTCTAACATTAAGAACTGCTGCTAGCCCCAGGCACAAGGTCAGATTACATTCAGTCATTGATGAACCTGATCTCTAATGAAGGGAATTGGGATCAATTTTCTTACACTCATGGTCTAACTTGTTAGAATGTCTTCCCTGGAGATGTTCCCAGGAGAATATTGCTTAATACTTAGGTGCTGTTTCATGTTTAGACTGGGGACAGGTATTTACTTCCTACATACAAAAGAAATGGTAAAAATATACAAAAGACTTAACTAATCAGAAATCTATAACTTGTAATTTGTGTTACATTTTTCTTATCAGTTCATATATAAACATCAGAACATTAAATCATTTGTTCAGCCACAAATTCACATGATCACATTTCATTTCATTCACACATTGTTGGAACAACTCTCAGGTAACCTTCTACTGGTGGTCATCTTCTTTAGTGAAGGAGCTCCCCTTTCCAATAATCAGCTTTACCCAATAGACCCTAGACCTACCAAAATCACAAAGTCACCCCAATGTCTGACCACATCCATCTCAGGAACAAGATTCGGTCACCTACTCAGGAAAGAAACCACAGAACAAAAAAAGGGGATCTAGGAACCCAGGGTCAAGTTAACCTAGTCAAATGACATTATCCATGTGGAAGCTGCTGAAGGGTAGGGGGAAAGATGACAGATGCCACCCACATACACTCACTCATCATTTCTAGTAACAGGGTCCAAGTCAAAGAGTGAGTTGAAAGTTGTCTTTTCTCTTTATTTGATGCAGTAACTACACATTTCATCCCCCACTGTCTGCTGCCACCACACCCTCTCATTGTCATGTGTGATGGGGACAGCCCAGGGAATATGAGAGCTTGTAATATTGTGCCAAAATGCCAAGTGCTTTCAGAACAGGGTCATACATGGTCAGACACCCAGTTGATGCTTTTGCCAAGTTCCTAGGTAAGGACATAGGGGTAGGTGATATCCAAAGTAATGCCCCTGGAGATAAGAGATTGGTAATTATTACACTTAGAGTTTGGTTCTGCCCCAGAAAAGTTGGGACAAGAGAATCACTTGGAATGGGTGACTGAATAGGGAGTAGGTTCTAGGTCCCATCTGAGTAACAAACTTACAGTAAGGCATATATTCTCCCTAACCTACACTACAGATTTGTCTCTATAATTAGCTTCAAAATTTCAGTTCATGATCATCCTCTCAATAGGACATAGAGGACAAAGGGTTGGGGGTGGGTGGGATTAATTGCCTGTATAAATGTCCATGAATATGGCATCCCACTGTAAGAAAATCGTGTCTTTCTGAAGATACCTTAAGAGCTATGGGGGTGTGATTCTGTCTATGGGACCTAATTATAGTATTTGACTGTGACTGTGACGTTGCTGTTCATGTCCAAGGCCAGGGGCTGGATGATGGAGGGCTTTCCCCAGGCCTTTCTAGGATCTCCCTAAGTCCTATTTGCTGCACTAAGATCTAGAATGAGAGTGTCCCAAGGACAATGGAAAAAGTTAGAATTCAACCAGATAGAATTAGGAAAACAAAACTAAAGGAAGTATAAGTCCAAACAAAGTTCTAAGCTAGAGGAGGGCAAGACTCCAGAGACCAGGCCAAAGCCATGTAGTCCTTATTTTGACAATTGTCTGAGCAACTGCAGGGCTGATCCAATATCTTGCTTTGGGAGATTAAAGCAGTTGCTGGGGAATACTGGTCTCATTTTGTGAGAATCTCATCATTCCCATGGGCTCTTATCGAGACCCCACCTTTGCTGGAGAGATAAAATGTTTTGCTAAGGCTCAGGCTCTGCTCAAATTAAACCCTCAAAGTAGCTGAAAGTTTATGGATTCTTCAAAATCCAATTTAAATATCAAATCCTCTCTGAAGCCTTCTCTTACCTCTATGGTCGGTGGAGGTAGAATTGATGAGTAAGTTCTGAGTCTAAATCCATCTGCAGACAGTTTTTAGGTAGGTGACCATGAGCAAGTCACTTTACCTCTGTCTGCCTCAGTTTCTTCAACTGTAAAAAAGGAACAATAATAGTGCCAACCCTGCCTCCCCTCTCTCAAGTGACACTAGTATCCTTGCCATTTCTTGAACAAGATACGCCATCTCTTGGCTCCAAGCATTTTCTCTGGCTGTCCCACATGCCATCTCCAGTTATCCTGATCTATATCTTGCCATTGAACTCAAATGTCTCTGGAGGAGAAAGTGAGGCTGGTGACTTTGCCCAGCTCTCTCAAACTTAAATCCAATTCACTTGCATGTCATGGCATCACTGCCCTGATGTCACAGTCCTCTTTGAGAATAAAGGACAAACAACAACAATGACCCACAGATCTAGAATATTCTCACTCCTCATCTCCATCTTCTACAGGAAGGCTTCCTTAATCTCCATTAATTCTAATGCCTTGCTTCCATTCATTAGCCCCAATTCATCCTCTGTATTTTGTTCATATGTAGCTATTTTCATGTGCACACTTGCAGTAGACTAGATACTCTTTGAGACCAGGTCCCATCCATCTTATGCTTTGCTCCTGTTTAGCACCATCCCTGGCACACAGTGGGCTATTAATAATGCTTCTTTTCTTCTTTCCCCTCAACTCCTTATTTTTTTGTTCAGTTTCCTTCAGGATTTTTTAAAAATATTCTGTACTGGACAAACAGGAATACTAGTCAACACAATTATTTTGAAATAAAAAGATTAGAAAAAGAAGGGTCATCTGTCCCCTTCATAGCATCCTGGTCAGAGCACTTTCAGTTTCTACATACTCCCCACCTGCACAGAGCATTGTGTGTGGGCCTTTCCTGATCAGAGTCTCTGGTAAATTGATCAATCTGTCTGCCTTAGTTCTCCCAGTCATGTCAGGAGTGCCTCTCTTCCAGCATCTGCCAACTTCTGCCTGTATTTGTACACAGCCCTGGGGCAGAGATTCTTTTGGTCAATATTCCATCTGATGCTCCTTTTTAGGAATTTGCTGAAATATATGTGGGTGAGCTAGACACCTCTATTCCTTTTCATGGTGCTATCCTAACTAAAAGCAAGGATTGCATTTTGGGGGATAAGACAGCATAACTACTCATTCTCTGAATCGGCTGAAGTCTGTGTTCCCTAAATCTAGGGTATATATCACACTAGCTTTATCTTTCCTTCACCATATTAGGAGTTCTAAAATGCAGGTGCTATTTCATGTAAACGTTTCTATTATTTCCACCCCTCCCCCCTTTAACCAGGTCCTTCTTATTGGTAAGAATTAGGTACAGAATTACATTCAAGAATTAGGTACAAGCTGTCCTTCCCGGTGTTTTGAGGGGATGTCTTATTATTTTCAAGTGTCATTATCTCTACAGCATATGTTCATGCCAACATCAAGAACATGTAAACATTTAGGTAGTAGTAGTACTAGCAGCAGCAGCAGCAGTAATAGTAATAGTAGTAGTAGTAGTAGTAGTAGTAGCAGCAGCAGCAGTAATAGTACTAACAGTAATAGTAGTAATAGTAGTAGTAGTAGTAGTAGTAGTAGTAGTAGTAGTAGTAGTAGTAGTAGTAGTAGTAGTGATTGCACATTATGTAAACTGGTCACAAATACATAGGAGTACTTTTGGAATAAGCAAAAGTCTTTTAACTGAACAATAATAAATGTTTATAACCAGTACACATGATTAGAATGTTCTAATGCAGCCAAAAACATCTTACCTCCAGAAAGAGACTATGGGACAACTACAATTCAAGAGTGGAATCAATGGGCCTTACCTAGACGAAATGCTCCCCAGAGATTAAGGGAACTTCATACAAATGGCTGGCATACACATTATTTCACGGAAATGAATAGATTTGTGCTGGCAGTTCAGGAGCCAGTCGTTACCAGCAGAAGTCACAGAGCTTATATGATTTATTTCCAAACTAGAGTTATTTGTATCAAAAATGGTCATTAATATTAAAGACACCTATAATGTTCTATCATCTGGATGTTCTATCATCTGGAAATTCTTTTAAAATGGTCAGGAACAGCTGACATTTGGAAATGATGTAACTTCGCAACAAACAAAAAAATGACAATAAAGTGCTACTTTGTTAGGACACTTAAATGTCTAAATTAAGTTTTCTAAAGACTCCAAGTAGCAGAATTGGCATAGTTCTGCTTATATTTTCATTCCTCCGACAGTCAGGCCTTTGAGAGAAAGTAAATGGTTTATTAAAAAGAAAAACAAAAAGCTAGTGATTATCAGGATGTTTTAAAAATAATATTAGCTGTCATTTCTATCATGCTTTAAGGTTTCCAAAACACTTTACAAACGTTATCTCATTTTCTCTTCTCAATAACCCTGGCAGAAAGGTCATGTTATTTCCTCATCTTACAAACAATGAAATTAAGACAGGCATTTAGTGACCTGTCCAGAGTCACAAAGCTAGTACCTGAGGCTAGATTTGAACTCAAATCTTCCTGATTCCAGGTCCAGCACTATCCACTGCACCATCGATCTGCCTATAATATACCTTGTAATTTGTCTGTCTCTTTCAGAATTTGATTGTTGTTTAAATCTTGGAATTTGTTCTTGATGTTTTTGTTATTTTTTTCTAAGTAGAGAATACCAAGAATGCATTATATCTACCAAACATAACCTGAGGCCTAGCCTCCTAGCACTCAGGGTGAACATTACAAAGAACTCTCTGGTTGTAGCAAGCCAACACAGAGATTGTTTGAATTGGTCGTAAATCATCCAGGCAAGAGGGAAAAGGGGGGAATATAAAATGTGAAGGAGAGCAAGGTTTAATGAAACTGGAAAGGTCAGCTGGAGAAAGATTGTGAAGGGCTATAAATGTCAAAACAGAAGAGTTTGTATTTGATCCTAGAAACAATAAGAAGCTTCAAACTTCCTGATCAGGGGAGTGGTATGCTGAGACACAGTCAAACACAAACCATCTGACCATCTGAAAATAGCTTTATATGCTTATTAATTTGTAACAGGGGTTATCTGTGGTGATGGACATCTCATTGGCTCTTTTCTATGGGACATGGAAACTGGCTTCTCACTGAGGGTCATGTGTTCTCCTTTGGGATTACTCTAATCCTCCTATTGGTTCCTGTGACCGGGGAGTTGGGTTGTGGTTGATTGATGAGTGGCAGAAAGGATCCATTCCTCTCTTTGGAAAGATCCATTCACAGCATTCTCTTAGTCTTGGAGTATTGGGAGAAAGTGATTTCTGCCACCATACACACATGGATACCATTTCAGCATGTGGTAGCAAGAATGCAAGGTTAGCCTTAGCCTGGACCTCAAGTTCCTGACTATCCATTCAGTTTTACTTTTTTTTTCTTAAACCCTCACCACTGATCAGCAATACCACGGCATCAATAGTTTGATCCATGGAGGTAGCTTCTTGAGTTTGAAATGTTGGAAGTTTCCAAGTCTGTGCCAGTTGCCCAGTGGGAGGTCCTTCATGAAGCCTACATGAATCCTCAGTAGAGACAGGGACCACAAAAGGAACATCCTGAAGCCGGGGAGCAAAAACGCCTGGCTGCCCAGAAGGTCTGGTACTTATTTCATCCAGGCCAGGTCCCAACAGTCATTGTCATGGCCACCAGTGTTCTGTCTGCTTTCCGATGCTCCTGCCTGCTCCTTTCTTCACTACACTGAGCTGGCAACTTCCACTGCACCATTACCCAGACTGGCTACCTTGAGATCTTTCCATGCCTCCAGAAGCACATGTATTTCGCCCCCACATATACCCCTTCAGCACTTCTGGGACTGGAGAGGGTGCAAATGTATTGCTCCTTGAGGAGATGTGAAAAGCAAATGAAGAAAGCACTCTGAAACTCTTTGGAAGTCATATCATCAATGCTACAGAAAATGGAAGGGATTTCAAAGGAGAAGATTCCCAGTAGATTGATAATGTTCTTTTTAATTCATTTTGCAAATAGTTAATTTACTAATATTGAAACATCTGATTTATATTATGCATATGAGTATATGTATAATATAGATATATACATGCACATGCATATTAGAATTCAAATATACACACATAGATATATAGATATAGATAAGTACATATACATGTGTGTATATATGAAGATGTACACACATACATATATTTGTGTATATTTGCATGTGTACATCTATATTTAGCAGAGAGCCAGTGTCCCTAAAGTCTGGAAAGACTCTTTAAATTTATTTTTTATTTATTTTTAATTTTTGTGATGAACTTAAATATCAATATACTTGAACATTTAAATGCATAAAGAACAGAAGATTGAATGTAAATCTGAATTCTCTTACAAAATTTTTCACAGTTTGTATTAAATATCAAACGATAATCTGTCCTGCTTCTCTGTGTCCCCATCTGAACTTCCTTCTGCTCTGTTCCACTCACTTTTAAAATGTTTCATTGGTGTTCTTTTCCCTCCTTTTCAGAAGCACACTTAAAAGACATTTCATACTCAATTACTACTTAAATGGCAAGTTGCTTCTATTTCAGGGTGTCCATAGTCCTCTGGGTCCTTCTTTCCACCCTCCTTACATTGCAGTGTAAACAGTTAGAAGGTTAAGATGGAGGAGACTCCCATTTTTGCCAGATTGGAACATCCTGTATATTTTCTCTTATGACTAGTTCATGTAGTTTAATCTAAGGTAAGTCTTACATGGGAATCACATGTGCAAAACCCTTGACCCAAACCAGTGGCATTAGCAAACAGAAGGAAATCAAATTGGACATTGGGTTTCCATTTCCCTTTTTCCATCCTAGGTCTGCAGAAACTTTAAACCCTTCTGTTGGGATTAATTTTAGGCTGAAAGGGAGAACAGCCTTGTTCTGTCTCTCTTCAGAGCACCCACCATCAGTTTTTAATGAAATAGAGTGTGTTGAATATTAGAAGGCAGAATTATGCCTTTCTCATCAAAGGTCATATTGACATGATATGAAGTAAGGAGAGAAACATGAATAAATGGTAATGAGAAAACCTCATGAGATCAAACAATTGGGTGAAACCTAGGCATATTTTCAAGTGTATTGATATTTTCAAAAAAAAATCTCCATAAGCCCACCTGGATTCCTACTTACTCATAATTTACCATTTTTACTCAAAGATAAATTAGTATTTTCTTATTTTATTACTTTGAAAGTATCAAAATTATGATGGAACAAAAATAGTTTGGGGGAGATTATTAGTCATAAATTAATAGAAAGGTTGATGGAGGAGAGGACATGAATTGTACCTTAGGAGACAACCCTAATGGTTGATACCTTTTTAGGACGTATTCACAAACAACAGCTGTCGATAAGTTAACAAAGGGTTAACAGTTAAAGTTCCCTTTTCATGACATTTGATCACCCTTCTCTACTTGAGTCAGAGGGGGTAGCCAAGTTTAGCTGATGGAAGATGGCCATGATGAAAGATGGTTTGGAAGTCAGTTCATGAGATGGCAAGAGAGGAACAGTCCATGCAGGAGACCCCTGCAGTGAAGAGGAGGGATTTTTTCTCTTTTCCCCACTACTGGACTATCACACTGTATGATAAGCACCAGAGCTGGTAGTCCAGATGGGGACCTTCTGTCCAGCAGTGGAAGAGTTAGTTCAACAGAATTCAAGTCAAACTGAAGACGTGGATAAAGAGAGACAGTTTCTCAAGGGAGAAAGCAACTTTAAAAAGGAGGGACCTTCGGTAGTAGAAAAGAGAGCTAGTTATGGAATGAAGAAAGGGCTAATCTTTTCTGTTAAGTTAGAGAGAGGAGAAGCAGCTCATATGCCAGCCAAGAAAGGCACCCACAAGACATATAGAACACAGAGAGGAGCTTTGTGAGGACTCTACCCTACAGTTATGAGTTACTTCAGCCACATTTCCAACTATGAGCTAGAACCCTCACAGTCATTGGAATCAAAACTTTTCCAACAATGCTGGATGTATTTGTAGGAAAGTGTACCCTAGGTTGATGAGGAAAAATGTTTTGTTGTTACATATTCCTGAGTTCTTAGGGGGGCTCTCAAAAGTCCCCGAAATAAGAATTATATACACAAGGTAAAGTGATTGCAGCTGGTTCTGAAGCCCAAGATACTAAGAATCTAACAAGTTAGCAAACAAATTCTGAACAGCAGAGAAGGCTAATCCCTAATTCCTAAGGCTCTCACTCAGCATCACCTCCTCCACTAAATCCCATCCTCTAGCACGGTGGTGCAAATCAACCTATAGCCTTTGCCAGGCATTTAGCAATTTATTTGAAATTGTAGTCTTGGCCAAGAAATCTTGCTTCTGACTTCAACTGGGACAACAAGCAGCAGACCCCAAATCTGACCACCACCATCATCTCTCCTACAAACCCCTGTCCCCATGCAGGTAAAGGGAAGCAGGAACATGCTCTGCTTTGGAGTGGCAGTGTGATCTTATTCAGAAAACTAAATGAACAGAGAAAACCGGTTACAAAATTTAGCATAGCTCCTGGTGCATAGTAATCACTTAATAAATGATTATTAAATGACTGACAGACTAAGTGAGGAACACCAGCTTGTGGGCAGTGCTTCATGAGGCCTGGAGGAAATGGGAGTGGCATGAAGCTAGGTATAGTTCTGTCCCTACACAAGTTGCTTGGCGGCAGCAGCTGAGGCTTGGAAAATGAGAATTGCCCCAGCAATCCAACTTCATACTGGTTAAATTTATTAATTCTGATGAAAAACAACAAAGTTTGCAAAGAATTAAAAAGGTAATCAAACACCAAGAAAAGGAAATTAAAATAACACAAGATTATTCTGTATTCACCAGAAAATGCAGAAGGGCATGGAAACATTTACCAAATAAAAAGGAGGTCAAGATACCACCCAAGGTGAAACATCTTGAAACCTTGAGTTTCATCAATTAAAAAATGTGGATGTTTAATAAAAAAGAGGCATTTGAGGCATCCCTACTTAAGAAACAAACCCGCAGAAATAAGCATATTATTATCTTTGCAAAAGCCCCCAAACAACAGAAAGTTTAATAAATAGAGCTATTAAGGAAAGCACAAATAATGCAATAAATTGTTCTATCTCTAGCTACTATTAAAAGAAAAAAAACTGAAGAATTGACAATTATGGGGTTAAAACAAACAATAACAATAGCATAACAATTGAGGATCATTAAGATATTTCTTTCAAAAAGTATACAAGGAGATGAAGATGAAAACAGTCCTTAAACTGATGTGAGGGTAGAGGAAACAGCACAGGCTAAACATCATAGCTTTCTTCCCTTTTCCCCACCCCCATCCCTGATGGCAAATCAACATTTTTCCCATAAGAATAAACTGTAGAATTAGGGGGTACATAAAAGAAAAGAAGAGGAGAAAAAATAAAGTGAGAACAGTGTGATGCATCTCGAGCCAGTGGTAAAGGAAGAAAGGAAATTAATGCCTTTAGTTTCCAAGGAAGAAGACAAGATAAAGGAAATCGATCAAGTCAGAAAAGGAGAAATTGAGATGAGGAATCAAAGGCAGAAATTTCTATTCAGTTGTCAGAGTAGGTTTGACAGAAGCGTATTACCATAAGAGGAAAAAGTATATTTAAATGGACAAAATCTAGAGGGATTTGGTACTCACAGAGACCTCTAAGTGCATATTGTGCCCTTGTGAACAATGTTCCTCAAGAGAAGAGAAATCAGAGCTCCTAGGGGCAAAGCCAGGAAGAGTGGGAGGATGCAGACGCAGAGAGCAGATTTCAGGGCAAATGGGGAACAGAAGGGTCATAGGCAGGGCAGGGGGCAAATTATTCTTGGTTATAAGCATATGTCTTTTGTCATCTAGATTATTGTATTTAAGCTCTCTGCTCCTTTGAAATGACTGCTGATAAATCATGTGTATTCACAATGGAGGCTTCTCTGTATATGAATTCTTTCTTTCTGGCTGATTTCTGGCTTTTTTCTTTGACCCAGAGCCTGTGGGTTTTTGGTTTACTTTTATTGGGAATTTTCATTTTGAGGCATCTTTCAGGTCACTAATTGTAGATTATTTCTATTTCCACTTGTCCTTTGGTTCTAAGATCTTTAAACAGCTTTTCTTTAATGGTTTCTTAAATTCTGATATATAAGCTTTTTGTTGGATTTGGGATTCAGGGAGTCCAATGATTCTTTTTTTTTAAAACTGTGTACCTCTTTTTTGTTAGTTTTTTATATATTTAATATTTTTAGTTTTAAGCATTGATTTTCACAAGAGTTCGAATTACAAATTTTCTCTCCATTTCTACCCTCCCCCACTCCAAGATGGCATATATTTTGATTTCCCCATTCCCCAGTCAGCCCTCCCTTCTGTCACCCCATTCCCACCCCATCACATTTTCCCTTACATTCTTGTAGGGCAAAATAGATTTCTATGCCCCATTGCCTGTATATCTTCTTTCCTAGTTGCATGCAAAAACTTTTTTTTGAACGTCTGCTTTTAAAACTTTGAGGTCCAAATTCTCTCCCCTCTTTCCTCCCCACCCACCCTCCCTAAGAAGGCAAGTAATTCCACATAGGCCACATGTGTATCATTATGTAAAACCCTTCCACAATATTCATGTTGTGAAAGACTAACTATATTTTGCTCCTTCTTATCCAATCCCCCTTTGTTCCATTTTCTTCCTTGACCCTTTCCCTTTTCTAAAGTGTCTGCTTTTGATTACCTCCTCCCCCTATTTGCCCTCCCTTTTATCATCCCCCCTTTTTATCCCCTTCCCTTTACTTTCTTGAGATACCCAATTGACTGTGTATGTTATTCCCTCCTCAACTTGAATCTGATGAGAGTAAGATTCATTCATTCCCCCTCACCTGCCCCCTCTTCCCTTCCAATGAACTGCTTTTTCTTGCCACTTTTATGTGAGATAATTTACCCCATTCTATCTCTCCCTTTCTCCCTCTCTCAATATATTCCTCTCCCACCCCTTAATTTGAATTTTTTTTAGATATCATCCCTTCATATTCAATTCACCCTGTGCCATCTATCTATCTATCTATCTATCTATCTATCTATC
>CM053623.1:355742431-355790566 GCA_028646595.1 Phalanger gymnotis
TTGTCTTATTTGCTTGTAGTTATATCCCCATCATTCAGCACAATGACTGGCATTTAATAAGTTCTTAGTGTAATCTATCTATCCACCCACCTATCAATCTATCTATCTATCTGCCGATTATATGCCAAGCACTGTGCTCGATGCTAGGGATACAGAGAAAATGGGAGCTACTGCCCTCACAGAGCGTACATTCTTTTGGAGAAAAGTCACCCATACACATATAAGCAAATATAACATATACACAAACAAATACAGAGTAATGGGTGAGGGGTGTGGGAGGTGGAGACAGGGCACTGAGAACCAAAGAGAACATGAAAAGGCCTTCTGCAGGAAGAACTAAGTTGAGCCCTGTAGGAAGTTACGACATCTATGAGACAGAAGGAAGGAGGGAATGAAGTCCAGAGTTGGAACAGGAAAAGCTGTGTATCGAGAACACCAAATAGGCTATTTGGGTTGGAATACAAAGTCTCTGAAGAAGAACAATGTAGAATCAGTGTGGAAAGGTACGCTGTATGTGAGTGCGAAGGGCTTGAAAGTCCAAACAGGGAAGGGTGTGTTTTACCCTAGAGGTCAGAGGGCTTCATTGGAGCTTTCTGAGGAGGCAAACGTCAGGGTCAGACTAAGAATTAGGCAGCAGTGCAGAAAACAGATTGGCAAAGGAAGAGCCTGAAGAGATTTCCTTTTGCTCCCTCCCAGCCTGCCAAGCTTAGATTACTTAGCTGAAGGAAGGGATGCATAGAAACACATTTAATAGTATCTTTTAAGTCTCTGGAAGCCCAGAGTTTTCCAAAGTGTGGTGCAAGCCCCTCTGAGGGACATGGAGACAGATAGAGAGGAAGAATATGAAGAATAACCTAAATTACTAAATATTTCTAGTACCATTGATACATAATCACTTTTAAACAAAGTAATAGTTAAATCCAAGTCAACAAAAGGAAGATTTATATAATGAATTCTCTTCAAATGATGGAGGTTGGAGGAGACAGGGGTAGCCTCACTGGGCAAAGGTTGGAGGCACAGGTTTTTGTCCCTCCATCATATAAGCCCCAGTGATCCCATGAAAGGTTGTCTCTTCCTACTCCCGTAAAGTGAGGGCTAAAGGACCAAAAGACCAGGATCTCCCTTAAGTAAGGAAAGGGTAGCAGCTCATAGCATAAATGCTATAATGCCGACTAGATGCCTCCCACGAGCCCCTAAAGATGCCTGGTACCCTGATGCCTATGTTTCCCATACTGCTTTTTGGGCCCTCTCATGCCACAAACTGTCCTGAAGCTGAGCCTTTCATTCTTCCAAAGGTAAAGGAAGTTCTTGGATCCTGGCTAGGGGATGTAGCAGGGGTCAGATGCAGAAAACTCCACATAAGCTTGCAACTTCAGGCCTTCTTTCTCCAGCCCCTGGTTTGAGGACCTAAAGTTAGTTACAAGCCACCTAAAGTGGCTTGTAGATTAGTGGAGGAGGAGTGAGAAATTGAAGCCTCAAATTTGGGAAGCAATATGGTACAGTGTGAATAAAGAGTGTTGGATTTAGTTGGAGGACCTGAGTTCATATGTTGACTTACAGGTCTTTAGGATTCAGGTTGTTCTATAAACTGTAAAGTATATACTATAAAATGAGATGGAGGGACTAAGTAACCTTGAAGGGCATCTACATTTCTAAATCTGATTTGATGATCCTATGACAATAGATGCAACAGAAATTATATACATTATTTTATAGATTATTTTATTATATATTTAATATTTCTGTTTTAAATACAATAAAGCTTTTATTTAACTTGAATAAATATAAGCCAAGAAAAAAAAGACAATGGAATCAAGGAAAGGACAATGTTAATGTCATTCTTTGTGGACTGGGAAAGGAAAATAAGCATTTAACTGTTATTCTGGAGGGGCTGTTAACTATAATGGTTGAAGAGATTATAGAGAAATAATGAGTAAGAGATGTTATTTCTTGAGAGAACTGGGTTTAAATTTTATCTTGCAAAGAAATGAAGAAAATTCTTGAGAAAGGATTTTAACTGGTATACTGAGACCACTGAATGGTGAGATTATTTCTAGAATTGAAAAGTAATCAGCAATTATGGTAATGATTAAAAATGACTTTGACTCTGATCTTTCTGGAAACTGTTATATTGCAAATAATGATTATGAATTATTTTACCATTTGGTACAATTAATAAATAGCATAGCCAGTAAGCTTAAAATGTATTTAAGCTTAAAAATAAGATTTGGTGGTGGTACTGGTTTGTAAATGTGTGTTGGGTATACATATGTGTGTATATATATATATATATATATATATATATATATATATGGATAAATGTATGTATACACAGATATGCATATATATACATTTGTATGTATGCTTGAATATTTGTATATGTATACACATAAATACATATGCATATACATACATACATACATGTAGACACAGGAATATATGTATATAGATAGAAGTAGAGAGAGAGATGAATAAATGTAGGAAAAGAGATTTCTCCAATTTGTTAAATAAATATTATTTAATAACCTAGGGTAGGGCTGAGTCAATTGTTTAATTAATGAAAAAGATGGTGTAATGTTAGTAATTAATGTGGAAGTATCAGAACATACTCCTTAATTACCTTAGAACATGGGATGAAAATTAATATGGAAAATACTAATATTAACATAGCATAGAGAAGGGTGCTCATCTAACTCATGCTACATGTGTATCTGTTGTACTCTAAGCCCTTGTTCCACTTTTATGATCTAATTCACAATTCTTTGGAACTATGCCTTGCATTTAACTCGTAGGTTCATGTTTTCTTTTGCCTTAAATTCTAGAGAGGAAAAAAAGGTCATTTTTCGAAATAGAGTATTAAAAGTATTCTCCCTTTGTGACCATATCCTCTGCACATTGTTTCACATAATTTGAGATTGTTCCTCTCCAATCATTATTCAAACTTCCCAGTTTTTGTTTTCCTTGGACTTTAGAACTGGAATGGGCTCCTAAAATATTCATCCTACTACTAAAATGGCTGTAAACAGGAATCCAAAAAAAACACTGACCTCTAGAAGTCCAGAATTATCATTTTTATCCATTTTTCACCAAATACACTCTTTACTAATTGACCTAGAAGGGTTCCATTGTGAATGGGCTGAAGACTGCTGGTATCACCAAAGAAGCTTACATAGGAAGTATGAATGCTTCAGAATAATATACTTTGTGCACATGTAGAGTAATACAGTATTTAGCATAATTTAGTATTTAGTAATTTAGAGTAAGCAGTCAAGGAAAGCAACCCCAGCATTCCTGAAAGGTACTGCAGTTCCTTCATTTCCAGAAATCTGCTCCCTCACTATATTCAAAATATTTCTCCTCAGGTTCTCCTTTTTCTCCTATAAGTCTGGCAGTATATACACACTGACAAAAAAAAATACAAAGAGTGATGAACCCAAGAAATGAAAGATGCACAAGGCATAATAAACATATGCGTACCTACACATATGCACACATATATGCAAATGTGTGTATATGTGATGTATGATTCTCAATACCTTACTTATGACAAATGGTCATAAAACCAAAAAATAGAGATATTGCAATAATACAAAAGAGGAAATGATATACATTAAAGCTACATAAAAAATGTTCATATGGTCCAAGATTGAAAACTAGAAAAAAAAACCCCATAATTGTTGTCAAGTTCATCCTCTCATTTTACGTTTGAGAAAACTAACATCTCAAAACACTAAATAACTTGTTTAGGGTCCCAGGTTTAATGAGTATATGTGGCAGAATTTGAACTCGGGTCTTATTAATTACTTGCTTAAGGCTCTATCCACTGTACCATCTAGCTGCCTTTTAATAGACTATGGAACGAAAGCTTAGAGCAAAAGAACTCATGTTCTAGGCTACTGGATCTAGAGGAAAGACTTGGAACCAAAAGGCATTAAATTAATCATGGGATCTCAGCATTGCAAAGAGGATCAAAGTTTGCATAGCCTGAATCTGAGTAAGAATCCCTTCTAGGGGCGGTGGCTCTGAGGCTCAGGTTTCTCTAGCGTTCTTCTGTGCTATCCGATGCCAGGTAACGTCTGTAGCTGGTTCCTTGAACCAGCAGCGGCAGGCTATCACTCTGGCTACCCCAAAAGTTCACTAGGCACCTGAGTGAAGTAAGGCGATGGCCATGGCAGGCGGCTGCCTACTGCTGGCCATGGTCGGGGGACGGGAGACTGGGGCCTGGACCGTGGACACGGTGGAATTACTTTTTGCGTAGCTCAAAATGAAGTTCAATCCCTTTGTGACCTCTGACCGAAGTCAGAACCGCAAGAGGCATCCCAATGCCCCTTCCCACACACGGAGCAAAATTATGACTCCTCTTTCTAAGGAGCTGAGACAGAAGTACGTCTGCTCCATGCCTATTGGAAAAGATAAAGAAGTCTAGGTTGTTCGAGGACACTACAAAAAACAGCGCATTGGCACTGTGGTCCAGGTTTACAGAAAGACATATGCGATCTACCTTGAGCTTGTGGAGCGGGAGAAGGCTAATGATACAATTGTCCACGTGGGCATTCATGCCAGCAAGGGCGTTATCACAAGGCTAAAGCTGGACAAAGACCCCAAAAGGTGCTTGAGCGAAAAGGCAAATCTCACCACGTAGGAAAGGAAAATGTCAAATATAAAGAGAAGAAACTATAGAGAAAATGCAAGAGTAAAAATTGCATGGTTGTAATTAAATTTCTAGAATGAAAAAAAAAAAAAAACAATCCGTTCTATGACCTCGCTGGCAAGGCTTTGCTTGGGGAGAACCAGGAACAAGGAACTTATTTCCCTTTTAGGGTGGAAGCTCTACTTTTAGACAACTTGAATTAGTAGGAAGATTTTTTTCTCCCCTGAGATTAAGCTAGAATCTTTCTCATAACTCACAATCCTTATTCCTATTTCTTTTTTGGGGGTGGGAGAAGGGCAGGTGGTCTTATGCCTGGTAACCATTCACATATTGATTGTAAAGACCCTGCCCCTGGTTAAGTGTTTTTGTTTTAAATTTTCTAGGTTAAACACTCTCAATTCCTTTGGGTAATGCTTGCATGGCTTAGTTTTGAAACCTACAACCTGCCTTGTCAACCTTGTCTAGATGTTTTCAAGTTTGTCAGTGTCTTCTCTCAAATGTGGTAACTAGAACTGGACACAATACTCTGCCCATGGTCTGACAAGGCAGGCAAAAGTGTATACATTTTTTGTTCTATCCAATGGAAATGAGTTTTATTCTTGCCATTGACTAGCATTATTACCACAGACAACAGTTTCCTTATCAGTACAATGGAGATAATAATCTTGTTTCCACCTACATTACAGAGATTTTGTACTATACCCAAAGTATGAACCTTTTTTTTCAGTATTATAACAAATAATTCCCTCTATTGTTAGGGAAAAAAGACATAAAAAAAGGAATGTTGCAGCCCCCTTTATATCCTCCTCACCTCTACTTCTTTTTTTTTATTAATTTTTTAAATTCCATTGTTTATTATTTGATTTTTTTTAGTTTTTTGGCATTGATTTCCACAAGATTTTGAGATACAAATTTCTTCCCCATTTCTACTTTCCCCACCCACTCCAAGATGTCATATATTCTGATTGCTTCTTTCCCCAGTCAGCCCTCACTTCTGTCACCCCACACCCCCATCCCTTTTCCCCTTACTTTGTTGTAGGGAAAGATAGATTTCTATGCCCCATTGTCTGTATATTTTATTTCCCAGTTGCGTGCAAAAACAACTTTTTTTTGATAATTTGCTTTTTAAAACTTTGAGTTCCAAATTCTTTCCCTGCTTCCCTCCCCACTCAGTCTCCCTGAGAAGGCAAGCAATTCAGCATAGGCCACACATGTATCACTATGCAAAATACTCCCATAACCAGTCATGTCTCGAGGGACTAACTATATTTCCCTCCAACCTATCTTGTCCCCCTTTATTCGATCTTTTCCATTGACCCTGTCCCTGGTACAGTGAGTAGAATACCAGCCCTAAAGTCAGGAGTACCTGAGTTCAAATCCAACCACAGACACTTAACGCACTTACTAGCTGTGTGACCTTGGGCAAGTCACTAAACTGCAATTGCCTTGCCTTCCCCCACCAAAAACAAAAAAAGAAGTGTTTTCTTTTGATTACTTCTTCACCCTATGTGCCCTCCTTTCTATCATCCCCCCTTTTTATCCCTTTCCCCCTACTTTCATGTAGGGTAAGACACTCAATTGAGTGTGTATGTTATTTTCTCCTCAAGTTGAATCCAATGAGAACAAGATTCACTCATTCTCCCTCACCTGCTCCCTCTTCCCTTCCAATGAATTGCTTTTTCTTGCCACCTTTATGTGAGATAATTTATTCCATTCTAAATCTCCCTTTCTCCCTCTCTCAAAATATTCCTCTCTCATCCCTTAATTTGATTTCATTTTTTAGATATCATCCCATCGACTCACCCTGTGCCTTCTGTCTCTCTCTCTCTCTCTCTCTCTCTCTCTCTCTCTCTCTCTATATATATATATATATATATATATATATATATATATATACACGCATATACATATGTGTGTGTGTGTATTCCCTTCAAGTACTTTCATGCTGAGAAAGGTCTCATGAATTACACACATCATCTTTCCATGTAGGAACGTAAACAAAACAGTTCCACTTTAGTAAGTCCCTTATGATTTCTCTTTCTTGTTTACCTTCTCATGCTTCTCTTGATTCTTGTGTTTGAAAAGTCAAATTTTCTATTCAGTTCTGGTCTTTTCATCAAGAATCCTTGAAAATCCTCTATTTTATTGAAAATCCATATTTTGCCTTGGAGCATTATACTCAGTTTTGCTGGGTAGGTGATTCTTGGTTTTAATCCTAACTCCTTTGACCTCTAGAATATCATATTCCAAGCCATTTTATCCCTTAATGTAGAAGCTGCTAGATCTTCTGCTATTCTGATTTTGTTTCCACAATACTAAAATTGCTTCTTTCTGGCTGCTTGCAATATTTTCTCCTTGACCTGGGAACTCTGGATTATGGCAACAATATTCCTAGGAGTTTTCTTTTGGGGATCTTTTTCAAGAGGCAATTCGTGGATTCTTTCAATTTCTCTATCAGGGCAGTTCTCCTTGATAATTTCTTGAAAGATGATGTCTAGGCCCTTTTTTTGATCATGGCTTTCAGGTAGTCCAATAAATTTTAAATTATCTCTCCTGGATCTATTTTCCAGGTCAGTGGTTTTTCCAATGAAATATTTCACATTGTCTTCCATTTTTTCATTCCTTTGGTTCTGTTTTATAATTTCTTGATTTCTCATCAAGTCACTAGCTTCCACTTGCTCCAATCTAATTCTTAAGGTAGAATTTTCTTCAGTGCTCATTTGGACCTCCTTTTCCATTTGGCTAATTCTGTCTTTCAAGGTATTCTTCTCCTCATTGGCTTTTTGCAGCTCTTTTGCCATTTGAGTTAGTGTACTTTTAAGGTTGTTTTTTTTTCTTCAGTAATTTTTTGGGTCTTCTTTAGCAAGTCATTGACATGTTTTTCATGGTTTTCTTGCATTACTCTCATTTCTCTTCCCAATTTTTCCTCTACTTCTCTTACTTGCTTTTCTAAATCATTTTTGTGTTCTTCCATGGACTGAGAGACCAATTATTATTTTTCTTGGATGCTTTTGATGTAGGCTTTGACTTTGTTGACTTCTTCTGGCTGTCTATTTTGATGTTCTTTGTCACCAAAAAAAAAGATTCCAAAGTCTGAGTCTGAGTCTGCATCTGTTTTTGCTGCCTGGCCATGGTCCCAGCCAGCTACCTGAACTTTTGAGCTTTTTGTCAGGGTATGACTGCTTGTAGAGTAGAGAGTCCTTTGCCCCAACCTTTAGGGGATGCACTGCTGTTTTTAGAGCTACTTCTATGCAGCATGCTCTGCCACACAAACGCTCCTCCTCCCCCAAGAACTGCCAGCCAAGACCCCAACCCAGATCAAAGCAGGCTCTGCACTCCTGCTCTGATCCACTCCTTAATTCTTCCCACACGGTGGGCCTAAGGCCAGAAGCAACTGCAGCTGTAGCTCTGGAAGCAGCATCAGGGCTGCACCACCTCCACGGTCCCTGGGGTGGTGGCCTACAACTCATTCCATTCACTCTGATCCAGCAGTTTTTCCACTAACCTGGTCTGTTGATTTTGGCATTTGCTTGTTGAGAAGTCTGATAGCTTCCACAACTCAACTATTCAAGGCCCTACTACTTGTTCTGCCCAGCTCCTGGTCTGCTTAGTCGTGCCATGGCCGGACTGGGCTATGCTTCGCTCCCAGCACCATGTGATAGACCCCTCCCAGTGACCATCCAGGCTATCCTGGGCTGGAGCCCTGTTTCCCTCTTCTATTTTGTGGGTTTTGCAGTTCTAGAATTTGTTCAGAGCAATTTTTTACAGGTGTTCAGAGGGCACTCGGGGAGGACTTAAGCAAGTTCCTGCTTTCCAACCACCATCTTGCCATCGCCCTTCCTCACTTCTACTTCTAATAAAAAAAAAAAACTTCTATGAAAGTCTAATTTTAATGGAAGCTTGGGATAAGTCTTCTTCCAGACATATATGATCAAGGACCCTTCCCCTGCCTTCTGCCAAAATATGAAGGATATATTCTTACAATTTTTGGCCCCATAGTCTTCATAAAATTCCCTGTAGGTATACCAGGAGTTTGCTGCTGAAACTAGACTTAATTGGCTTGTAGAGCCCAATGTTTAATTTTCAATGTGAAAATTTATACTTCAGAAATCAGCATGGTTATGAATTATGGCTTTGTTTATTGTTTTATTGATTTTCTGGACCTAAGAAGGTGTTAATAATGTAACTTAAACTTAAAAGTGTGTGTACATAAACTAGGTTTTAGATTTTTACCAGCACACCCCTAGAAATATTGCTTGGATCCAGCTGTTATACAACAGAATACTCAAGGAAAGAAGTCGTGATGACACTGAAGGCCTGGTGACTGAATAATAGTAGCTGTCATCATCATCATCATCTTCATTTATAAAATGCTCTGATCTTTACACAATGCTTTACTATCTGAAGTAGGAAGGCCGAATTTATAATCTCAAATATAATCATGTATATGTTTGAATGGTTCGAAATTGCAAGGTATGAGAGATTCTCTAAGTAGAACGCAATAAAACATTTATTTAGGCTCCACAGAAACAGATTCATGAACCAGCCTCCCCATTTCGACACTTTGATCACAAGCTTCCAGGCCCAATAAGCCTGTCTCACAAGAGTAACCAGGAGGCCACAGAAAAACAAGATAGTATTTAGCCAAATCATATTTACTGGCCTCAAGGCCTTGCTCGCACTCCTGGATCTACACACGGGTCAGCTCTACTTTCGGGTCAGCTCTACTTTCAGGTCAGCTCTGCTTCCACTGCTCCTGCTTCAGCTTCGGCTTTCTCTTCAGCTTCGGCTGTAACTATCTCTGCTGCCGTTGCCACCGCTTCCGCTACACTCTCCAAGCTATATTCCAGCTAGCTGACTGCTTCCTCTCTCCTTCAGCTCTTAACTCCTGTCACCAACAACCTCTCCAACTGCCTCCCCACTGCTTCTCCAACTGCCTCCAACTGCCTCTTAGCTCTGCTCCAACCATCCACAAGCTCCTCCCACCACAGGCTTCTATTGGCTCCAGTGCTAGCCACTCCCCCCAGGGTCCTGGGAGGCTCACATCCACATAGGTTCCACACCCAACAGGGGTCTGGGCCTGGGGCTTAACACTTAGCAAGGCTCAAGGAAATACACTGAATTACTCAAAGAAAACAAAGACCATTTTGCTTGTCAACACACTATCTCATTTGAATTTCACAAGATCCCTTGTTATAACTCTCTTCTGGGTTCAGAGGACTGGAGCCTTTCTAGAGTACATAGACATCATTGCTCTCTGATGCAAGGCCCCACAATCCCTAAAGCTTCCAGTATCCTTGGGGGGTCTCTTTCAACCTCTGTCTATAGTTCTGTCCTGTCATTGGCTACTGCCCCTATATCAGACTCTTCCACTGACACCACTTGGGGAGATCTATGATGGATTTTCTGTCCACTTGCACATTCCATGCTCAAAATTCTCCTTCACTTAAGATCAGAAAAGAATAAACAGAAAAAGAACCAAGAGACATTGGCTTACAGATACATGGAAACCACGTAGAGTAAACGCAGCTTGCCGCTCCTCCTTCCAGCAGTTCTCAGCAGTTCTGCCTCCCATACTGCCAAAAAGTGTGTGTGGGGAGGAAGGAAACTAGTGTTATCTCTGTTATATGGAAACTCTGTTTTGTCTCATCAGTCCATCTAGCTCTTCAACCAACCAGGAGACTCTTCTTTACCACATGGTATAAGCTTCTTGGTCTCTCAGACACTTATGGTGAGAATTAGGCTCACCAAGCCTCCTTTTGTGAACTGGAGCCAGGCTGGGCTGTGTTCTAGTTAAAGCAAGAGAAAGTACAAATCTCAGCATGGTCAAAGGATCTGATTGTCATTGACCAGCCTTCCATTATTATCACATAATAGAAAAGTAAGAATTACTCTTAGAGATCTTCTATTCTATCACCTTATTTTACATGTGGTGAGAAATAAAATCTTCCCCTTTCCAGAGCATGATTTTCTTAAGAGAAGGGAGCAATTATTCCTTATCTCTTTCAGGAAATAATCCCAGGTAATTTGAAAAACTCAGTCTAATTGTCCCAGTAGTGATTATGGTGCACAATTTTGTAGAGAGTTAGATGCTCTTGGAAACCATAAAGAAAATATCATTTAATCTAAAAAGGAAGACCCTCCACAAAGAGAAAGTGGTAGGAATACACAGAGAAAATTCCCCTTGGTTTAGGGGGGAAAACCCTTTAAATTTGTGTTAACTGTTGGAATAATTAGATGATATTCCAAGCCTTGGGTAGAGAGAACATCTCACTTTGATAAGGCATCCTGAACCAACATGAAATTGGCACCCAATGATTTGCTTATATGATATGAAGAGATTTTTCTTCCAGAGCAAGAGAACTCATTTGTGTCAATATGAGTCTCTAGTGAAAAAAAAAAGACTTTATGAACAGAATTTTGCTACAATAAAGGATGGCAAAGATCCAAAGAAAGCAAGCTAGTCCCCCAGCAAAAGGAACAATTGCCATCTCCCAGAGACTGCCTGGAGGAAAGTTATAGTAAGTATGAGCTCCAGAGTAGGGTGGAGAAAGGGGCCCAAAGCTATAAAGATAGTCAAGAAAGTAGAAAGAAAAACACTAATATAGAGAAACAGCTCCCTCTTCCTGGAGCCCTACCCAAGGCAACATTAGAAGGGAGAGGCATGTGCTATTATGTTTAATGAGCTTCCCTAGGCCTGTTTATAAACTAGTTTATAGTTTTAGCCTGTGAGCTAATAAAGCAAGATGATGACTATATCCTAAAGGTGCATCCTAAGAGAAAAGGACATCATTCATACATTGGTGGTCTCAGCTCATTTGTCTGGAGCAATGAATCAGACAAGGAGGAAGACCTTGAAAGAGGAAGGAGATTTATCTAAGGGTTACTTATTTGAATGAATGAATCAACAAATGCATGAAAAAGCATTTGTTACACTCTTACCATTCCAAGTACTGTCCAAGAACTTGGAATTAAGAAGATTTGCAATTGAATCCTACCTCAGATACTTCTTAGCAGTGTGACCTTTGGCAAGTTGCATAACTTCTCCCAATCTCAGTTTCCTCATCCATAAAATGGAGACACCAATAGCATCTACTTTACAGGATTATTGTGAGGATGAAGGGAGCTAATCTGCATAAAATTCCCTTTCAAAACTCAAAGCAATATATCTATACTAAGTTGGTGACAAGTAACTCATCTTCTATTAGTCGCCATGTCTCTCCCTTCTGTTAATTTGTAATAAAATTTATTCCTTCATCTAAACACAAGATAAGCAATTGTAAAGTGAGTATAAACAAGCCAGCCAGCTTTAGCCCATGTTTGAATATGTAATCTCCCCCACTCTGTCTTGGGGAAATGTGGTGCCTCTGGACTTCATTCTTTTTGCTATGTCTTCTAATAAATTTTGCCATATGATGCTCAAAGATCCCAGAACATCCATTTGACAGTGAAGAGAACACAGAACTCGACATATCCCCACCAATTACTTCTCTAGAACCTGAAAAGGGAAGAAACTAAGTGAAACACCATTGGCTCTCATTAGAGATGGACCCTTTCCCATGAACAGAGGCAAAGTTGGAAAGACATTTTTTCCCTGCTATATCTCAAAAGCAACACAAAAAAATTTGCCTGGACTATTGTCACAGCTTTCTTAATTTGCATAATTTATGTATTTTTAAATGTATGTAATAATATAATAATTTTATATATTTATTTAATGTGCATAATTTTATGATATGAAAATTCTGTATTGTAAAAACATTATGAAAACTATTTATTTGATAGCGATAATAGAATCTAAACCATTATAATTGAATTTCTTCTTTTAGATTGACATAATAAACAGATAATATTTATGCTCTATACTATTTTCGAATTTTAGAGAAGAGTAGACTTAAGTTACTAGATAATTTCCAATTCATTCTCCTCTCATTAAACAAAAAATCTTAAAGATTTGTACATTAAATTCAAGAACAAATAAGGATGCTCAATGGCTATACTGAGAGAAAAAATATTTATACAGAAAAGAAAAATGAAATAGAGGGAAAAACATTTGGCTACTTTAAGAAAGTTGGTATTTTATCACTAGAACAAGACAGAATAAAAAGGTATCATGCCATAACAACACTGACAATAAAATCTGAAATATTTATGAAAACCATCATCCTATGGTTTCAAAACATCAAAACACATCATCCTATGGCTTAAAAAATGAACATTGGATGAAATCAGCATGGTGGAGTGACAAGCATTAGAGTCTAGCTCTCCTCTCATATCTTGAGAAAGATCTAGAGAATGCACCAGACTGAATCCTAATTGGATACGCTAAGGGGAAGTCACAGTAGCTTATTCTTTTTTCTAGCTCAGAGAGAAAGATAGAGAAATATGCAAACACTGGAGATGATGTCTGGCCAGGACCTCACAGCAGCTTAAAAAAAAAGCTGCAGAGATTGCAGCGATGTATCACAAAGTCCACACATGATGACCAGGTCAGATTTATACCAGGAATTGTTTAGGAAAACTGTAAATTGACCAGGTTGATAACAACACACACACACACACACATGCACACACAATTTATTTCAATAGATGCAAAGAAAGCCTTTTAACAAAGTGCAATAGCACTCTGATTAAAAAATAAAAACACTAGAAAGCATAAGAATAAAAGTTTTTTTTCTTCAAATCATAAATAGTAGCCACCTAAAACTAAGAGCAAGCATTATCTGTAATAGAAATAAACTAGAAGCTTTTCCAATCAGATGACAGGTAAAGCAAGAATATTCATTTTACCATTACAATTTAATATTGTGCTGAAAATACTAGCTATTGTAAGAAGACAAGAAAAAGAGGGGCAGCTAAGTGGTGCAGTGAGTAGAGTACCAGCCCTGAATTCAGGAGGACCTGTGTTCAAATCTGGCCTCAGACACTTGACACGCTTACTAGCTGTGTGACCTTGGGTAAGTCACTTAACCCCAATGGCCCTCTTTCTCCCCTAAAAAAGAAAAAGAAAAATGACAAGAAAAAGAAATTAAAGGAAACAGCATGGGCAAAGTGAAAACAAAACTATTATCACTGTTTTTGTGAAGGACATGACAGTTTACTTATAACACCTTAAAAAGTCAAATTATAAAAACCTAGTAGAAATAATTAACAATCTCAGCATAGTTATAAGACATAAAATAAACTCACATAAGGTAACCTTCTTCTGTACATTGCCAACAAAATCCTATAAGAAGAAAGAGAAATTCCCTTTAAAATAATCATGGGTACTATAAGATACTCCATAGTCTACCTGCTAAGACTTACACAGTAACTATATGAACACAATTACAATTACACTCTTCACATAATTAAAGAAAGATATAGATAACTGGAGAAATATTAATTACTCACTAGGAGAGTGAGTTAATAAAATCAAAATGACAATACTACATAAATTAATTATTCAATGCCATACCACTCAAACTCTCCCCAAAATAATTTTTAGAGCTAAAAATAATAATACAATTTTTCTGAAGTAACAAAAATATCAAGAATATCAAAATAATCAATGAAAAAAGGGAAAGGAGGCCTAGCAATACCAGATCTCAAACTGTACTACAAAACTGTAGTCTTCAAAACAATGTGTTTCTGGGTAAGAAACATAGCATTTTATCAGTGGAATAAGTTAGGTACACAATATACAGAAGTAAATGAGCACAATGACTTAAGATTTGATAAATCAAATCATTCCAACTAATGAGTCAAGAACTATTAAACAAAACCTATTAAGAAAATGGGGAAGTAATCTGGCAGAAATTAAGTACAGGGGAACATCTTATATGATATACCAACATAAGTTCAAAATGGATTTAGACATGATTTAAACATAAAGGGTGACATCATAAACAATTTAGTGGAACATGGAAGAAATTACCTTCAGATCTATGGGGATGAGAAGTGTTCAAGACCAAAGAGGTGATGGAGAAACTAATGGGAGGTAAAATGAAAAATTTTGATTACATAGAATTAGAAAGAATAAATAAAACCAAGAAAAGAAATTAAAACAAAATCAATGCATCTAACATTAGGAGAAGAGTAGGAAACTGGGGGAAAATCCTTTGCAAGAAATGCCTCTGATAAAGGTCTCATTTCTCATATATACAAGAAAAAATTAAATTCAGAAGAAAATGAGCTATTCTTTAATTGATAAATAGTTAGGGGACACACATAGGCAATTTCTAAAGGAAGAAATCCAAAATATCAATAACTATATGAAAAACTTATCCAAATCACTAATAATTAGAGAAATGTAAGTTTAAAAACTCTGAGGTACCACCTCACACCAATCCAATTGCCTAAGATGAAAAAAAAATGGAAAATGACAAATCCTGGAGGGGATGTCAGGAAGTAGGTATGTGAATACATTGTTAATGGAGCTGTGAACTAGTTCAACCATTCTGGAAAGTGATTTGGAACTATATGCAAAAAACTGCTAAATTATGGACACCCTTTTACCCAGTAATACCACTACTGGTTCTATACCTCCAAAGAAATCAGAGAAATAGGGAAAAGACCCACATGTACAAAAGTATACCAGTTTTGGTTTTTTTTGTTTTTTTTTTGTGGCGACCAAGAATTGGAAAATGAGATCATTCAGCATGCCCCATCAACCAAGGAATGGCTGAAGAACTTATTGTAGATGAATGTGATCCAGTGCAGTTGTGCTATAAGAAATGATGAAAAAGGTGGTTATAGAATAACCTGGGAAGACTTATATGAAATGATGCAAAGATTTAGCATAACCAAGATAACTTAAAAATTACAGAAATATTATAAAGATAATATACTTTGAAAGACAGTATCTCTAATGAATCCAATGACCAATAACAATTCCAAAAGACTCATGATGAAACATGCTTTCCACTTCCAGAAAGAGAGTGCAAATTGAAGCATATTTTCTTTTTTTTTCCTTTTTGGACAAGACTTATGTAGGGATTTATTTTTCATGACTATATTTCTAATGGGTTTTGTTTTTCTTGCCTCTCAATGATTAAGGGAAAGAAAGAGATAAAGGAGAGAATTTGGACCTAAAAATAAAATAAAATTATATTTTTAAATCAAAAGACAACATGTAAAGTGATGGAAAATGTTACGCTTTCAGAATATGAACCAATAATTTGGTTTCACATTATAACTATGAGGAGCTATGCCTAGACATCACTGTTTAATTGAATGAAGTTTCAGAAATAGTTACAACATCTGGATGATAATTTATCAAGTGAATTCAATCTTTTGTCTAGCATAGGTTGATTGATTATGCATGCAGACAACTCTACCTTTCTTCATCTGAATAATACATTGGGATAGTAGGCTGTTTATTTTGAGATATAAAAATGAGCTGTGACCAAGCTCTGGGAAAGACTTTTCTCTTTTCATTTCTTTTCTTTCCTATTCTCTTCTCTTTCCTTTTCTTTATTTATTCTCTTTTCTTTTTAATTCCATCATCTACTGGAATAGCTAATAGGAAAGATTTAATCTTCTTGCCCTCAAAGTTATATTGCCTATAAGTGTCCCTACAAACCTACAGGCATCTTTATTCAATGTGAATTGGGAATAGTTCTCCTGTAGTGACATTCAGAGACTTTCCTGTGAACTTTGGTGAAGATTTTAAAGTGAATTTCCTTGCTCATGTGAAGAACTTCATTTCAATTTCACAGATTTTAGAGGAATAAAAAAATCCTTAGGAAGAAGACTTAAATAAATGATTTGCTACCATATAAACACTGATATGAATACCACTTCCTATATATGGGTATAGAGCCCATAGTGTGGGAGTACAAGAGAAAACAGTTAACAGTCATCAGGAAGCCATTAATCCATTGCTTTCAATAGAATAAGCATACTGAAGCCCCAAAGCTTCATGCTTTTGCCCTTCATCCCATTTGGAAACTGGTAGATGAGAGTGAGAAGAGGGTAGTTTCAGTTTCTCTTCTTCACTTTCAGATCAATTGTCGTTAAATTGCTTATATCAATCTTAATGGCAATTCTTTCCTTTTTTTGTTGTTTTCCTTATCTGGGAGTCCATATTTTATTTGTTTTCAAATTACATATAAAAACAATAGGAGGAGGAGGAGGAGGAGGAAGAAGAAGAAAGCAAAGTGAAGGGGAAGGAAAGGGAGGGGAGCAGAGGAGAGAAGAGGAGAGGAGAGGAGAGGAGAGGAGAGGAGAGGAGAGGAGAGGAGAGGAGAGGAGAGGGGAGGAGAGGTGAGAGGAGGGGAGGAGGGGGAGAGGAGGAGAGGGGAGGGGAGAGGAGGGGAGAGAGGGGAAGGGAGGGAAGAGAAAGTGTCTCCTTCAATAAAAACATGAAAAAAATTTAGAGAAGTAGATATGTGAGGGCAGATAAGGAGTTCCATTTTTGATACAATCAATTTGAGATGTCTATGAGGCATCCAGATGGAGATGCTTAGTCATTCCTTATCTCTTGAGATTGAGCAATTGCAGTTATCTTTCTAGGTTTTCCTTGTTTCACAGATCCTATTCATGTCTGATTTTCTCCATACATGTGCTTGAAAGTGCTCTGTTCTTTCAAAAGTCCTCTCAACACCTCTCCCCCAATGAACTTTTCAGTGTTCCAGGATAGGTCATTCTTAGCTATATGCTTTTTGAGGTACCTTTGATCCATAATATTCCAAGATTTTCTTTCTTTCCATAGTTGCTACTAGATCTTGTATAAAACCGATTGAGGGTCTTTTGTGCTTGAGCCATTTCTTTCTGGCTGTTTAGAGGATGTTTTTCCTCCTTTTAAAACTCTGTATTTTGACTAAGGAATTCCTGTATATGTTTGCTTTGAAGTTTCTTTTAGGAGGTGTCTATTGGATTCCTTGTGTTTATGATTTCTGGAAATTTAGTATGTGTAATTTTTGCTTGATTATGCTTTTCAAGCAATAAAATTATCCTCAAATTATCTCTGGCCTGCCTGTTTTCTAGGTAATTTGAATTTTTTGATAGTAGAGCTTGCTTTTTTTTCTTCCAACTTTTCACTGTTGTGATTAGGTTTTAATATTGCTTGTTGCTTCATAGAATTAATTAATCAGATACACTATATTCTATTTTTTGAATTTTATTCTATATTTTTATTTTTAACTTAATTTTTCACCTATTTAGGGAAATTTGTCCATTTTTACTCCAAGCTGTTTACTCTTTTTATAAATATTTTCACCTATTGTTTCAGTGCTTTCTTCATTTCTTCCATCCACTCTTGGAGTCCATGCACTCAGTATATTCTTTTCTCCCCCACTGAGGTTCTATGTATAGCTATTTTGTAGTTATTTCCTTTCCCTGAACTTTTATATTTGGATTGAATTAGCCCATAGAATTTTTTCATTGTAACAGGACTTTTTCTTTTTTCCCTCATGTCATGGATTAAACCTTTGTTCCAGTGTCAGGATTGGTTTTCTTCTGCTCTGTTGAATGAGAAGAGTAGAAACAAATTTGTCTCCCCCTTCAGTCTATCAGCACTGCCCTTTAGTACATTAGTGGAAACTGCCTGAGATTTAGTACTTCCTTATTACAGAACCCTGGATTGGGATGTCTTTTCAGTATTTGGTTCAAGCCCTATGCACATTGTTTTCTAGGATTCATTTTCTAGGATTTCTCTCAATTCTGGTTACAATGACTCTATTTCTTTGTGCTGTCCCTCACCAGAGATCAATAGTTAAGGCCTTAGATTCTGGAGCTGATCACCAGAGATGGTGCTGGATTCATAATGGGCTCTGAGATTGTCCCCAAACCCCTGGTTACATTGACATTAGCCAAGTTTCCTTTCACTGCTATCTACCATGACTCCTCAACTCTTTGAACAGCCCTTACTATAGGTCCCAGCTCCATGTGCTTTCTTTGTGGGATAGAGGAGCTCAGTGACAATTTCTTTCATTCTATTATTTTGTTTGTTCTCTTCTTCATTATTAAATATTCTTCAGGGGATCAGGGTTCATCTAGAGTCCTTCATGTCACAATTATAATAAAAAATCCATACATCACTGATTATATCTTCTATATTTCATCGTGAAGAAAATTGAAACTTGATACTACATGACAGCTTTTTACTCTCACAGTGGATTTCTTCATTGCCCCTTGCATAAACTATAATTTTGATTATTCAGAAGGTTTGATATTCCATGCTTGTCAGTCATATGGTATCACCAGAACCCATGCCTCAGCTACTTTCTCACCTTGGAAATTTTTTCAATATCTGTAGTCTTCTCACCATGAAATATACCTCCACACTTGAAGCCTCCTTGCCCCTCTGGTGAGTTGCTCACAGCATCATCATTATGAAGAATGGCTCAGGGCTATCATTCTTCATTCTCTCCTAGATCTTCTCTTGACTCTTCAGATTTGGCCACTAAGCAATGGAACAGGAACCTTCCTTCCCCTCCTCACTCCCTTGGCTTTTTGACTAGCTTTTTTGTGTTCTTTTACCCTGCTATCATGTAAGCTCCTTGAGGTCAGGGATTGTCTTTCTTTGTGCTTATGCCCAGAACTTGGCTCCATGCATGGCACATAGCAATTGCTTTATAAATGCTTGTTACTTTGGCACAATCAAAAGGTCATTTTCGTTTAAATGATGTCTACAAATTGAGGTTGTTGAAAGTATTTGACCATTTTACAAAGACAGTACAGTTTACTCTTTTCCTCCTGATTAGTTCAAGGGGATCATTACCAATTTGCTGTGTCTGGACAATAGCCAAGTACTGATGGAGCACCTTGATAAATCCATTTGCAGGTAATAATCTATCCAAGAAGTATTCTTTGCTTAGTTAGTTTTCCCTATCTCAATAATAAGGCTGAACTCTTTTGACTGATTATGGATTTGTATACATTGTTTGGGACTTGATATAATCAGTATGATGTCATCATCAAGCAGAAGTACCTTGGGTCTTCTGTCACATAAATGATATTTTTATTCCACTTAGAACCTGTACTTGACGTCTTGAAAGAGTGAAATAAATGTCATCTGTAATTATTCATGTTCTAGATTTATTTTCTTTGATATCCGTAAGCAGAAAGACATTGATAAGAATTGGCTCTGTGGTAGCATTACTAAGCAATCATGTATGAGTCTACAAAGATGTGCTTGCTATTTGTGCTTTTGCACATGATGATTTATTGTAAAAGTTCCATGTATTACTAGGAGATGTGCATATTTCAGCAATATGAGTATTTTCAGCAATCTTATCTAGAGGGAATTTTAAAAGTCCCATTTAGAAGGTCAGTAACAAGTCATTTAGCTCATTTTGTGAGCAATCAATTTAAATTGTATATTTTCTCTTTTATCAGTTAGATTTACCCAAAACTGAAAAAGGAATATTAAAGTTTCCTACTTCTATTGTCTGACTGTCAGTGTCTTCTTGTACTTCAGTTCATTTTTTATTAATTTAGAAACTATAGCATGTGTATTATATAAATTTAACATTGATATTGGGGTTTTTTTGGTCTGAGGTTCCCTTCAGCGTAATGTGATTTCATTGTTTAATCTTTTTGTGTTATTTTTGTTTTTGCTTCATCTGAGAGCATTATGTCATCTCCTGCTTTACCGGATTTACCTAATTCATGCATACATACATACACACACATACATGTATTATATATATGCATATATCTGTGTGTATATGTATATGTGTGTGTTTATATATATATATACATATATATATATATATATATACACGCAACTCATTTTTAGTCCATGAATATTTCTATTTTTGTAAACAACACATTGTGGGATTTTCTTTTCTTATTCTATCACTTACATTTTATTGGATTATTTAATCCATTAACATTAAAATTTGTGAGACCTGTGATTATATTTTCTCCATTTGTTTTTAATACTGTTTTTATTTCTAATTAGTACTTTTTATTGTTACTCTTCCTATGTAAAGACAAAATTTTGTCTTTCTAGCTATTTTCATTTAATCTACTTTAAGCCAATGTTGCTCCAATAGACTGTCATCTCCCAACCTTTAAGCCCTCCTCCATGCCTCATTCTTTCCATGAATTTTGAAATTTTATTTTGTTTATTTTTTTCTTCTTTTTCTTAGCTGTTTAAAAAATTCTTTCCTAAATTTTCTCAGTTAATTATTAAAGTATACTCCTCTTCATTTCCCTGCTTCAATTTATTTTTTTTCATTTTTCTGTGCTTGCTTTCTAAAAAGGATTTCTCCCCTTCATTAGTTCTCTTCCCTTCCTCTAAATACTAGATTTTTATTCTTTGATTCATAATCCTTATTTTTCCTTGTTTAGTCTCTTTATTCCCTGTGGGATTAAAGCTTCTAAAGTAATTATTTCAAGCTCCATTTTTCTTTTTTTGCTTTCTTAATACTAAATCAATAGTTTCTATGATACAGTCTTATAAATCTTGCTCTTTCCCCCTTTTGTTGTGTATCTCTCTTACAAGTATTTATTTCTGCAGGAGATCATATTTTTCCATTGTAAAAATTTCCTGAGTTCTTTATTGTTCAACTCATTACTAATTCCTGCCCTCACTAGGATCATTATTTTCTCATTTGCCATGAAATTCCTCTCTAGATAAATGTCATCCTATCCTTCTGGATGTTCATTCCCTAAGGACTTTTGATTCTGCTTCTCCTGAAATAGGGTGCTATCCATGGAGGCACAACATTCTCTCAGATGCAATGATCTCTCAGCATCAAATCTCTACAGATTGTACCCAATGTAACCTTCCCATCTCCCTTACAGAATATCCCCCACCCCCACATGAGAATGTTCTTCAGTAGGACCTTCTGCTACCATTACAATGCAATTTCTTCCTTTCCCTATCCACGTCACCCAATATCACATAGACCCTATTCTTTACAGGAGACTACAGGAGTTTAACTTGCCATCACTGTTTACTATTGACTAGATTAAGGTACATTCCCCTCTACCTTTTTGCTCCTCTTCTCCTTCTATGCACACTTCCATTGTGCAGTTTAATCTCTCCCCCATTAAGATGGATTCACCTATGAACAAGACGTTGTGAGGTTTAGTCCATGATGTTTCAGCACTGTTCCTTCACCATCACTTCTGTTTCTGTTTTGTGTTTATACTTGTCTCCTAGTGTACTTTAAGAAACAAATTTTTTGATGGTCCCTCTGTTGTTATTTTGTTGCTACTGCTACTGTTTTACTCTTATTGTTTGTCTTATGGTTGTCTTTCTCTTTAAATTTTTTTTTCTCCTTTTTATTGGGGTATTCTGCCTTGCTTGGTTGCTTTTTCTTTGCCTTTCTTGTATTTCTATTGTCTGGGGTGTTTGAAAAGCAAATAATCTATTTATATTTAAGGTTTTTTTGAGGGAGACCAGGCAATAGGAATGCTTCAAATGCTTCTTTTTTAATTTAATGTACATCTTTTTGTCATTGATTTATGTTGCAGGGTAAGTGATCTTGGGTTGCATCTTGACCTCCTTTGCCCTTCCATTCTTTACTGCAATTTCTGTTGGGTACAAAATAGTCCTGTGTTATTCCAGTTTCCTTTACTTTCTGTTGGAAAGTCTTTCTCTGGTTATTTCCAGAATTTATTCTCTGTCATTGGAATTGTGAAGTTTAACTATCATGTGTCTTGGAGTTGGCGGCCTGTTGTACTGCTGCAGCTGCTATTGCTGCTGCTCTTGTAATGGCAATTGGTGGGTCCTATATATTGGCCCTTTATTTTTTGTGCTCAGAAATTCTTATAGTCTTCTTATTAGAGTTGTTTGCATTGTGACAGGTTTTTTACTTTTGTTCTTCTAGAAATTCCTCTATTTCTGAAGTTGTCCCTATAAAGCCTGTTTTAGGTAGTATTGTATTTTGATTATTATAAAGACGTTATTTCTTTTAACTTTATTACTTTTTGCTTCTCTTCTTCTCCTATAAATTTGCTTTCCCAATCACTTGTTCTCTCTTTACATGACTGGAAAGACCTATCATTATAAATTCAAGTTTTTCTATTCTGCCAATTATCTCAATATACATGTCATAAATTCTGCTACATATGTATACATACATCTTATATAGGATGGTGGGAGAATTTAATTCTGTCGCTTTTCCCCTCAGAATGTAATAGCAAGGGCAGGGCTGAGGTGTGCTTTGAAACAGATTGTGGCAGCCACAATGAAACCCAGAGCATAAACTCGTGGGGTCTTTGCCCGCTCATGGGGTCTGGCAGAGAAGGGACTACTAATTGGACATGTCAGAGATTAGGAACTGGGGATTAACCTTCTCTGCTTTCACTTCACCAATTTGTTCCTTCATTAAGGTTCAGGGTGATTTAGTCTTTGAGGACAGCTGGGATTAGCTTACATACTTGGAAACTTGTGATCTTGGAGATGTTTGATGCATTACAAGGACAGAAGAAAATATATATGATCCCAACATGTGCATGAGAAATTCCCCAATGGAGAAATGCACTAAAGGTGTCATTTTGTTACTTAGGGTCAAACGCTTATTTCCAAAAAACAAAACAAGACCAACAGTTCTTGTATTTTCAGCACCACTTCATCAGTTGCATGACTGTGAAGATGCCATCTGTACTAGAATATTGTTTGATAACGACTGCCTATTGTCTTCTCATATTTTCTTAATTACAAACTCCCAATTCACTTCTGTGACTATTTGACTTAGAACTGGAAAGGACCATGGGTTGCATCTAGGCCAACCACTTGATATTGACAAAGGACACTGTTGCCCAGAACTAACTGACTTATCTAAATCTTTACCGATCTGGGATTAGAACCCTCAAAAGTCATTGTCCTTTCCATTGCTCCACAATTGCCCATTACCCACCCAAAGTGTCTTGGTTAAAAAGGAACCACGAGCTGGTCTAAAACGTAGCTTCCTATAATATGTAGCCTCCTCTAACATACACACACACACACATATATATACACACGTACACATGTGTATATATACATACACACATATATACACATACATGTACATATACATGCATACACATAAATACATGCATGCACACATGCATACACACATGTGTGTGTATATATGTGTGTATGTGTGTATATATGTATGTGTGTATATATATGTATATATATATGTATGTATATGTATAGTCCCTTCGTTTGATTTTCAATTGTTGCATCCCATGTAACAACAACACCAACAGCAACAGTAAGAGAAACAAAAAGATTCTCCTTTTAGAGCTGAGGACAGACTGAAAGAGGTGGATAGTTGATACATTTTAACTTTTGTACTAATAAAATTCTCTTGTTATTTTCATATATAATACAGACACTTCATAATGAAATATCTATCTTTATGAATGGCATGTCTTCCTGGGACCAGTGTTAATGATATCTTCTTGCCTGCACTGTCCTCAGGGCACCCAAATATAAGAATTTACTTGGGTAAGTTTTCTCATTATTAGAATGAAGCACATTTAGCCTTTCTCTGGCATTTTCATTAACTTGGATTGTATTGGCAAGAAGATGACATTACAGAAATGATGAAAAAAGGTTTTGCCAGATGGATATGTGGAGAAGGCAAATTAAGGACAAGGACAATCCTGAAAAATAATAGAGATCATTGAATTTGAGAAATGAAAGGAAATTCAGAGATCATTTTGTCCAACCCTTCCATTTTGTAAGGGAGGAAAGTAACACTTGCCCAAGCTCTCCTGGGTCATGCCAGAACCATGACTAGAAGCAAGACACACTGAGTTTCATCAGTTCAGTTCAGCAAATATTTATTACATCCCTACTAGGAATCTAGTACTACTCAGGTACCAGGTGTTCAAAGACAAAGACAAACCAGTCCCTGCTCAGTAGAAGATTACATTCTCCCACCAAGAAAATCAAATATGCCTAGAAAATTGTAATACTGGTGGATGAAGTGTTGCTGCAGAGGGTGGAAGGAAGGACAAAGGTGACCATTCAAATGACTCGCATTAGGTGTTTTCACCACCCCTCCCTCCTTCCCTTGCTTTGTCTCTGGATACATAATCGGTCACATGTAGTTACAATAATTTGCTCAATTTTGAGCTTAGGAGTAATATAATGGCCTGTCAGGTTTGTGTGGTTCTCTTCTCTTCTGTTTCATGGAGCTTATATTAAATAAAAATTGAGGAGTACACAGAGACCCCAGAAAAAAAATGTCTAATGTTGTGGCACAGATTTGGCTCTTCGCCTTAATTTAAGTGTGCGTGTGTGTGTGTGCGTGTGTGTGTGTGTGTGTGTGTGTGTGTGTGGTTATGGTTATAGTTATAGTTATAGTTATAGTTATAGTTATAGTTATAGTTATAGTTATAGTTATCTCTGCCTTCCTTATGGATGAGTCATAATTAAAGTTACTGGAAACATTTGGGCAAACAAGCCAAAAGAGTATATTACAGAGTGTGTTATGAAACAGGTACTGAGGGGAGACTTGGGGAAAGAACAGATCTTTTCTTGGCACTGTCTTCAGGGCTTAAAGCAGTGGATAGAACCAGTGGCTTCAGCTTCCTTCTTCTGCTCAGAGAGGTATGTAGGGTCAATGGCCCTTCTTGATCACTGTCTTTTCTGATGCATCTCATTCTGACTCCCCCCGCTCCTTTTTCTCTTACTCATATGTTTGGTCTTTTTGTAGTAGGTGGCATTTAAGTCTTGAGGGGATCTTGGGATTCCATGAGGCATAGGTGATGCTGATGGCATTACAAGCAAGACAGGTAGAAAGTAGTTGAGTTTGGTTCGAACATAAAGTGCATGAGGTGGATTAATGGCTAAATCTAGAAAGATAAGTCATAATTAGAGAGTAAGACATCTTAAATGCAAGGAGAACAGTTTATTTTTTTTTATCCAGAAGGTGTTAGAGATCCACTGAAGTTTCTTGAGCAGAATAGTGACATGGCCAGACCTGCACTTTAGGAATAACCATTTTGAATGCATGTAGGATGGTTTAGAATGGACAGAAGCTGGGTTCTGGGGGAACCACTAATAGAGTGCTACAAGAGTGCAAGCGAGAAATGACTAAGTAATGATGTAGAGGTTCAGGATGTGACCTGTGGCCATATGACTGGAGAGGAGATAATTTTGAGAGATATTGAGGAGGTAGAACTGAGAAAATCTAACAACTGAATGAAGGTAGAATGAAAAGTGGAGGTCTATTCTAAAGCTGTCAACTTGAATAAACAAAAGGTTAATTGTGTCCTCAATATTTCAAGATAAGTATTAAAAAGGTAGATTTAAGGGGAAAGATAATGTGTTCCATCTTAGAAACATTAAGTCTGAGATGGGGATGGGGATTGTTCTCAGGAGAGAGACAATGACTGAATATATTGGTCTGAGAATCATCTGCATAAAGATGATACCTGAAGCCATGGAGGCTTCAAATAGAGGTAAGTAAAGACAGAAGAGGGAACAATTCATAGTCCAAGTGTATGCCTACACATAGGAGGAGAGTGGGCCATGAATCCTAATCCAGAAAGGGGATTGATAAGTAGATCGATGACAGGTAGAAAGAACATCAAGGAGATAGTGCCAGTGACATGAATCCAGTCCAGGAGAGGGTGGCCACAATTCAATGACTTCTGAGATGATCCAGGTTTCCATGATGGCAAGAAGATGAAAGAATTGCAAGGGGAAGAAACCTCACCAAAGCTAATCTCTCCACATTTGCCCTTTATTTCCAATTCTCCAGTCTCCTCCAGGTATTTGACTTGATTTATCCAATATCTCTTCCAAATTTTATTCTCTATCTTCTGGCTCCTTCTCTGCTATCACCAAACCTGCACAAACTCCACCTACATACCCTCTACCCTTAACAGTCCATTCAACAGTCCCAATTCAGTGTTCCTTCCACTGCATTTGAAAAGATTCATTATGTCCTACGATATCATCTCATTTTAAAAAGCATCTTTCCTACATTTCATATGTAAAATTTCTTTCAATATTTCTCTTGGACAGTGATCTGTAGCTAATCTTGCTTCAGGCTCACATAACAAAATCCACACACGCCCTTCTGATCTTTTCCCTCTGCTTCTTTTCTTATTTTTACATACCCTGCATATTTAAAAGAACAGCAGCTGCAGATACCAACATGATACTCATTTTCCCCCACAGCTCTCTCTCTTTAAAAAATACGTCCAGTGTATTATTTTTCAAAGGATATTCATATCTTCCAGTTCAACTCCACGTAATCATTTTTAAGTATTTCCATTTAAGTCTCCCACAAACTGACTTTCTGGAAATGAAGAAGAAATAGATGATCAGGGAGAAGTTTATAACTTGAAATTTACTCACACTGATATATTCTGGTATAAATTTAGTGTCTTGATATTTAATGGGGGTGATTTCAAAGTGGATGTTTCCATAATGGTTATTGGCCTCCTGTGCCAAAGATAAGGCACCAAAAAATTTCCTTATCTAGATCTTAGCCTTAAGCATCATGGTCAATAAATATATTTCTTTGATTGTGTTTATTTCTCCCTAAAGTTTTTTTTTATTGAAGAGTTTTTTGTGTTTTCATTTTTCTTTGATATCTGAGTGCTCTACATATACCCCCAAGGCACCTAGAGGCACTCTGAAGTATAAGTAGTCCAAATGAGTTTATATACTATGTTTGTGTGTGTGTGTGTGTGTGTGTGTGTGTGTGTGTGTGTGTGTGTGTTTGTCCTTTGCTATCAAAGAGGATCATGATATCAGGGAAATGATGACATGACTTGCAGTTGACTTTGATTTGAGTGAGGGAGGGTTGTGCAAGGTCACCAGCCTCACTTTCTCCTCCAGAGCCATTTGGGTCCAGTGGCCTGATATTTACCAGGATGACTGGAGATGGCCCGGGAAGCATCAAGGATCTATCCTTCTTGACTGCTTGGTCTTTTTAAGTCCCTCTAGGGAACTTTTGCCTGGCCACATTCTAATCCTAACTTCTCCCACTTGGCAGTTCTTAACTAAGAGCCATCTGCATAATCCACTTACTCTTCCCACGCCATTGCAGCTAAGTCTGACAGAAGATGTTCAGTTCCCCCTTTCCCCACCATTCCTGCCAACATAAACACATTCCTCATTCAACGAGACACACCTCACTTGCCCAAAGACACAAATATTTGTTCTACATATAGCCCTCTGAACTTTGAATAAATAAGAAACCTAGAACATCTGGGATGGACAACGTTAGTTTTGTCCATTAGCCTAGACCAAGAGAAGACACTAGCCACAGTGAAGAGTAAGCAGATGATTTCTCCAACCCAAAACTCTCCCTTAGCTGAGAGGCACATAGATCGAAAATTGACCCTCTGAGTACTAGAGAGGGAATAGGGAATAAGCAATAACAATGCCTTTCAAAAAGAAGTAGAAATAAAAGAGGGTTATTGAAGAATTTTCTGTGTTAAGCCTACCAAAAAGCAGTCACTGTAATATTTATCCAGGGAAGGAGTGCAAGCTCAGAGATGTCCACCAGGTGGTGCTCTCCTTGACAAACTCATCGAGATCCCCTTGGGTGCTTATGTGGTTTACCTTTTTTCTTTGAAGGATTCAATGTATCTCCTGGCCACCAGAGGATGCTCAGTTCGCAACTGCCTAGGCTATTCAATACTAATCAATTAAAACTGCTGGGATTCAGACTTAATTTAAAGGATTAAATATATGCACATTCATGTGTGTAGATAGATAGATGGATAGATAGATAGATAGATAGATAGATAGACAGACAGACAGATACATAGATACATAGATACATAGATAGGAAATCCATGATACATAGATAGGAAATCCATGCCTCTACAGCCTTCACCATCTGTCGGGCCTGTTCTCTGGTCATAAGCCCTTGTATCCTTCAAACCTATGTCATGTAGTCAACATATTTTGTCCACATAGTGAAAATAAGAGGGAAGAAAATCAAGCACTTTTATATGAAGTCATTTGCTTCTAGCTACATTTAAAATCTTTCTATTACTTGTACTCTCAATTCTTTATGTATAAGTAGAAAAGATTCCTAAAACACATGTGCCTACAGATTGAGGGAAAAGAATAGGCTGAGAATGTGTGTAAATGGAATCCAGTCCCAGGAAGAGTACTGATTAAAAAAAAAAAAAGAAAACTTTCCCCTTCAGGTCGTTGGCCAGTGCAATTCACAGTAGCTGACAGTCTCAATCCATCTGAATGACTCTGCTGTCCAGGTCCCTTGGAGGCTTGTAGGATGGCAGTGAGGAAGCCTGGTTCCAATGGCAGCCACAGATCACAACAAATCCCTGCCTTGCAATTGGGGAGTCAGAATCTACAAAATGGTGGCCCTTGGGCACATGGTACATAGAAAGGGCAAATCTCAAAAGCAAGAAAACAGTAGAGACACAGAATGTTGGATGCTATTCTATATATCTTCCATACCTCCTCCATGCCCAGGATTTTCTGACACAATGTGTTCTTAGCACCATACAACATGACTAGCCTCTATTTGTCTTAGAAAGGAGCAGGGCATCGTCACTTCCAGTGCTATGTTACAAATTCCATTTCCCTCTATGGGGATTTTTAAATACAACTGTGCTGGTGAAACATCTGCTGCATTCATAGATTACTATCACTTCTGAATATCCCCTCACCTTGCTTTAGCATAAGTGAAGCTTCCCTCATTTCAAAGAAAAAATGTTAAGCAAAATCAGCTGAAACATTGAAACAACACCCATATTTGACAGCGTGTGTAATATCCTGTACCTAACATCCTTTGTCTCTCCAAGGAAAGGAGAAACGTGTATTTCCTCTTCTCCAGAGCAAAGATTGGTCCTTGAGATCATAGAGCACTTAGGTGCTTTTCAGTGTTCTTTTCGTTTCTAGTACTGCAGTCATTGGGTAGAACTTCTGGTTCTGCTTATTTCTCTGCCATAACAGCATGCTGATTGAATTTTCTAATGAAGTCCTAGTCCTAAAAGCATGATCAGATTTGATCTTCCTGGTAGACTGTTTAAATTATGTGTAGATATTCCCTAGCTTTCTTTCAATACAACCACATATAGGAACTCAATGGAATTCTTTGGGCCATCAGATCAGGGGATTGTTGTTATATGAAGGAATAGAATCTTTTGCTTGGATATAGAGCTAGAGGAGAAAATGACTCAGGAGGTGCTGACCCTGAACTGAATTCTTATTTAAAAAACAAAGGAAAAATAATGGCCCTCCTATGGTCCATTCTGATCATTTTCTTTCTGGCTGTAAGGAAAGGAAAAACCACTGTGACTGACATGTGGGAATGGAAAATTATGTTCCCCTACCCTGCCACCTGAGTCAATGATTGCCACCTCTGGTTCTCTTCTGTTTACTCTTTCCTAATTTTAGAAGAATGTGCATCCAGAAATGGAATTTGCCTAGTTATGATTATTTGATCTTTGAAAGTTTGGAAGAACCATCAGAGGTTCCCCCAACTACCCAGCTACTCTTGGGAAGCAGAGTTAGTCACAGAACCCACTGATGATGGTAGCAATCACTACTGGAGGCAGTAACAGAGGACAGTCATAGAGGAATTACTTTTGGATGGAAATGGAAAGTCAGTCCTCTGAGTGTGACAGAAATTTCAGGGATATAATGGAGATAGAGCTATGAAATTCAGAAAGACACTGACCTTTGGGCCCTGCAGAGTTACAGCCAAGGAAAGCATTGCTTCAAGAAAACAAAGAACTCTTTAGGCCTGGAATTCAGATATACCTCTTGTGCTGATATTCTTCCTAGTTTTATTCTCCTTAATGTATGTGAAGACAGTGGAAATGCTCAGTCAAAGGGTATGGCAAGCTTAGTGACTTTGTAAAAACGAGTTTTGAAAAAGTCAAATACAACATTAGTTTGATGGATGGATTGAATCAAATGAGATCATCATCCCATCCATAAGAGTATGCCCCTTGTCCACATACTTCTGCAAAGGGGGAGAATAGGGGTCTCCACATCATGCTGGGGGCCTTTCCTGATCTTGTTACATTGTATGGATCAATGGACCTTGTGGGATGACTAGTCACACCTCTTTCTCACTAAGTGAGAAAGCTCATTTTCTTTTGTTGTTCATACATTTTCTCTGATGAAGTCTTTTGCATACATAGCTATTCCGACACAATTCCTAATTTATAACATGTGGCAGCTTGCTCCTGCCCATCATAGGCACCTTTATGACATTTTGAGTGACCCATGACTGAGTCTGTTGTATTTTGTGTCTTCCAAATATCACTGGAAGAATATCTAGGATCTCGGAAACAAAATAGGTCAACCATACTTTGGAAACAACTGAAGTGAGTTCTGGAAAAATCTAACTTATATTAATACTTTGTTTGCATGCAAGTTTGTCTCATCAATGATTGAGAAATACTGTTTTTGTCTACTAGCAGCAACTATTTCTTTCTTAAATGTACTCTGATACAAATTAGCAAACAGAACTTTTTTTTTTTAATAGAGGCCTAAAGTTATAGCAGCTTACTATGCAGGCTGTCTCCTAAGAACTCAGGGTGCGAATGGTTCTTGTTCAATATCAGTCAGTTAATATCCTCCTTGACTAGCATAGTGCCAGGTATATAGTACTAGATTAGTAAATATGTCTTGCTAGATTGATTAGCAAGGGAGCTATAGTTTGAGGGAAGTACACTTGATCCATACTCAGACTTTGGGGGCTGGACCCCTCGTTCTGCATGTGCCAGGATCCACCCATTGCTTCCTGTCTCTGAGGGTCAGTTTCATCCTCATTGAAATGTAAAATGTTGACAAAAATGCTAGACAAGATTATTGTGAACCCTTGAAGGGTGGTTAGAAATGGAGGCTGATTTACTCAAGTAACAGGGGAGTTGTGTTACCTTATCTACTAATTCCATTTCTTCATCTTTTCCCCATTGCGTTGAAGCAAATGAAGCATTTTTACTCATACAAACTTTATAATTCTGTGAATCTCTGCGCTTGGCTTTGCTCCCCACCCTCCCTCTTTGCCAGAGAGTATAATCCTAGAATAAACCATGATTTTGCAATTATTCCCCTGCCAAATTTTGGTAATTCAAAGCATCATATAACCTTGAGTTCTTTTTTCCCCTCAGTCTATCCCACAGAAAGAAACACAATTACTGACAATCTGAAGATGACAAAAATCAAAATAAATTAAGAAGGATTTCAATTTGGGGCAGAGATATGTTTACCCATTTTCAGCCAAGAAAATATTGTCCCAATATCCTGACATATTATCTCTTGAATGCCACTGTGACAGTTTCATAATGAAGGACCATTTTAATTTGATTTAATGACCTCAGACTCTCAACTCACTGCTCTTTCTCACTGTATCATGTCTAGCCTTATTCAAAATTGTGGCTCTTTTTTATCCCATGTGAGGTCTGGAAATGAAGAATGTACTAGCACAGAACATTAAATTACTAGGTTTGTTATCTTACCACTCTCACCTAAAGGGACAGGTCGAAATTTGAAAGTCCATCAGAGTTCAGTATTTATTGCCAATCAAGCATTAGCAAACCCAAATGTGTCTTTCCAATTAAAAATAATAATATTCCCTCAGAACTTGTATCTCAAAACTTGAAATGGATGAACAGAATCCTGCCAGATTTGCTTGAAAGCTCTTGCCCACTCCCAGATTCTGTTATGATAGTCTGATTTGATTGAATAGAAGCTAGAGGTCCCAAGGATATCAATCATTTGCCTAGGGATAGGTAATGAAGAAAATAACATGGGGTATTCACTTCTTTTGACTTTCTAGCCTAACACCTTGTCCATTTAAACATAAAGTTTCCTCATTATGCAAGCAATGAATGGTGAGAATAGATACCAGAATAATAGCTTTAAAGATGAAAGAGAATAAGGTTGTTTATTACAACCCCTTCATTTTACAGATTAGTAAACTGAGGCCCAGAGAGGTTAAAAAGCTTAGGATCTTAAAATCACTGAGTTAGAGCTGGAATGGAAGTCAGAGAGCATTTGGTCCAACCCCTTCATTGTATAAAGGAGGAAGCTAAGGGGCAGAGAATGAAAATGAATCTTCCAATGTCATGTATATACACACACATACACATGCATATATACATATACACATATTCACACATCCATGCATATCCACATCCACAATACGTACACACATATACATGCATACATACTCAGAGCAGAACCAGTATGTGAATCCAGATCTTTTAATCAAATGCTATTGCTACTCCATAATATTTCTAATAGTCTTATTAAAATTGTAGGTAATATGGCCTCAAATTAGAGGTGAATCAGCCAGTGAGAGAGGCAGTGATTCAACCAACGGGCAGAGGTTTCCTAGTAGGTCAGAGACTGAACCAGAATCAGAAGCCTGGACAATCCACACATTAGAAGGCTCAGATCAATGAGAATAATCATCCTACTTACAAAAGTGCAGCATGGAGAGGAGAAGCAGCCACCTGAGAGCTAGAGAGAGCTTGGCACATAGCACAGAGCCCCCATGTGGGCACGAGGATTTGAAGAACAGCACTGCATATTACCACTACTGAGTAGGGAAAAGCAACAGTCTCAGTACCTCTGGGTGCTATAGAGATATAGTGATGACAATAATGTAAATTAAAACAATAATAACAACATGAAAAGACATCAGAATCATCGTCTGCAATTTCTAATCTTGGTCCTAGAAGAATGATAATGAAACCTGATTCCATCCTTTTCTTACAGGCGGTGGAATATATGTAAAGATTGTGTTATACACTGTCAATTGAAGTCAGTGTCCCTTTTTTTCTTAAGTTTTTATTTTCTTTAGAATGACATTGTAAAATGGCATTGCTATTTAAAAAACACATTTTTAAAAAATCAACATGTTTAAAAAAACGAAGCTGAGTTACAATGCAAATGTCCCTCTACCCCTGGCACAATTTTAATAACCAAGACAAATTAAGGCACCATAGTGGGCTGCATACTAAGTGGAATATCCAATTGATATGGTCCTTTCTTTTCTTAGGGGGGCTGGAGAGTAAGAGCAACATGTGTAATTTATTCTTTTTCTTAACTTTAATTTGGGTAGAAGAAAAAAAAGAACCCATTCAGTCTTCCAGCTTTCTAAGGATGCTCACCCCTACCCCAAGTGTATCGGGTAGTATCTGCCTATTATTGAGCATCAGAAAGGATTCTTTGGATAAACTGACCCTTCTGGCCTTTTAAGAGTCTCAAAACAAGAGGCTAGTGCCTTAATCACCACAACTGTCTCCCTCTTCAGCACATCTTTAGTGTGTTTGGCCCATCAGTAGCCTACATCATTAGCCCCCTCGAAAAGATTTTTTTGGTCTCAAAAACTTATTTCTCAAAACATTACCCCCGTACATGTTCATAGTACACATTCCATGGATAAGAAAATAGCATATTTAGATAAAAAGTCCTTCATGAATATACAGAATGATTTGTGGGTATTAAAGACATTTAGTTGAACAGAACAAAAAGATTCTTCCTTTTCCCATTCACAATGGGAAACAAAGCTGATGTTCCTTAATTGAAACAATTAGAAGAGAGACATGGGGCACGTAACTCTTACAGGAAGAGTAACCCTTAAAAGAATTTTGGCAAGAGGGATCGTGAGAAAATAAAGTAGATAAATGGGCTTTGGGTGTCTGAAATCCTATATAATCCTTTATAAAGTGAAACTAGCAATCTAGGAGGTCACTTAAAGAAATGTGAGTGGCATTACAATCAATCACTCCTTCCTATACCCATTTTGTGCAGCAAGTTCTAAGAAGCATATTCAGTGCTTCTTGTCATGCTCTTTAGATCTATTTGTCTATCATCTATCTATCTATCTATCTATCTATCTATCTATCTATCTATCTATCTATCTATCTATCTATCTATCCATCCATAATATTATATTATATATATTACCTTTATTTATTATCTTGTAACTCAGTTTATCTTTTCAACAGTAATGGTCAAGAACAAAATCCTAACCACTCTCAGAGGTTTTCCAGGCTGATGTTTTCTAAAGGAAATGCAAGAAATTAGCTGAATAACATTCAGAACTCTGCTTGGGAATTTAGTAAGCTGAACCTACCTTTTCTACATCTCCAGCTTTGATGCTTTTGCCAAATATATAGCTTGCAAAAACAAAACTAGAAAAGAAAGAAAGAAAGAAAGAAAGAAAGAAAGAAAGAAAGAAAGAAAGAAAGAAAGAAAGAAAGAACAGAGGGATGGAAGAAAGAAGGAATGGTGGGAGGAAGGAAGGGGAAGGAAAGAAAGAAGGAAGGAAGGAAGGAAGGAAGGAAGGAAGGAAGGAAGGAAGGAAGGAAGGAAGGAAGGAAGGAAGGAAGGAAGGAAAGAAGAAGGAAGGAAGGAAAGAAGGAAGGAAGGAAGGAAGGAACAAAGGAAAAAGGAAGGAAGAAAGGAAGAAAAATAAAGTAGAAAGAAAGATAAAAAAGAAAGGAAGGAAGAGAGAAAGAGGAAGAAAGAGCATGAAAACTAAAAAAGAAAAACTTTGGGTGTTCTACCTCTATCTGAACCACAGGAATGCCTTTGATTGGTTTCAGGGTTTTTAAGAAGTGATTGTTTATAAGGATCATTCAAAAAGGAAACCTTTCTCAGCAGAACAAAATTAAATAGGAATGTCTACTTTGGGAAAGAGACCTAACTTTTTGTTGTCGCTCTCCTAACACATCAATGGCTTTATTTCCTTTTAAATTGTGGGGTGCGATAGGATGTTTCTGAAGAGAGAGACAGCTGGCCTTGAAGTCAGCAAAGCCTCAGTTCGAGTCTCACCTCTGAAACAGAACCCTCCATGATCCAAGCAAATTTCTAAGGCTCCTAATTTAGAGATGAGCCACTGATTGGTGAAGGGTGTTTTTACAAACAACCAGTTCTTCATAGTGATAAAATCCAAATGAGGTATGGACTCCAAAGCATGGGAATCCTCTTTTATATTTACCCCTCCCCGGAAAAGACCATAATTCTTTATTTAAAAATAATTACTATAGAACTAAATATAACACATAATATATAAATATAATTCAATTATTCAGGCCTGCTTCATAGTTTTGAGCCTTGGGGTCCTGTAGTGCCTGTCAGTATCTTTTCAGAGTCCTATCTAGAATTCTAGGTTCAAATTCAGCTCTGAGATTGTTCTCATTAGACCATATGGAACTAGTTACAGCCAGCCAGCCAGAGGCAAATAATAGCACGATAACTAAACAAAGGATTCTCCTGAGCAGCTGGGCTGATTTTCTCAAAAATAAATACCCAGTTTGCTACTTACAAACATAAGCCCCAACTCAAGGCATGTGACCAATCGAGACCTATGCAAGGGAAGCAGTATAAAAGATATCATCAGAGAGATATATGACCCCTTTAATCCACTCACACTGCCTCAACTCTGGTGCAAAGCCTCATCACCTCATGCCTGGTCTCCCCATCTCAAGTCTCTCCCTGCTACAACATGTCCTCCACTCAGCCGCTAAAGCGATCTTCCTAAAGCACAGGTAAGACTAAGCCATCTTCTCCACAATAAACTCCAATGGTGCCCTATTACTTACAAGAGCACATATAAAATCTTCACCATGTGGTTTCCAATTTCATCATTTTACCAAAACTATTTTCCAAATTTCCTAATGATCCCTTAGTTGATAAATCCAACAGCCTTTTCTCAATCTTCATTCTTCAAATATCTATGACCTTTGACCTTATTTTTGACTCTCTCCTCCTAGGTATTCTCTTCTCTCTAGATGTTTGGGATATCACTAACCCCTAGTTTTTCTCCTACCTATCAGGCCATTTCTTCTCGGTCTTTTTGCTGGATTCTCAGATCCAGATCATGACCTCTAAGCAATAATGTCCCACGTGGTTTTGTTCTGGATGCTCTTCTCTTGTTCCTCTATAACGTCACTTCTGGATCTCATCGACTCTCATGATTTAATTACCTTCTCTATACTGACAATTCTCAAATATACTTTTCCTGCTCCAATCTCTCTGATGGCCTCCAATTCACACAACTGCCTTTAAGACATCCATAGATGTACTAAAATCAACATGTCCATAACAGAACTCATTCGCTTTCCCTAAAAACCCTTTCCTGCTCCTAACTTTGCTATTACTATAGAAGGTAATACCAGCCTGCCAGTTGTTAAGGCTTCCAACCTAGGTGTCGTCCTTGATTCCTCAATGTCTCTAACCCTCAATATCCAATCTGTTGCCAAGGCCTCTAAATTTCACATTTGCAGCATCTCTCAGATATACTCCCTTCGCTCCTCTGTGTCCCCACCCTGGTGCAGGCCCTCATCACTTGCACCTGGACTATTTCACCAACCTGCTGGTGGATCAGCCTGCCCCAAGTCTCTCTCCTTTCCCAGACACCTGGAATTCAGCCAGTTTCCTAAAATGCAAGTCCAACCATGTTGCACACACACATACACACACACACACACACACACACACACATACACACACACAATTCCAGTGGCTACCTCTCACCTTCAGGATCAAATACAAAATACTTATTTTGACCCCTTCATAGCCTGGTCCTCCCCCACCTTTCCAGACTTCTTTTACCTTACTTTCCACCATGTACAATGTTGATCCAATGATACTGTTCCATGAGCAAGACAGTCCATCTCTCAGCTCCAAGCATTCTCTTAGGCTGTCCCCCATGCCTGGGACGCTGCCCCTTCTCATCTCTGACTACTGGCTTCAAATCCCAACTGCAATTCATCATGTACAGGCAGTGTGCCTTCCCTCTTTTAATTATTTCCTCTTTCCCTTGTATTTAGCTCATTTCTACAGATTTGTTGGCTTGTCTCTCTCATTAGATCACAATCTCCTTGAGGACAGGGGCAATCTTTCCTGTCTTTTTCTAACCCTAGCATTTAGCAGAGTGCTTGGCACGCTGTAAATGTTTATTGACTGACTGCAAATCCTGTTTGCTTTTAAAGCTCTTCATAATCTTCCTCCTTCCTACTTTGCCCATCTTTGTTTGCTTTCCTTCCCTCCACATACTGAATGACTCAGTCATACTGTTTGTTCCTTGCATGGAATACGATATTTTCCTGTGTTTCACTGGCTGTTCCCCATACCTCAAATGCTGTCCCTCCTCATTTCTCCCTCTTGGTTTTTCTGGTTCCTTCAAAAGTCAGCTCAAAATCACCTTCTTCAAGAGGAATTTCCTGCTCTTCCCTTCCTGCCAGTACCTCCGGCCTGGAATTACCTCCAATTTACAATCTTTGTATATAGCCGTTCACATCTTGTCTCCCCCATTAGAATAGGCATTCACTGAGAGTAGGGAACATGTTTTTGTCTTTGTATCAGCAGCACTTAGCACCAAAGAACTTAATAAATGCTTGTTGACTGACTGATTGACTACAATAGAAGGCAGGCAAGTCCTGTAGCAATGGCAGGAGATAATTGACTGACAGACCTTATGTTCCATCATTCTATATTGATGGATAAAGTTCTGGGCCAGGAGTCAAGAAGATGTCAGTTCAAACTCAGCCTAAGAGACTTACTAGCTGTGTGACCTTGGGCAAGTCACTTAGTTGCTGTCTGTCTTAGTTGCCTCAACCATAAAATGGGGATAGTAATAGCATTTGCCTTATGTTGGGAGGATCAAATCAATTAAATGAACTCAGCTGTGTAAAGTGCCTTCTGAAACCATGTGTGAACCTATATAAATGCTAGTTATTATTGTGAGGAAGCTGAGGCACAGAGAAATTAAGTCACTCAGAGAGATATTGCTAGAAAGTGTCAGAGGAGGGATTTTAACCTAGGTCTTCCTAACTCCAACTCTGGTGATGCATCTTCTATACCTTTCTGCCCTAAGAAAATTTATTGCTTACATCATCTTCAAGACTGCATTTGTCCTGTGAGGGGAAAAGTTCCACTTTAATTTGGTGAAGAATCCAAATAAATTTGGGCCTGTGGTTTTTAGGATGTGGCTCCATTTCCATACTTTCATATGCGGTTTGGCAAAAATGAGCCCTGGAAAGCAAATCCTAGGCATCTTGACTATACTGTACAAGGCCCATATGTGTCTTTTTGGCCTAATTGTTTTATAAAGTCCAAGAGAGTCACGTTGAGTCTACCCCTTTGTATACAAATATTAATCAAATGGGGCAAATGCTCTAATTCCTTATGGAGCTGATGCATCAGAAAGAACAATGGATTTAGAGTTGGAAGGCCCAGGTCTAAGTCTTATCTTTTTAACTTACTATCTGTCCCTTGGCATAATTTCTCAGAGACTCAGTTTCTTCCAGGTGAAGAGGTAGCCTCTAAGGCCCCTTTTGAGCTTTAAATCAATGAAAATCTCCAAATAAATGAAGGTCCCAATATTTGTTAGCCTAAAATTATGTAAAATCGAACATTTAAGAGGAGTTGCAAGGTGTGTTTTTTCCAATTTGTGACACAAATTTTCTTAGCAAAACTGTCTTGATAGAATGTCTCACTTTATTGTTTATTCACATGTTATAGCAATATTACAGGGTTGTCGTGATATTCAATCAATCAGTAAGCATTTGTTAAGTGACTACCATGCTCCAAATTGGGGAATGCAATGAAAAAGGTAAAAGAGTCCCTACCCCCAGGGAGCTTACAGTCCAAAGTTGGAGACAATATTTAGATGTAAAAGTATATACAAGACATATATGAAGCAAATACAAATTAAGATTCAGGGTGGTGGCTGATGCAGAGCCATGATGGCAGAGTAGAGAAAGCACTCGGCTGAGCTCTCCCAACACTCCCCTCCAAACAACATTACAATAATGCCTCAAATCAAATTCTGGAATGGCAGAGCCAATAAAAGGTCAGGGTGAGATATTTTTTCTAGTCCAAGGAAATGTAGAAGGTGGGAAAGAGAGATCTGAGACACCAACATAGAGGAAGGCCCAGAGTCCACATGGATGAAACACCAGCGGTGGGACCAGGAGGTGGCAACAGAAGCAGCTTGGGGAGCTCTCAAGCCACAGATGGAACGGAGACGTAACAGCTAGTCAGAAGGAAGAAGTTTTTTTTTTAACTTACATTTCTTTAATTAGTAGTGATTCAGAGCATTTTTTCATGTGACTATTGATAGCTTTTATTTCTTCTTCTGAAAATTTTCTGTTCATATCCTTTCACCATTTATCAATTAGGGAATGGCTTTTTTTTTTGGCAAATTTGGTCCTGTACCCTCACAGAGTTGATAAATGAAGCCTTTTTCAGAGAAACTTGTTTATTACATACCCCCCCCCCATCAAATTTCCTGTTTGCTTTCTAATTTTGGCCACATTGGTTTTGTTTGTGCAAAAGGTTTTTAATTGTATGTAATTGAAATTATCTATTTTAATTCCCATAATCCTCTCTATCTCTTGTTTGGTCATAAACTCTTCCTTTATTCATACATCTGACAGGTACATTTTTCCACACTCCCCTAATTTGTTTATGATATCATCGTTTATGTATAAATCATTTAACCATTTTAACCTTATCTTATTATATGGTGTAAGATGTTGATCCATGCCTAGTTTCTATCAACCTGCTTTTCATTTTTCTCAGCAATTTTGGTCAAATATCAAGTTCTTACCTCAATGCTGGGATCTTTGGGCTTATCAAAGACTAGATATTATTATGGTCACTTATTATTCTATCTTGTGTACATAATCTATTCCACTGATCAACTACTCTATTTCTTAACCAGTACCAGATGGTTTTGATGGTTACCACTTTGTAATATAGTTTGAAATCTGGAACTGCTTAACAAATTCCTTAACAAATCTGAATGACAAGAAGACTGTCAATGCCCTCAACAACAAAGGTTTGTTTTTTTTTTTTAATTTTTTCTGAGACAAGGAGTAGAAATTAGGAATGATAGGATCTATTGATGGTTTCTTTAGGAGGAAATAATGCATGTAAAGAGCAGTGAGAACATTAAAATGTTATACCAGCAACAGCTCTTATTAAGATTGTAAGTTATAACATTTAATTCTCTCTTTGTTGTTGAGTCATTTTTCAGTTGTGTGTCTGACTCTCCATGACCCCATTTTCTTGGCAAAGATACTGGAGTAGTTTGCCACTTCCTTTTTCAGCTCAGTTTATAGATTAGGAAACTGAGGCAAACAGGGTTAAGTGACTTCCCCAAGGTCACACAGCTAATAAATATCCGAGTTTGGATTTGGACTCAGGACAAAGAGTGTTTCTGACTCCAGGTTTGGCACTCTACTGTGCCACCTAGCTGCCTAATTTTACCTTTACTTTTCCCCAATGTTATAGCTTCCTTTCCTTAGGGTTTTGACTTGTTTTCATGAAGGCACTTGCACATTAAGAATTGGGATCTTTCTTAGCTTCCACACATCCTCCAGGGTTGAAATTAAGTAGTATTGAAGAGGGACAATGATTTGGAGAGACTTTTTCTACTTGTGCCTACTGGCAGGGAATCCTCCTGTAAGAAATGGTTAAGTTCAAGAGCACTTGGTAAGGCCTCAATGTATTATTTCATGGGCCAGAGTACACTGGTCCAGCAGCATCAATTGGCATCATCACCTGACTCCCAGTGCCTAAAGGTTAGAATGAGATGGGTTGTGTTTTACGGCTGGCAGAAGTCTCAACCTCAAAAGGAAGGACGAGGCTGTTGTGGGTAGTTCAAGAAGAAAAGCTGGCAGGGCCCTTTAGTGTGGAATTGTGAAGTTTATATTTTAGACAGATGCTTGTGTAGAAGGCAGTTTGGTACCATAAAGAATCCCCAAACTGGAGGCAGAACACTTGGGTTGGAAGCCTCCTCTGCTATGAATTCCCTTTGTGAAGTTGGGTAAGTCACGATCCCTCTCTGGGCTTCAAATACCCCCTTAGTAAAGCAGGGGATTAGGGCAGAGGATCTTTAAGGCCCCTTCCATCTCTGGACCCCTGGGGGCACACTAGTGACCTAATAGACAGACAGAATGATAGATAGATAGATATAGAGAGAGATAGATACTGATATTCAGTGACTTTCCATGATGAAACAGATTGCAAATGGGTAACATGGTGTTGTTAATATATTATATTATTATGCATATTGTATAAGATATTATTCATGTATATATGTATATGTCTGTGTTTATGTATAAATATGTCTGTGTGTATGTACATACATGAACATATATGCACATATATTTGCCCTAAATGGTGTCTTTTTTTTTTCTTCTGAAGGCACCCAGAATAGACTGATCCTTCCTTGTAATGTTAGGACTTATGCTAGCTGTCAGCCATAGTCCATCTGGTTCTAATAATCAGGCACTGCATGGCAGATGATAGATACTGATTAATGCTGCCATACAAATATCCATATATGTACATACATGCATACGACATGTTTTTCCTGCTTCCTACTTTGACATAATATGTATATATGTAAAAGGAAATATATATGCATACAAGTACATATATTCATGCATATACATGTTATATGTAAAGGTATTTTATACACATAAGCATTTATAGACATATATGCACATGTTTTATATATGTATATATACATATTTATGTGTATTTCACATATTTCACACATATGCATAAAGTCAAAATAGGACATAGAAAATGAGTTAGCTCTGATTCCTCTTCCTTTTCTTTCTTTCCTTCTTCCAAAATTCCATACTTCCCTTCCCTCCTTCCTTCCTTCCTTCCTTTCTTTCTTTCTTTCTTTCTTTCTTTCTTTCTTTCTTTCTTTCTTCCTTTCTTTCTTTCATCTTTCTTTCTCTTCCATTAGATTGTAAGCTGCTTGAGGGCAGGGATGCTGCTTTTGTCTTTCTTTGTATCCCTGGAGTTAGCATAATGTCAGGGACATAAAAGGCACTTAGTAAATACATACTTTTTAAAGTTACTTTTAGTTGCTAACAAAATAATTCCTGTTCTAGACACACCAATCAAATATTGATTCAGTTCCATTCAATTGAATAAGCATTTGTGAAGCACCCATCATCTATAGGTGCTATGCTATGTTCTGAAGTTACTGAACTTAAGGAACTTTTATTGTATTAGCATGAGCTAAATATAAAGCCAAGTAACTATTCTGCATCCTATGGGAGCAGAAGCCTGGCATAGGAAGAAAACTAGAACAAAGCCAGAATGTGAGCGGATCCCTGGCACAGCCATTTATACATATCTGACCTCAAGAAAGTCATTTCCCCCCTCCAGACTCCATTTTCCACATCTATAAAATGCTATGCTCAGTCCAGATAATTGTCAAAGTCCCTTCTTCTTCTACACCTTATGAATCTATGTTTAAGAGAATGAGTGGCCAAAGACTGGTTCTGAAAGCAATTTCACAATAGATTTTCATCATTCCCTCACCACCATTTAATTGTGACCAGGAACAGTTAAAGAGTTTGGTTCCCAAACATGAAAAGGAGGATACTTCCTTGAGCCAATTAAAGAAACTGAAAACAAAAATAAAGTTGATAAAATCAAAGAAAAAATTTTCTTTCCTTCCCAGATCAAAGAGAACAAGAGATCAGCTCTTTGGGAGATGAGCAGTGGTTGTTTTCCTGAAACATTCCAAGCATTTACAATATGAAGGAAATGGTAAGAGGCCATCCAAAGCTTTGTCTGATGTGACAGCATCTAATCAGACATAACACAGATCAGACACATAGGAACAATTAGCACTCACCATAGGTCACTAACCTGTGACCCTTCATTCTTTCTTGATCCTCACCCACGGCCCAGAGCCACAGACTTTGGTAAACAATTCAGGTTTCAGCCTGGAAAGTCCTCAGGGTAGAAAAAGCTGAAGAAAGCCACTAATCCAGGCTGCAGTTCAAAAGAAAGGACAGAGTGAATCGTGAACATAAAGGATACAGCATAAACTAGTTATAGCTCAATATACATGTGTTGCATGCATAAAGACACACTTGGTAGATTTGGATCAGTAGAGTCTAAAGTCAGGTCTGCAAGCTCAATTTCCTCTCTTTTGTCCTTCACTATTTTGTGAAGAGATACTATTCATTTTCTTCCAACACAATCCCGTATAGTATTCTGCATGTGATTTTTAAAAATTTGAAACCAGTGCTACTCTAAGCTCCCACATTTCTCTGCTTGGCCAAAAGGTCAAGTTTTTGCTGGCTAAGGTTGATTCCAGGATCTTTAGGTCTCCTCACTGAGGAAACGCTTTGCATCAGTTAAACCTCTGTAAGAAATGCTGATTCACATCAAAACCAATGTCTTTCTCTCTATCCATTTCTCCTCCATCAGGCTAAATAGCTTCTTTGAATAGGTCTGGTTGGAGGCACTACAGTCATACACTGTGTCAATTTCTTATTTTTGTTGCTTTCTTTAGTTTGAGGTTAACTTTGACCTTTGAGTCAATGGCACCACATAGCATAGAGGCACTTGATCTGAAATGACTTCCACATCTATAAGCAGTTGTTTCCTGACTGGAATGACAAAAGATAATAGGCCTAGAGCTAGAAGTGACCTTAGATGTCATCTAGTCCAACTCACTATATTTATAGATGAGTAAGTTGAAGCTCAGAGAAGTTAAGTGACTTCCTGAGTCCCTTAGGTGGTAAGTGGTTGAGCTAGGATTTGAACCCAGCACCTCAAAATCCAAACACAATACTCTATCCTCTCTACCACTATGGTTCGCAGAGATGAAGAGCAAAACATAAAGGTTGAATCTTTAAGCCTTCTTTGCAGGAGGCCTAGATATTTGGAGTCAAAGATGAGTTGTTACCGTAGTAGTAGTAGTAGTAGTAGTAGTAGTAGTAGTAGTAGTAGTAGTAGTAGTAGGGTCTCTGCTTTTCAGCCCATTTACTCAATCTCACTTCCCAGAGAAATTTCAGAAATCTTTTTTACCCTTAGGAGTTGGAGATTTGAAATGAGGGTAAATTAGGCTAACAATGGAGAAGCCCACAGAGAGGCACCTTGATGACTGAATATTGGGGAGTCTCAGAGTTTTGAGGAGGCAGAATGGATTCTAGCTTTACCCACCACAGATTGGGCTGGTGGGTCATAAAATTAACATTGGGTTTTATTGTCTCTCCCTTCCAGATCCTAAGAGAGAACAGATACCTGGGATGAGGGAATGGAAAAGAAAGGTTGGTGATCTGTCCCTTCCTCATGGTGCCTCATGGTGCCACTGCCCTATGGCCCTGCAACACTGCATTCTCCATCTGCAACCCCTCCCCACAACTAGTAGTGCCAGACCTACCCACTGTTACTGTTAGTCTCTGAAAGACTAGCGGTAACACCCAATCATTCATATGACAATAATAACCATGACTCATAGGGAATCAAATGGCTAGAAATCTGGAGCCAGAAGAGAGGTTAGGGGACTTATTGCTCTAATCCTTTCATTTTTTGAAACAACTAAGTCTCAGGGAGATTAAGTGACTTGCCTAATGTTATTCAGGTAGTAAGTGTCAGAGGTAGGATTTGAATCCAGTCCAGTCAGTGCTCCCCACTCCTCACCCATCAAACAGCTTCCTCAAAAATTAAAAATAAAAAAGCTAGCCAAACCCACATTTGTATAGCGTTGTAAAGATTTACAAAGTTCTATTTTTTGCAGGAGGAAGGCAGGGCAATTGGGTTAAGTAACTTGCCCAAGGTCACACAACTAGTAAATGTGTCAAGTGTCTGAGGCTGGATTTGAACTCAGGTCCTCCTGACTCCAGGGCCGGTGCTCTACTCACTGTACCACCCAGCTGCCCCATACAAGGTTATTTTATCATGACCTTTTTACAAAGTACTACTCTTTTGGGAAAAAAAAACAATGTGGATATTGTTTTTATTGTTGCTAATACTCATTGGGGGAGGGGGCAGCCAGGACCTGCTGTGAATAGAATTCTAGGTATGGAATCAAGAAAATCCAAGCTCAAATCGCAAGTCTGATGCTAGCTGTGTGGCACTAGGCAAGCCACTGAACCCTGTTTGCCTCAGTTTCCTCATCTGTCAAATGAGCTGGAGAAGGAAATGGCAAACCACTCCAGTATCTTTGCCAAGAAAACCCCAAATAGGGTCATGAAGAGTCAGGAATAACTGAAACAACTGAACAGCAGAAAAACTAAAAGTCTAAGATATTCAGTGATTTGCTCAGGGTCTCACAGCTAGTGAGTGTTTGAGACAAATAAAGCATACAGAGGGAGGAAAATGGAGCTCACCTAGAAGAGCCTTAGAAGTTTGTCTTCAAGAAGAGGGAAAGCTTGTATTTGCCAAATCTATAATAGTATCTCTTCGGTACCTATGTCAATGGGACAACATTCGTAGCTTCTTCTCATATGAGTAGAGGAAAGAGTGCCATGCAAAAATTAAATAAATAAAGCTTTTGGTTTGTGTGCATGACCTTGGTTCCTAATATTATGTGTGAGTCTACTCTAGAACAAAGTTGGACATGTTGGAAAATGCTCTTCTCAAAGTTTCCATTCCTGTCAGTCAAAAGGAATTAGATTATCCTTTAAAAAACATTTCTTTCCAAAAAAAATTTTTCCTGAAAATGACCGTCTTTACTCCTCCCACAGAGATGATTGTCAGCACAGTATCTTTCCTGCCAAACACTTCTTTCACATGTCCTTTCAAAACTCAACTTAGAAACTTAAAAAAATGCTTTTTAAAAACCTCTGCAGAACTGCTGCAGCTGTCCCCAGAAAACACTGGCACGGTAGAATATTTGGATATAGCAGACCCCAAAACACTACTGCTTTTAATCCTAGTTTCATTTCTGCAGACAGATTTGAAGTTTTGTTTGAAAGAGCTATTTTGGTCATTCAGCCTTACCAATTTGTTACCAAAAGGAAAAAAAAAGTATTTTTCAAAAGTAAAATGGTTTGCCAAGACTTCTTTGAGGAAGAGACCATATGGAAAGTTTTATCTTGAAATTCAACTGCTCTTTTCTTTAAAAAAAAATATACAGCGAATGAGCCAAAAACAAACAAATCAAAATCCTGCTTAAAATATTTTAAAATGTATTTTTAGACTTTATTGAGTAAGAGTAATTACTTTGAACTCACTGGTTGTCTGAGGACAATCATACAAAGTCTTAGATTGAAAGGCTTTGTTTCGAAGATATTTTATCTACTGTACTTAGAAGTTAATAAGATGTTATTCACAACCTTAAACAGTATATAACTCTAAAATATGATAGGCATTTGAGAGGTAAAATTTCACAACACCCTGGTATGTGGTTTTGTTGTTCAGTCATTTTCAGTAGTGTGTGACTCTTCATGACCCCATTTGAGGTTTTCTTGGCAAAAATACTGGAGTGGTTTGTCATTTGTTTCTCCAGCTCCTTTTATAAACGAGGAAACTGAGATAAACGGGGTTAAATGACGTGCCCAGGGTCAAAGAGCTGGTGTCAAAGACCAGGTTTGAACTCAGCAAGATGAGTCTTCCTGCCTCTGGGCAGCGTACTCTATCCATTGCTCTGCTAGCTTCCTCATTTTTGTTTAGGCAGTTCTAAATACATTATGTGGTGAAGCCCTGTGTGTTCAGAATTTGGGATTAAATTTAGTCTGAGTAGTAGTAGTAGTAGTAGTAGCAGCAGCAGCAGCAGCAGCAGCAGTAATAGTTGTAAAAGTAGCAGTAGTAGTAATAGTAGTAGTAGCAGCAGCAGTAGTAGTTGTAGTAACAGTAGCAGTAGTAGTTGTTAATAGTAACAGCAGCAGTATTAGTTGTAAAAGTTACAGTAGCAGCAGCACGAACAGTAGTTGTAATAATAGTAGTAGCAGCAGCAGTATTTTAGTAACTGCAGCAGGAGTTGTTCTAATAGTAGTAACAGCAGCAGTAGTAGTAGTTGTAAAAGAAGAAGTAGTAGTAATAATAGTAGTAGTCCTGGTAGCAGCAGCAGTAGCAGCAGTAGCTGTAGGATCAGTAGCAGGAGTTGTTGTAATAGTTGTAGCAGCAGCAGTAGTAGTTGTAAAAGTAGTAGTAGTAGCAGTAGCAGCAGTTGCAGCAGTAGTTGTAGTATCAGTAGCAGGAGTTGTAATAGTAGTAGCAGCAGCAGTAGCAGTTGTAAAAGTAGTAGTAGTAGTAGTAGTAGTAGTAGCAGCAGCAGCAGCAGCAGCAGCAGTAGGAGTAGTAGCAGCAGCAACAGCAGCAGTAATAGTAGTAGTAGTAATAGTAGTAACAGCAGCTGTAGTAGTAGTAACAGTAGCAGTAGTAGTTGGAGGAGGAGGAGGAGCAGTAGTAGTAGTTGTAGTAGCAGTAGTAGTAGTAGCAGCAGCAATAGCAGCAGCAGCAGTAGTTGTAGTAACCATAATATAATAGTTATGATAATAATATTTATAATCTGAAAATAATAAAGTGGTAGTAACAATAACTCAATAATAATATTGAATGACAAATGGTTTTCTTGAAGATTATCTTGTATAACTCTCTCAATTTTTAGAGGACTAAACAGAAGTCCAGAGGAAGGAAGGGTATTGCCCAAGGGCATACAGACAGTAATGAGGTATTCTAATTCCATATCCAGTGTACTTTCCATTATGCTTTATGTCCTTAATGAATAATCAACAAAATTTTCTTGAGTATTTTTTCTCCCTCTCTCAAATTGTCCTTTGGAAATAGAGAATAAAAGCAAAGCATAAATAAACATAAAAGTGTAACCAAAAATTCCATAATTCAAAAAAATGTTTCTTGATGC
>CM053623.1:355791066-355813989 GCA_028646595.1 Phalanger gymnotis
CCTCTGCCACTTTGTGGGTTCTGCAGCTCTAAAATTGGTTCAGAGCCATTGTTTTATAGGTTTTTGGAGGAACTTGGTGGGGAGCTCACGCCAGTCACTGCTTCCCGGCCGCCATCTTGGCTCCGCCCCCCCGATTATTGATATTTAAAACTCAAGCCGAAGCATAAAAAGTCAGTGGGTGAAGCCACCCTTCTATCTCTTATTTCTGTGGCTTTTCTCAGTTTCCCTGGTTTCTCTTTGACCTGAGATTTCTATGGGTTGGATGAGGGGGCTTAGGAATCTATTAGGTTTTTAATATGGAGGAACTTCTGGTTTGGATATTTCATCATCCACCTATTATGATTATCAGCTCATCCATACCTTACAGTTTTAGAGGTCTCCTTGGGGTAGGAGGAATTGCTAAGGGAAGCTTTGGAGTAATGTTATTATTTTAGTCCTGGGGTTTTACCTCTTTTTAACCTTCTATATCTTTACCTTAGTATGGCTACTTATGCCAAACTAAGGTGTTTGTCAGTATTGTGAATAATGGCCTGCATCCTACAGAGTCCAAATGGAAAGACCCTCTCAGGGGTGACTTTGTGAATTCTGTGGGATTGTGAATTAGATTGTTCAAACTATCCACAGAGAAAAACACCTTCCCAGAATTTCATGCAATTTGGTGAGAAAGTCCATTAGTAAAGTTATGTAAAGGCAATAGAGGCAGATAAAGAGCTGGGCCCAGGAATAAATACATAGGAAGTTGTAGGCTTGGATTACATTTAGAATACTCTGCAGTGATTTCAAATACCCCAAATTGCTTTATACCATAGAAGTTCATGTCTTAGACACAGCTAGGTGGAGCAGTGGAAAAACATTGCATCTGCAATCAGAGAGACCTGAGCTCAAGTTTGACCTCAGAAGCTTAATAGCTATGTGACCCTGAGCAAGTCACTTAACCATTGTCTTCCCTAGTTTCCTCAATTGTAAATGGAGCATAATAATATCACCTACTTCACAGGGTTTTTGTGAGGATTAGGTGAAATAATATTTTTGCAGTGCCTGGAACATAATAAATGGTACTTGATAAATGCCTATTTTCTTCCTTCTCCTCCTCCTCCTCTTCCATCTCCTCCTCTCCTCCTCCTCCTCTTCCCCCTCCTCCCTCTTCTCTTCCTCCTCTTCCTCCTCCTCTTTTTTCTGGTGACTGTGCTGGAAATGCTGGGGATACAAAAAAAGGGAAAAATGAATCCTTGCTCTAAAGGAGCTCACATTCTTTTTTTGAGATATAACATATTATTTTATTGGAAAAAAAATTATTTCAATATCATATTGCTCACCTTCTCATTGTGTAGGGAAGCGGCAGGGGGAAGGGAGAGAATTCGGAGATCAAAATTTTTAAAAAACTAAATATTTTTAAAAGGAAAGAAAAATTTATAAGAAAAAACTCATCAATTTGGCAATCAGTGAACTTTTTGATTTGACAGTATGTAGCACAACCGAAAAATCCTCTCCTACAATTCTGAAACTCTGGATAATGTGCCCTCAAAAAAAAAGCCTTGCTTCAATCTCTCTGGGCCTTAGTTACCTCATCTCTAAAATCAAGAGGTCAGAGTAGATGGCTTCTGAGGTCCTTTCTAGACCTCGATCTAAGATTCTATGGGATGCTATGTTTCTGTTATCCTTTGTGATGCTCAATCTTCCTCCAGCATAAATTGAACCTCTATATATCACATGGGTTTCTTTACATCCTGACTGTAGAACCATGGAGTAATGGACAATATCAAATGAATAGATCATGTAGTAATAGTGATAAAATTTTCTGAGTCATCATCTACCTAATGAAGACATGAACATGTTTTTTTTTTTTAATTTATCATTTTTATTTAATATTTTAGTTTTCAAAGTTGATTTCTACAAGAATTTGAGTTACAAATTTTCTCCCTATTTCTACCCTCCAGCCCCTATTCCAAGATGGCATATATTATGATTGCCTCATTCCCCAGTCAGCCCTCCCCTCTTTCACCCCACTCCCTCCCCATACCCTTTTCCCTTACTTCCTTGTAGGGCAGGATAGATTTCTATGCCCCATTCCCTATACATCTTGTTTCCCAACTGTATGCAAAAATCAACTTTTTAAAGTATCTGCTTTTAAAACTTTGAGTTCCAAATTCTCTCCCCTCTTCCCTTCCCACCCACCCTCCCTAGGAAGGCAAGCAATTCAACATAGATCACACACATGTATCATTATGTAAAACACTTCCATAATGCTCATGTTGTGAAAGGCTAACTATATTTCCTTCCATCCTATCCTGTCCTTCATTAAATTTTCTCCCTTGACCCTGTCCCTTTTCAAAAATGTTTGCTTTTGATTACCTCCTCCCCCTATCTGCCCTCCCTTCTATCATTCCCCCTTTTTATCCCCTTCCCTTTACTTTCCTGTGGAGTAAGATACCCAATTTACTGTGTATGTTATTCCCTCAAGTTGAATCCAATGAGAGTAAGATTCACACATTCCCCCTCATCTGCCCCCTCTTCCCTTCCAACAGAACTGCTTTTTCTTGCCACTTTTATGCCAGATAATTTATCCCATTCTATCTCTCCCTTTCTTCTCTCAATATATTGCTCTCTCACCCCTTAAATTTACTTCATTTTTTAAGATATCATCCCTTCATATTTAACTTATCCTGTGCCCTCTATCTATATTCCCTTCGACTCCCCTAATACTGAGAAAGGTCTCATGAATTACACACATCATCTTACCATGTAGGAATGTAAACATAATAGTTCAACTTTAATAAGTCCCTTATGAATTCTCTTTCTTGTTTACCTTTCCATGCTTCTCTTGATTCTTGTGTTTGAAAGTCAAATTTTCTATTCAGCACTGGTCTTTTCATTGAGAAAGCTGGAAAGTCCTCTATTTTATTGAAAATCCATATTTTGCCTTGGAGCATTATACTCAGTTTTGCTGGATAAATGATTCTTGGTTTTAATCCTAGCTCCTTTGACCTCCAGAATATCATATTCCAAGCCCTTTGATTCCTTAATGTAGAAGCTGCTAGATCTTGGGTTATTCTCATTGTATTTCCACAATACTCAAACTGTTTCTTTCTAGCTGCTTGCAGTATTTTATCCTTGACCTGGAAACTCTGAAATTTGGTGACAATTTTCCTAGGAGTTTTCTTTTTGGGATCTTTTTCAAGAGGCAATTGGTGGATTCTTTCAATTTCTATCTTACCCTCTGGTTCTAGAATATGAGGGCAGTTTTCCTTGATAATTTCTTGAAAGATGATGAATAGGCTCTTTTTTGATCATGGCTTTCAGGTAGTCCAATAATTTTAAAATTATCTCTCCTGCATATATTTTCCAGGTCAGTAGTTTTTCCGATGAGATATTTCACATTGTCTTCCATTTTTTCATTCCTTTGGTTCTGTTTTATAATATCTTCATTTCTAAGAAAGTCACTAGCTTTCACTTGCTCCAATCTAACTTTTAAGGTGGTATGGTATTTTCTTCAGTGGTCTTTTGGACCTCCTTTTCCATTTGGCTAATTCTGCCTTTCAAGGCATTCTTCTCCTAGTTGGCTTTTTGGAGCTCTTTTCACATTTGGGTTAGTCTGTTCTTTAAAGTGTTATTTTCTTCAGTATTTTTTGGGTCTCCTTTAGCAAGTCATTGATTTGTTTTTTATGGTTTTCTCACATCACTCTCATTTCTCTTCCCAGTTTTTCATCTGCTTCTCTAACTTGCTTTTCCAAATCCTTTTTGAGCTCTTCCATGGCCTGAGACCAATTCTTATTTTTCTCGGAGGTTTCTGTTGTAGGCTCTTTGACTTTGTTGACTTCTTCTGGCTGTGCATTTAGATCTTCTTTGTCACAAAAAAGGAATCTAGAGTTTGTGTTTGAGTCTATGTTTGAGTCTGAGTCCATTTTCGCTGCCTGGCCATGTCCCCAGGCAACTACTTGACCCTTGAGCTTTTTGTCAGGATATGACTGCTTGTAGAGTAGAGAGTACTTTGTTTCAAGCTTTAGGGTCCAAGCACTGCTGTTTTCAGAGTGACTTCTACTCCACTGTCACCCCAGGCTCTGACACTGTAGTGCTCCTCTTTCCTCAAGAACCGTCAACTAGGACTACAATATAGATCTAAGCAGGGCACAGCAAGACAATCTGCCTTTGTGGCCACAAAATACTCCTTGCACTCCCACTCTGATCCACTGCTAGATTCCTCCCATTGTGTGAGCCATGACTTGGGAAGCAGGTCACACTTTAGCTCTGGAAGCAACCTCAGGAGTTTCCTGCTTCTGCCACCATCACCGTGTCACCACCTCCCCCTCCCCCAGGGCTGGTGATTGGACTGCTCTGAACTCGATTCCGCAGTTTCCTTTCAACCTGCTCTTTGGTGTTTGTGGGTTAAGAAGTCTGGTAACTGCCACAGCTCACTGTTTCATGACCACAAGGCCTATTCTGGCTGGCTGCCTCTGGGTCTGGTCTGTCCTGGTGCAGCCTACCCTGGGCTGTGCTCCTTTCCCAGCACCCTGCGATACACCCTTACCAGTGACCATCTAGGCTCTCCTGGGCTGGAGACCTGTTTCCCTCTGTTATTTTGTGGGTTCTGCAGCTCTAGAACTTGTTCAGAACTTGGAGGGATTTGGGGGAGATCTTAAGCAAGTCCATGTTTTCCAGCAGCCATCTTGCCTACACCCTAGATGTGAATATCAGGAGATCACATTCTTGTGGCAGAGCCAACATGCAAACAAGTCTGTAAAACAAGACATCCATGGGGCAAATTGGAGGCTGAATGAAGGCACTGGCATTAATGTAGAATTGGGAAAGGTTGTCCTTTTAAGTGGCATTTTAGCTGAGATTGAAGAAAGCCAGAGAAGCTAAGTGACAAAGATAAGGAGGAAGATAATTCCAGGAAAAGGAACAGCTAGTCAAAATGTACAGAGTTGGGAGATAGATTACCATATGCAAACAAAAGCAATGAAGTTGGTGACATTGGATCATGTATTGAGAAACTCTTATTTTTCAGGGGTGGAAGGACAGGTGCTTTTTAGTTTTTTCATTATCCCCAGTGCCTAGTCCAGTTCCTGAAGGCATATAGTAAGTACTTTATAAATGCTTGTTGATTGACAAGATGCCCGAATCAGACTAGCATGTTATAAAAAAACCTGAATAATAAACAGAATGAGAAGGTATGACTGCATCACATCTATGTTAATGAAACCACAGTTCGATTAAAATAAAAGCAAAAATTTTAAGAGTGAGAGTAATGTAAAAAGTGCTTGATTTATAGCCAGGAAAACCTGGGTTCAAATCCCACCTTTGACATTTACTATCTATGTATTCAAGTACAACTTGGAGTATTAGATATTGCATTTGATGTAGGGTCAGGAAATTAAGGTTCAAATCCTAGCTCAAGTAATCACTAACTCTCTGACTAAGGGTAATTAATTTTACTTTAGAGGTGAGCTGCTTCATCGCTCTGTATCTTAGATTTATTCTCTGTAAAATAAGCAGGGTTCAATTAGATGATCATCTGGTTTCCCTCTTGTCCAAATCTATGATTTTATACATATCTATCCTTGTTGTTGTTGTTTAGTCATTTCAGTTGTGTCTAAATCTTTGTGATCTCATTTGAGATTTTCTTGGCAAAGATACTGTAGTGGTTTGCCATTTCCTTTTCCAGCTCATTTTACAAATGAGGAAACTGAGGCAAACAGGATTAAGTGACTTGCCTAGGGTCACACAGCTAATAAGTATCTGAGGCCATATTTGAACTCAAGAGGATGAGTCTTATTTACTCCAGGCTTTGCACTATCCCACTGTGCCACCTATCTGTCCCATGCATATCCAGTTGCCTCCTAAATTTTAATTCTAGGTTAAACTCAATTATAGATTCAGTATTCCCAGCCTAAATACTGACTACTCAGGAAGTCCCATCCATACTATATGGGAAATGATTACAGGTGTTAATGTCTTTCTCTGAACATGACTTGAAAAAGTGAAGCTTGATGACAGCATACATTAGTGGGAAGCCTCTCAGCCAAAAATGTAGCCAATTAGAAGACATGCTCAAAGAGCCTGCTGGAAGCCCAACTGCCAACGAGCTTTTGCTTGAGCATGGACACAGCTGGAGCATCACTAAACCCATTAGCTTGTGTTCCAGCAGATGTTCTCTAGCCCCCTAAATAGGTTGGTATGTAATGTGAAAAGTACATCACCTGCTGAGGAGTATGTGCTTTAGTCTGTTCCTGGGGTAGCAGCTTAATTAGGGCAGCAGGGCACAGTAATTCTGCTTTTGTCAGCTCTCCTCCCAAGGCTTCTACTGTGATTCCCCAATCATGAAGGGCATTAGGGCACCACTAAAGGATCACTAGAAAAGATACCCTCAGCCAAGTTTGTCAATGTGAGTTGGGAGTCCTCTTCTGAGCTCTTGGGAAAGGAGCCAGCCTTTTTCCTATCTTTTCATAGAGATCTCATTCTGGCTTCACTCACTATGGAGAATGGAGCGGGATGGAATAAGAGGCTTGTTTAGAGGTGGGAGGCTTGAGCTGTTTAAATGAAATGAGAGCTGACCTGAACTCGAAACTCCTCAATGTTATGATGTGGTCTATGAGAAGCATGCTTATAACCATGCCCTTTTCTTTCTTCTTTCCTTGGCATCCCCACATATGAGTTCACAGTGGCTTTGTCTCCCTGAATCTCCTCAACCTTCAGAGATCAACTTCAGGACTTAGAATTTAAAAACCTCCCCCTCTCTATCCTGTACCAGGTCCTATTAAGCTCCATGGTCCAATGCCAAGAACAACAATCAAAGTCGGTAGAAATTCAAGGCAAATGCAGAGGGCAGACTGATGGAATAATGAACTTGTTAAAACATGACCTAAGGAAGCTGAAGTGGTCCATAAGCTCAAGCCCTACTTTTTTTTAAAAGGAGGAATAAATTACAATGGTTATTTCAATGACTATGACCTGACAACTTTCAAGGAACCTTCTTGTTCTAAAGACCTTTATTATCTGAGCTCTCTGAAGAACTTTGGAATTGGAATTGATTGTATGAAATAGGAGGCACTAGCAAAGGATGGCCCACCATGGCATGCCTGCATCAAAGAAGGCATTGTGTGGTATGAGCAAAGCAGAATTACAGTATCTCAAAAGAAATATGAGATGCATAAATTTAGACATGGCCAAACTAAATGTTCACATGGGCCATTTGTACCCAACCTGCGATAGACCATTCCAAGCTCATATTGGCCTGATGAGCCACAGTCAGACACACTGCAACTTGACTTCAAGTATAGTCTTATAATTTTGGTTATCTTTGCAAATAAAAGACAAGAAGCAACCAGTATTTGAGCTCTCCAAAAATGTTAAAGTTTGGGGAAATGGCCACCATAGCCTCTGGTTAAAGTGATGAAGCAGATCTCTAAAGAGGATTCAGAACGGTTTGATTGTATGGAGGGTTTGAGGTCTACTCACCTCCATTTTTACATCAAAGGGAGAAGTCAAGGAAGCAGCTCTGTACAATGGGCCATGACAAATAAGTTTGTTATGGAGATTGAGAGCTCAACAAGGAAAACTGGCCACCAAGTTACTGAATTCCAACTGAGATTGGAAATTTTCAGTAGGAAGTATATGAGCCTAGGGTCTCTAGTGTGGTGTGGACCTGCTCCCTGAAAGCTTCTTAGAAGTATATTTATGGCATAAAAAGATGGATAGAGATTAGCAGATTTCAGTAGTATATTGAAATTTCAGGTGAAGAAACTACCTCTGTCAATCCAATTTGGCACCTTTCCTGAAACTTATCTTACTTGAGGCACTGAATGATTAAGTACCTTTGAGAGGGACACATGGCTATGTGTCAGAATCAGAACTTGAACTCATCTCTTTTGAGATCAGTGGCCTGCTTCCTATCTACCACAATGTACTGACTCTCCTGGATCTTATGAGACATTATGTGGCTGAACTGGTGATTAAATGAGTATTTCTGGGGTTTAGGAAAGTCCCCTCAAAGAGACCTTGGAGGTCATCAATTCCAACTCATCATTGTACAGATGAAGAAACTGAGGCCAAGAGAAGAGAAATGATTTTCCCAAGGTAGCACAGGTTATAGAGTAGATCTGGGAAGCAATTCTGGATCCCCAGGGTCTAAATCCAGCTCTTTTCTGATTATGATTGTTCTCACAATTGTGGAGACATTATGAAATTGCCTTAAATTCAACTCACTAAGCATTTTTAGTTACCAATTATGTGCTAGGCCCTTTACTAGGGATACCATTAAAATAGTTCATTCTTTCAATTGCAAATTAAAACAACTCTGAGTTACTGCCTCATACCTATCAGATTGGCTAATATGACATAAAAGGAAAATGATGAATGTTAGAAAGGATGTGGGAAAATTGGGACACGAATGCATTGTTGGTGGTTTTGTGAACTGGTCTGACCATTCTGAAAAAGCAACTTGGAACTATGCCCAAATGACTATAAAACTGCATACCCTTTGATCTAGCAATACTACTGCTAGATTTATATCCCAAAGAGATTTTTAAAAAGGTAAAATAACCTGTTTGTACAAAAATATTTATAGCAGCTCTTTTGATGGTGGCAAAGAACTGGAAATTGAGAGGATGCCTATCAATTGGGGAATGGCTGAACAAGTTGTGGTATATGATTGTAATGGAATATTGCTGTGTTATAAAAAATAACAAGCAGAATGATATCAGGAAAAAAAACTTGGAAAGATTTACATGAACTGATACAAAATGAAGTGAGAAGAACCAGAACAATTGTCAATGATATTACTATTTTCAGCAATACAGTGATCTAATACAATTCCCAAGAATCAATGATGAAAAATCCTAGCCACTTCCAGAGAAAGAACTGATAGAGGTCAATGCACATTGAAGCATACTTTTTAAAATTTTATTTTCCTTCCTTCCTTCCATTCCTTCTTTCTTCCTTCCTTTTTTTCCCTTCTCTCTCTTTTTTCTTCCTTTCTTCCTCCAGAGAAAGAATTGATAGAGTTCAATGCAGATTGAAGCAAACTTTTTTAAACTTTATTTTCCTTCCTTCCTTTCTTCTTTCCTTCCTTCTTTTCCTTCTTTCTCTTTCTTATTCCCTTCCTTCCTTTTCTTCTTCCCTTCTCTCTCTTCCTTCCTTCCTTCCTTCCTTCCTTCCTTCCTTCCTTCCTTCCTTCCTTCCTTCCTTCCTTCTTTCCTTTCTTCCTTCCTTTCTTGTTTGTATTTTCTTCCACATGACTAATATGCAAATGTTTTACATGACTGCATATGTATAACCTATATAAAATAGCTTGCCTTCTCAATGAGGGTGGAGAGGAAGAAAAAAGAGAATCTGGAACTCAAGATTTAAAAAAAATGTGGAAATTTTTACAGAAAATTTTTTAAAATATTAACAGATAGTTACAGTCCATTCTTCTCTAGATGATCCAACCCTTTCTTTACATTCTCCTCATTTTCTCCCAGTGTTTTTTCAAAAAACAAAAATGCCATCAAAGTATATCAACATCCACACATAGTTCATGTCTCCAACCACTTTCAACATCAGTCACTGAAATGTGGTGTGTGGCCTTGAGATCTTTTGGAGGCATATACTCCTATTGGTTAAACTCAGCTAGGAATATGAAAGCAGTCTTCTATTTGCCATCCTGGACCATAGAACTCTAACTGCCCCCATCAAAGCCTGAGAATCTCTGTCTGCCTAGGAGATAGTCTTGAAGCATACTTTTGTCTACTGGTTCCTTTGTCACTTTGTCCTCTGATCTGCACACATCTGTATCCAGTCATTGCTCTTCAGCACCCACCAGAGCTATAAGGGATGCACATGGACTACTTGGCTCTGTGGTGTTGCCGTTGATGACTAGTTTTTTTTTTTTCAGATAGTTACCGAGGTCTTCCACCACAAGCGAAATAATATTCCTAGATAGTGTCTTGAATAGTTGGGAAACAGTGATTTGGACTTTGGGAGTTGCTTTTCAAGCACATTCCATATCCTCTTCCCCCATCCTCTTTCTGATTGTCTGCCTTGATAGAGTCTTCCCTTATTCTGCTGCCGGAGGATCCTCAAAGTCAGTATTGAAGTTTGGTCCTATGTCATTAAGTTTAACACTCTTTCCACTAGATTATGTTGTCATGTTTCTCACATGTTCTCCCATGGCTGGAATTCACTCCTTCCTTGTCTCCACTTCATATAATAACTTTGTACTTATTCTCTTTATGTTTCCTCTGCCCCTGTTAGAATGTAAAGTCCTAAAGTGTATTGATTGCTTATTATTTGCATTTACATCCCTGTCACATAGTACTGGCCTGACACATAGTAGGTGCTTAACAAATGCTTGAGCAGCTTAGCAGTGCAGTGGGTAGAGCACAGGACCTGGAATCAGGAAGACTCATCTTCTTAAGTTTAAATTTTACCTCAGACATTTACTATCTATGTTACCCTGGGCAAGTCACATTGGAACTGTCTTGGATCATTGTCTTGATTAGAGAAGCTGTTGACCACCATGACAATATTTCTGCTACTATGTATAATGTTCCCTTGGTTCTCTTCACTTCACTTTGCAACAGTTCATATAAGTCTTCCCAGTTGTTTCTGAAACAATTCTCTTCATCATTTCTCATAACAACACTATTCTATTATGTTATGATGATTTTCAAACAATAACATATAATTAATCATTGTAGTTATAACAATGACCTATTACTGACTGAGTAATAAAAATACATTTCCAGGCTTCAGACTTGTTAGTTTCACTGGGACCACTAATTGTTCCCTACACTGACTTGGGAGATAGTGTCAATATTATTGTCTCCATGTTAAAGACAAGGTTACTGAGGTCCAAAGTTAAAAGACTTATCCAATAATCACATAGCTAGTAAGTATTTTAGCCAGGACTTGAATCCTGGCCTTCTGATTCTAAGTCCCATGCCATTTCTAATACTCCAATGTAAATGCATATTTCAACTAAGCCCCAAATCTCCATATTTCCAGTAACCCAACACCCAGCCCTCTCCATCACGATGGCTCATCTGGTCATAGCATGTCTCCTTCTATGTCAACCTGTCATTAAAAATGTCTCTTCTTCCTTCTTAAGATTATACACCAACCCAATCCCAAGCGACAGGATGCAAATGAGAAATCACTAATAAATATAATTTATCCACAAGTTTTCCTTTCCAGGCACGGCCCAGCTATATTTCTAATAAAATAATATAAGCAACATTCTGTTGAGAGTAAAACTGCTAATGATTTACAGTAATATTTTAGTCCCAGTGCCAGGAGCTATTATTCTCTTGTGTAACAACTGGGTTGCATGGAGACAAGGAGGATTATGTGACCTTGTTTCTGTTTTCTTCACCACTAACATTTGGAGAAATAATGTAATTTATGTGTCAGAAGAGTTGTCTTTTTTTCTCAGTGAAAAGGCATTAAAAAGCCAAGTAACCAAAGGAGACATGTGGAATTAGGCTCTTGTATCTAGGGGAAGAGCATTAGTTTTGATGTGTGAGTTCCATTTTCAACATCTATTTTCTCCCTTCCCAGTACACAGCAGGTCCTCAACGCATTTTGGTTCATTTAGCTTGTTGAATTCCTTTTGGCAAGTACTTCACCTTCCCTTTACCTTTCAGAGACAGAGAGAGAGAATTTCTCCTCATCATTATAACCCATGTTGTCACCTGAGCAAGTAGCAAAAATTTGGGCTGGAATAGGGATTTCATTGGTCTGAGAAACTCTGGATGATGGAGCACTCTCTGCCAATGTGGCTTAGTACTAGGGGACTCTGGAGTATGTAGCACCCTTTACCAATGTGGGCTAGTATTAGGGTACTCCAGATTATGGAGTACCCTTTACCAATATGAGTCAGTACTAGGGGACTCTAGGTTATGCAGCATGTGGGCCAATGTGGGCCAGTACTAGGGAACTACGGATGATGGAGCACCCTTTACTAATATGGGTCAGTACTAGGGGACTCTGGATTATGGAGCACCCTTTAACAATATGGGTCAGTACTAGGAGACACTGGATGATGGAACCCCCTTTACAAATGTGAGTCAGTACTAGGGGACTCTGGATTATGGGGCTCTTTCTACCAATACGGGTCAGTACTAGGGGACTCTGGATGATGGATCTCCCTTTACAAATGTGAGTCAGTACTAGCGGACTCTGGATGATTAAGCCCCCTTTACTAATGTGGGTCAGTACTAGGGGACCCTGGATGATGGATCTCCCTTTACAAATGTGGGTTAGTGCATTTCTTGCCATTTGGAATTTCAGAGGCCAGCACAGAGAGCTGAATGGTACTTGGCCAGGCATACACAGCTAGCATGTGTCAGAGACAGGGCTTGAAACTAGGTCTTCCTGGCTTCAAGGCAGGCTCTATGTGTCCAACTGCCTTTTATACCTATCTGCATGTCATAATTCATTATGTGAACAGAACACAATAATAATTCAGACAAAATCAGTTGAGCGGGACAGGTACAATCACTCCTAGGTGCCAGAGGAAGGCATGCATGCCATCTTCCCACCCTTAAATTTCAGGTCCCTCTTCCAACTTTAATTATAGCTCTTTCCTTCATGTTATTGTGTTGGTTTAATGTGCCTTCATGATAATGAATAATATTAGATTAATACTTTATGTCTGCAAAGTGCTTGATATTATTTGAGACTCATAGCAACACTGTGTGATGAGCCTTATCATCCCCATTTTTCATATGAAAAATTGAGGCTCCTAAAGGTAGAGAGATCAGACAGGCAGTGAGTGTACAATGTGGAATTTTCCCACAGGTTTTCCTGAGTCTGAATCCAATATGCTGTGGACTAAGCAATTGTGCCTCCATCTAAGCAGCTCCTCCAGTAAGGAAAGAGCTGCTTCTTCTATCTCCTCTCTTCAGTAGCTAATCAGAAATTTAAAGCTAAAAATGATAGCTAACCCTAATATGCCTCTTTAAGGCCAGTGAGCCCTTTACCTAGATATCTTATCTGATCCTCACTCTAGCCCTCGGAGGTAGGTGCCTTTTTTATCTCTATTGCACAGATGGGGAAACCAAGACAAGCAAAGGTTAAATGATTTGGCTAGAGTCATATGACTAGGGTCATACAACATCCATAAATATCTGAGGCAGGATTTGAACTCAGACCTTCCTCATTCCAAGTCTGGCACTATAGCCAAGTCTAACCATTATAGGTCTCCACTACCTTGATAGCAGAGGAGCGTAAAAGCAAAATGTTTAATAGAACTCACAGATCCGTGGAGAAACATGCCTTTCTAAATTATTAGGAATTCATAGGCATGAACACAGGAAAGGTTTAAATGTCTGGGATAGGAGTCATTGCTCACTTTCCTGTTTATGAGGCAGGATTTGAATTTTGGTCTTCCTGACTCCAAGTACCTCTGTCTACTACACCACCTAGCTGAAATATTCCGAGTCTACCAGTGATTTTTAAGAAAAGACATAGAGATTGGAACCAACATTAGAACTGTAGCTCCTCACAGCTTTGGAATTTTTAAACTTCTTTTTCTAAATACACGATCAGTACTATATCCATCCTTTGTCACTAAAAATAATTGCTGGAAGCAATAAGACTGGAAGCAAGTACCCCATGCTGCCAAAGCACTGTGCAAAATGCAGAAGAAAATTTATCTTTGGGAAGTTTTTAAAGTCTCCCCCACTAGTATCATTGGTTTTTCTCAATCTCGAAATGAAATTGGGAGAAAACAAAAGTTCTTTCCATCTCTGTTATAAACAGTGCTGCCCAGCTGGGTAGAAAATAGATTTAATGCTGATGAAGCGCTGGGGGGTTTATGGGTGTGTGGCTATAATACAGATCTGAGAATGAGAAATAAAATTAAGTCCTGGAAAAATCCCAGTGCTGAAACCTCTTCATATGCTTCTTCAGTTTTCATTAAAAGCACAATATATGTTCACAGTTAAAAGTATGATATAAAGTCAAAAGTTTGGCATTTCAGATGTTTCATATACATTATGACATCAAATCTAAAAAAAATAGTGAGGCACTCAGAAGATGTATGCAGAGAAGGCCATTCCTGATGATAATGACTTATCTTTATGAGAATTCATTAAGTGAATAGTTTTTTTTTAATTTTCCCAAAGTTAATAATAAAGACAAAGATTAGCCATGTAACCTTTCATAAATTTTTTTCAGATATATACATTAAGTTAAGCCAGGTCAAAAATTCAAGGGACAATGTTCTCCATGAGACCATAGCATTCATCTATTGGAAATATTGCTTTTCAGTGAAATTCTCCTTTGGAACCTTCTTGTGGTCACAGATGTCTTGAGAAACCTGGATGCTTACTGATTTAACCTCATTATACAAGGGTACACAAGATCTTTGAGATAGACATGATTCACCAAAATCTGGAAGGAGGGTGATTGTGCTATACTAGCTCACATTTACACAGTCTCTTAAGGTTTGTTAAGTGCTTTGCATATATTAATGTAGCTAGCCCTCAACTCTCTCCAGAGCTCCTGTATTGAATTCCCAGTGGCTTATTGGGTATTTCAGTGCCTCATCATCATCTTAAACTCAATATATCCAAATCAGAAAAGTGATTTCTCTTCCTAAATCCACCCATCCTCTCAATTTTTGTATTTCTGTCAAAAGTTTACAACCTCAGAAGCATTCTGAAATGTCTCTCTCCAAGGTTACCAATAACTGCCATGACCAAATCTGGTGACTTTCCATCAGTTCTGATCCTTCTTGACCTCTGTGCAGTATTTAACGTTGTTGACCAGCCACTCTTCCTGGACTCTCACTTCTCTCTTGGTGACACTGCTTTGTCTATGTTGTCCTTCCATTTGTCTATTGACACTTCAGGCTGCTTTACTTGATCATCATCTCTATTAGGTCTTTTAACACTGTGTGTGTGTGTGTATGTGTGCATTTGTGTGCATCCTAATGGTCTATCCTGGACTGTCATCTCTTTCTACCCTTTGTATTATTATTTCATCAGCTCCCATGTGTTTAAATGCCATCTCTGTATAGATAACTTCAATATTTATATATCCTGACCTACTCATTCTCTTGAACTCTTATCTCAACACCAACAGCTACACCTGTCCCATAGGTATCTCAAACTTGGCACATCTAATACAGAACGCCTCATACTTCCTGCCCAAACCATCACTCTGAGCTTCTGTATTGTTATCAAGGGCAGCATCCTTTTTCTAGTCACTTAAGTTTGCAACTTTTGAGTCATCTTCAAATTTGCAACCTTCTCTCACCTCATATATCTGACCAGTCTCCAAGTCTCATTTCTAGTTCTGCAACATCTTTGCCTGAGCCTCTTGTCTCTAATAACATCAATCAATCCATCAATAAATCACCAAGCACTTTTAAGGATTTTCTATGTGCCAAACACTGTGCTAAACACAATGAGAAAAGTGTAAAACAGTAACTACCCTCAAAGATTTTACTTTTTAATATACATGTACATAAATAAGTGGGAGCTATCTCCAGGCATTCTAATCTATGTCTAGCCATGGGCCCAGATTGCTCCAGAGGAGAGAGTGAGGCTGGTGACTTTGCAAGCCCTCTTTCACTTAAAACCAATTCACTTGTAAGTCGTGGTATCAATTTCCTGATGTCATGATGTGTTTAAGAAGACAAACAACAAGATAAATTGGCATATAAGATAAATATGAAGTAGCTAGTCATTGAATCATTCAATAAGCATTGATTAAACACCTACTATGTGACAAGTATTATGCCGAGTGCTAGGTATTTAAATTTCTTCATAACCTGACTATTCCTATATTTCCTGTCTTCTTCCATTTTACTCATCTCCACACAGTCTAGGAGATATAGCCACCCTGGTCTGTCTACTTGGTCTGCTCCATTGCCGCTGTATTTCTCATCTCTTTGTTTTTGCCTTGGCTGTCCCTAATGCCTGAATATTCTCCCTCCTCATCTCCACCGGTTGTAATCCTTAGATACCTTTAAGATTCAACTCAAGAAAAGGTTAGAAAGTCCTTGCTCTCAAGGAACTCACAGTCTAATGTGGAAGAGAACATGTGGAAAACTATATACAAACAAGCTATAACAGGATAACTTTCAACTATTTCCTCATCTACATCACATGACTGAAAGCAGGAATGAATCAGAAATAATAAACAGAGGAAGTGTTAGAGGGAGGTGGAGAAAGGGAGAGGGATAAACCAAGCTGTATTAATGTATCTCCATGCCATAGCAAGCTGCCTCCCACACCTGGAAATCCCTTTTCAACCCTGCCTCTTAGAATCTTTAATTTTCCTAAAAGCTCATCTCAAGTGTCACCTTTTACATGAGGCACCTCTACCTTACTTGGACTTCCAACTTCAAAAACTACTTTGTGTTTATTTTATACATAATAACATATTCTATTATGTCCAAGAACATTGCATTCTAATAGGAGAGGGCATGTACTATCTCATTTTTGTTTTTGTGTCCCCTGTGCCCAGCACAGTGACTGCCACTCAGCAGATGTCTGATAAATGCTGGTCCCTTCATTGATTGATGTTCAGTTCTTGTACTTATCCTTCTCATATCTAATCAATCATGAAATCATTCATTTCCACCTCTTCAATACATCATGCATTCATCCCCATCTTTCAGATCACCCCTCAACCACCTTTTTAAGGCCCTCACTGACTCACACCTGAAATATTTCAATACTCTTCTAATGGTTCTCCCTAGCTCTTATCAATCCCCTCTTCAATCTGTCTGCCACATAAAGCATAGCTCTGACCATGTGATCCCTCCACCTTGCCCCATCCCACTTCAGAATCTCGAGTGGTTTCCAATGACCTCTGTAATAAAGCACAAAGTACTTAGTTTATATTCACAGACCTTTATAATCTTTATAATTTGCAATTTTCCATTATTTCCCCTCCTATATTTTAAGCTCCAGCCAATACAAACCAAGGCTTCTCACTCTTGACCATCCCTATTTCTTTTGTGTATATGTTGTATTTATAATGTAGATATACTATATTTATCTTTGAACAAGATGTATCCTACCGGTAGAATATAAAAACCTTGAGGGCAAGGGACTGCCTTGACTGTACTTGTACATCAGTACCTATGACAGTGTTGGTTGAAAGCATGCCCTTAATAAATATATACTGATTTGTTAGTCTCCACAACAATGATGTCGGATGGGTGTCATTAGTAGCTCCATTTTACAGATAAGTAGACTGAGGTTCAGAGAGGTTAAATGATTTTGCCTAGCTCATACATTTAGTGTCAGAAGTAGGGTTTGAATTCAAGTCTTCTCAACTCCACATTCAGTATTTTGTCTATAATGCAAGGCTGGTTAATTAGAGGAAATATTTCAAGAACAATTACACATACCAAAGCTGTTTAAATTCTAGGCACATTTTTTTGAGCTGTATGATTACGGGCATTACCTAATTTAGTGCCAGGTACTACAGAAAGCTCTAAAGACAACTCACTCACTAAAGCAAGTTAAAATCAACCCTCCAAAATGCATAAATGAGGTTCAGTCATTCCCTCAAACAAACACAAAGCTTGTTTTTCACCTTGTTTATCCAGTGGTAGTTCTCCTTCCAGAGTAAAGACCTTTGGGCTTTGGCAGTTGGGTGAGAGCTTATGTAGCTTTGCTTCCATCGCAATTGTGGGTACTGATACTTCACATGTTCTGTATGGCAGGTAATTGCTGCCAGCATTTCCCAAGTGGTCTCTTTCCAAAAACAACCTGAGAATATAAAAAATCAAGAGCTAAAATTTCATTGGTTTTGAGTTGGACTCAGCCCCAGACAGCCATGCTGTATTTGATTCATAGTGCATGAAAAGGCTTGAAAAAAACAAAAGTGCAAATGGAAGAGAAGGTAGAAAAGGTGCATCATCAGCAGAATGGAATTGACCACTTGGTATTTTAGGAGGAAGAATACAGCTTTTTTCTTTCTTCTTTTAGATTAGAATATGAGGATTAATCTCTTATTTATTCATAATAAGAGGCATCAAGTAATTCATTGCCTCATTGACATACATATTCCATCCATTGGACTGAGTTACAATTTATAAACAACTTCTCTCTCTGTGGGACTTCAATGTCCTCCCATCAACCTTTGTAGACACCCACCCAACATATTAGAACCCTTCCTAAAGGTATTTTAACATCCCCTGGGTACCAGTGCAGCCCCCTGCTCTCTAGTTGTTTCTCAGCCATACCATTTGACCCAGACTGCCTCATTCTCTGATCATATATCTCCCCAATAATCTCTGTGATATAACCAATTTATTCTGATGCAGCTTCTTTCCTTCCATTTACAAAATGGGAAGGCTTCACATGAAAGAAGACAAAGCTGCCCCTGGAGTCTGATTGGTCTCAGCCTCCCTGATGCAGCTTCCTGGTCATCTAGTGGCCTAAAGAAGCACAGGTCGTGGGATTCTAAAGAATCACAACTTCAAAGGTGTTTAGAGAATGTCATTCTCTGATGACTTAGTGACCAGGTGTTTCTAAATCAAGACTGGTGTGGGGGAGGGTTGGGACATGTCTAGAAAAGCTAAGAGTGATTGTATCCTTTCTACATAGTCTTTCTATTTTAGGGCAAAGTAAGCCTCTTTTGTTAAATATGCAATGACTTGCAAATGCCTCATTTCCTCTCAACATTAAATCTGAATTAAGAGAGTGCTGATATTAAACCATATATCTGATTCTATTTTCTAGGTCTTAGTGTATGAGTCACCACAAGTAAAACCTGCTTTTGCCCAGAATAGTCTCTTCAGGGCAGTTAAGTGGCACAGCGGATAACGTGCCAGGTCTGAAGTCAAGAAGACTCATCATCATGAGTTCAAATGTGGCCTCAGATACTGGGCAAAGCCTGTTTACCTCAGTTTCTTTGTCTATAAAATGAGCTGGAGAAGGATATGGCAAATCATTCCTATGTCTTTGCCAAGAACACTCAAATGGGGTCCTAAAGTGTCAGAAACAGCTGAAAAGTCATTGAAAATCTCTCCATAGTTCTTTGGGACCCTGTAATTTTTATTCTTTAAAAGTATTGGAGCAGCTAGGTGGTATAATAGATAGGTCACTGACCCCAGAGTCAGGAAGACCTGAGTTCAAATTTGGCCTCAGATACTTACCAGCTGTGTGACACTAGGCAAGTCACTTAACCCTGATTGCCTGCCCCCTCCCCCAAAATGTCATTTTATATCATTTGGAGCTATAGAGCCTCTCTGGGGGAATATTAATTTTGTAACAATTTATTTTTTTCAAAGACCACTTAGGTATTATTTAAAGTGCTACACAGTGTTCTATATGAAATCCTTCCTGATCTTCAATTCATTTCTGGGCATACCTCATTATTCATTTGTAATGTTTGTCCAAGAAGTATAAGAGAAGTGGGTACTTTACCCCCTCTCTATCACTCAGTAAAGTCACAGAAGGCCCAGAAGGTAATCATAAGGTATTAATGTTGTTTTAAACTAACCATGAAAGATGCATTTACAAGTCCATCTCTTTATTAGGTGTATATGCCTCTCTTATTTAGTCAAGAAGGGAAGAATGAACATGACTGAGCAACTAAATTGGATACCCCATTGGGGGCATTAGATAAGTGACCCCAGAAGAACTGGAGGCAGTCAAGGCTTAGAGTAGTTGGGGAGTGAAAACCCTGGAGAGAAGAGTGGGAGCATTGCACTCTTCTTTTGCTCCCATACTCATTGGCTATGTAACTTTGAGGAGGAGGAGCTAACAGGTCAATAGGAGCCACTGCATCAAGAGGGAATTGGGGAAAGTATTTTTATTTCTTCTGATATTATCATGATTTTACTTTAATCACTTGGTAATTTGTTGATTTTATTTTCTATTTTCTTTTTCATCAGGTTGGCTAACAAACTATTAAATTTATTAATTCCTACAAAGAACCAGCTTATAGTTTAACTTGTCATTTCTGAAGTTTTTCTAGTTTCCAGTTTATTTCTCTTCTGAGCAGTAATATCTCCTTTGTGTGTTTATTTTAGGTTTACTTATTTGTTGGCTTTCTTTTTCCTCCAAAAATGCTATTCAGTTCATTAATGTCCTCTTTTTCTATTTTTGTTCATAAGGACATGATTTCCCACCCCCCGCCCACCTGCTTTAGCTTTGTCCCAGAAATGTTGGTGTGTTATATTATTATTATTTCCTACCCATCAATTATTTCTATCATTTATCCTATGATTCATTCATTATTTAGGAATGTATTATGAAATCTCCATTTGGATCTGTATCCTTTTTTGTAGTCTATGAATTGATTCCTATTTCTCTTATATTCTGTCCTGTTACATTAAGAATGTGTTTACTATTTCTGCCTTTTTACATTTGTTACAATATATTTAGGCCCTAATGCATAGTCGTTTTTAATGTTCTATTTGGTGCTGAGAAATACATGTACTCTTTATGAGTTCCACTTGTGATATGGTATGTCTTTTGAATCTAATATGTCTAATATTTTTTCTTCTTTCAATCTGTATTCTGAGCTCATTGGTTCTCTATCTGAAGGTGGATAGCATTTTTTTTCATCATGAGAGCTTTGGAGTTGTGGCATATCATTGTATTGATCAGTTACTAAATCTTTCACAATTAATTATCTTTATAATATTGTTATTACTGGATAAAATGTTCTACTTGTTCTGCTACCTCAACTTTGTAACAGTTCATGTAAGTCTTTCCAGAGTCATCTGAAATCATCTTCTTCATTACTACTTCATTACTTACAATGCAGCAGTATTATACCACATTACTATACTATAACCTCTTCAATGATTTCCCAATTTTTGGGCTTCCCCTAAGTTTCCAATTCTTTGCCATAACAAAAAGAGCCTGCTATGAATATTTCCAGTATTTTTTCAATTGTGTATTTCCCTTTTTTATCTTTCTATTAGACTTTTCCAAACCTTAGAAGGAGACATTGAAATCTCTTGACACCATTGTATTACTATTTATGTCTTCTTGTAATTCATTTCATTTTTTTCCTTTATGAACTTTGATAATAAGACATTAGGAGTACATAAGATTGATATTGATAATGGTTTGTTGTTTATGGTACTTTTAAGTATGATGTAGTTTTCTCATTTATTTCCTTTGCTATCCCAAACAGAGCAAACTTCCGCCTTTTGATTTTCTTTGTTTTAAGCCATGAGGAGTTGGGGGAAGCCTCATTTGAGGTCTGCTGCACTCCTGTGAGCTGGCTTGTGCAGTTTTGCCAGAGCAGAGTGAGTGGTGGGGGAGGAGTTTCCAAGAGTGTGCATTAGGAGTTAATGAATTGTTTGCTCTGCTGTTAGTTCATAGCATTTACCATTATTAGGGTTCTTAGTGTCCTAGACTGTGGAGTCAGATGATATTGCTTTGTTTTTGTTGTGCAAAATTCCTATTTTGGAAAGGTTTAAGAAATTGTCCAGATTAGAGAAAATGTTTTATGTCTCATTTTGTTGGTCATGTGATGTGGAAGGATCTCAGTTGTAACCACCTCTTCTCAATCTTCATCTTTATGTCTTTGAAGTACTTAACTCTGTTTGCCACCTTCTCTTGGGTACTCTTCCCCACCCCCTCTGGCTTTTCATGACACTATTCTCTTCTGATCTGCCTCTTATCTGTATGACCATATACTCATTATCCATGCCTCACTCACTAAATTGGTGCTTACCCCAAGGATCTGTTCAAAGCCTTCCCTTCACACTATATCCTGTCCCATTTGGTGATCTCATCAAAATCCATTCATTCAATTATCATCCTTATGCACATTATCCATTATTCAGCCTCAGCTTTTCTCTTGATTTCTTTTCTCATGTCACCAACTGTCTATTGGACATTTCCAACCGTATATCAACCAGGCATCTCAAGATGTCCAACACTGAATTCATTATAATTTCTCCTCAAACACATCCCTCTTCTGAACTTCTTTCATACTCTTAAGGGCACCATTATCCTTCCCATCCCTCTCCAACCACAGTGTCATTCCCGACCCTTTACTTTCACTCACCCAACACATCTGATCAGTTGACAGATCTTGTCATCTCCAATTTTGCAATATCTTTTATACATGTTCCATTCTTTATACTTCACAGTGAGCACTCTAGCTCATGTCCTCATCATATCTCAATTGGAATATTATAATAGAAAGACATGGGCAGACATGTTCTAATTTATAGGGAAATTTCTCCCTTCACTCCCTATGATTCCCCAAAACTTATGGTCAATATGTCTGCCTCGAAAGAAGAGAAACTCAGTGTACAGCTTTCATTATAGTAACACATATCATTTTCCTCTTTGCTCAATTTATCTTACTAAAGAACTCTCCAACTTCAGAGAACATGGACCATTATTCTTCCCAAAGTATTTTTGATGTGTCCTCTACTTTGTCCTCCAAATTATTCATGTATACCACTTCCAATAATTTTAAATGAAAATCCTATCTCTCATCACAGCTTGCTGAGGCTTAGCATTTATCAGCCCTACAATCTCTCTTGCTGTTTTAATCAAACATGTGCTTAGATCCTTCAGACTCAGAAAAATGCTACCTTGTACAAGAGAGGGCATTTTGATCTTGGCCTTCCTTCTTCTCTGTTCTAGAACAACATTAGAAAAAAGCGTTTTAAAAAAACTTGTGACCTTGGAATGTTCAATTCATGGAACAGCTCAGAAAGACAATTATTGTTAACTTTTATTTAGGAGGGATTTTTAGTACATAACACCTCATTATCAGAGGTAGGTAGAATAGGTCTGAGATTTGTAGACATCATTTTTTTCTCCTCATAACAATGACTCCATACAATAGTTTTTCTCTAAGTTTTCTGTAATACTTTTGATCCAATGCTGTAACTGGTATGTAGAGGGAGCCCATCTCCTTTTCTTTTCTTGTTACATTCTACACAAATGCTCTCTATAGTTTTTGCCATGGTTTAAGTGACTTGTTACAAGGCAGCAC
>CM053623.1:355814489-355835532 GCA_028646595.1 Phalanger gymnotis
CAAGTCATTGACTTGTTTTTCACGGTTTTCTCTCATCCTTCTCATTTCTCTTCCCAATTTTTCCTCTACTTCTCTAACTTGCTTTTCCAAATCCTTTTTGAGCTCTTCCATGGCCTGAGACCAGTTCATGTTTTTCTTGGAGGCTTTGGATGTAGGCTCTTTGACTTTGTTGACTTCTTCTGGCTGTATGTTTTGGTCTTCTTTGTCACCAAAGAAAGATTCCAAAGTCTGAGACTGAATCTGGGTGTGTTTTCGATGCCTGGCCATGTTCCCAGCCAACTTACTTGACCCTTGAGTTTTTCAGCGGGGTATGACTGCTTGTAGAGTAAAGAGTACTTTGTTCCAAGCTTGGGAGGATGCACCAGCCCTGCCACACCAGCACTCCTCCTTCCCCAAGAACCCCAACCCCAGACTGAACTTAGATCTTCAGCAGGATCTTCACTCCTGCTCTGATCCACCACTTAATTCCTCCCACCAGGTGGGCCTGGGGCTGGAAGCAACTGCAGCTGTATTTCTGTAGCTGCCCCACCTCCGCTGCCCCCATGGCAGTGGCCAAAACCTCAAACTCCTTCTTTCACTCTGTCCCCAGCAGCTTTTTCCCACTAACCTTCTCTGTTGTCTTTGATATTTGTGGGTTGAGAAGTTTGGTGACTGCCACAGCTCACTGATTTAGGGCGCTAGGGCATGCTTCCCCTGGCTCCTGGTCTAGTTGGTCTGCGTGGCCAGCGCTGGGGTCTGCTCCACTCTGCTCCCCTCCCAGCTCCGTGTGTGAAAGACCTCACCCAGCAACCATCCAGGCTGTCCTGGGCTGGAGCCCTGCTTCCCTCTGCTATTTTGTGGGTTTTGCAATTTTAGAATTGGTTCAGAGCCATTTTTTATAGGTTTTTGGAGGGCCTTTTCTGAGATCTCACACTAGTCCCTGCTTTTCAGCCACCATCTTGGCTCCCTAGATATAATCTTTCAAGAAATTATCAAGGTGAACTGCCCCGATGTTCTAGAGCCAGAAGGTAAAATAGAAATTGAAAGAATCCACCGATCACCTGAAAATATCCTAAAAAGAAATCTGGGAATATTTTAGCCAAATTCCAGAGCTCCCAGATTTTGGAAACACAATCCAGATAACACAAGATCTAGTAGCTTCTACATTAAGTGATCAAAGGACTTGGAATATGATATTCCAGAGGTCAGTGGAGCTAGGATTAAAACCAAGAATCACCTACCCAGAAAACCTGAGTATCATGCTTCAAGGCAAAATATGTATTTTCAATAAAATAGAGAACTTTCAAGCTTTCTTAGTGAAAAGACCAGAGCTGAATAGAAAATTTGACTTTAAAACACAAGAATCAAGAGAAGCATGAAAAAGTAAACGAGAAAGAAAAATCATAAGGGACTTACTAAAGTTGAACTGTTTTGTTTGCATTCCTACATGGAAAGATGATGGTTTTAATTCATGAGACCACAGCAGTATTAGGGTATCTGAAGGTAATATGTATATACATATATATGTATATAGACAGAGGGCACAAGGTGAGTTGAATATGAAGGGATGATACCTGAAAAAATAATTTCAATTTAAGGGATGAGAGAGGAATATATTGAGAGGGATAAAAGGAGAGAGAGAATGGGGTAAATTATTTCACATAAAAGTGGCAAGAAAAAGCTGTTCTCTTGGGAGGGAAGAGGGGGCAGGTGAAGGTGAATGAGTGAATCTGGCTCTCATCAGATATGACCTGAGGAGGGAATAACATACACACTCAATTGGATATCTTACCCCACAGGAAAGGAGGATGGAGATAAAAAAAGGGGGGATGATAGGAAGGAGAAAGGAGATAGGGGGAGGAAGTAATCAAAAGCAAATGCTTTTGAAAAGGGACAGGGTCAAGGGAGAAAATTGGATAAAGGGGGAAAGGATAGGAAGGAGCAAAATATAGTTAGTCTTTCACAATATGAGTATTGTGGAAGGGTTTTGCATAATTATACACATGTGGCCTATGTTGAATTGCTTACATTCTTAGAGAGGATGGGTGGGGAGGGAAGAAGGGAGAGAATTTGGAACTCAAAGTTTTAAAAGCAGATGCTCAAAAAATAGATTTGCATGCAACTAGGAGATAAGATATACAGGCAATGGAGAATAGAAAGCTGTCTTGCCCTACAAGAAAGTAAGGGAAAAGGCAATGGAGAGGGAAGTGGGGTGACAGAAGGGAGAGCTGACTTGGGAACAGGCAAGCTGAATATATGCCATCTTGTTGTGGGGGGGAGGGTAGAAATGGGGAGAAAATTTGTAATTCAAACTCTTGTGAAAATCAATGCTGAAAAATAAAAATCTTAAATAAATAAATAATGATTAAAAAAATTCTAGAACTGCAGAATCCACAAAAAGACAGGGTGAAACAAATTTCAAGCCCAAGTCAGTCTTGATGGTTGACAGGAAAGGTCTGTTAAACCAAGGTGAGAGAGGAGCATAGTCCAGGGTAGGCTGTGCCACTGCACACCCAGCACCAGCAAACCTGGAGCAGACCTCAGGAAACTGAATCAGTGGCAGCAGTGGTGGTTTCCAGACCTCTCAGCCCACAAGTACCAAGGACAACTTGGAAGGTCAGCAGGAAAGGTCTGTCAGACCTGGGTGGGAGAGAAGCACAGTCCAGCTCAAGGTGTACCAGCACAGCCTAGCTCCAGCAGACCTTAAGCTGAGAGCAGACCTTAAGAATGACTGAATCAGCAGTGGCAGTGGTAGTGACAGAAGGGGTGGCAGCAGAGGTAGTGGCAGCAGCAGCAGCAGTGGTAGCAGCTGGTTTTGGAACTTTCAGACCCCAAACAGTAAGGGGGTTGAATAACTGGTCAGAAAGACATTACAGGGGTATCTTTGCTAACACTGAGTCAGGACTCTGTTGCTTTGTCCATACTTGGATCCAGGTCATAGTCCCAAATGCCAGTCCCAGGGTGAGGAGGAACAATAGCATAGAAGAGTTTGTGGCAGCAGTGGAGATGGGACCCTCTTCATGGTTTCAGGGCAGAAAAGAGTGCTTGTGGTCACTCACAGACAAGAGCACAGACCAGGAGAGAAGTAAACATCTCTCCTTAGATCATACCACTTTAGAATAACTGAAAATGTATAAGTCCCTAGAAATAGCTCTGAACACATCTGCACAAAACCCCTGAAACTTGAGACTGTGTGCCCTTCACCCTGGAAGAAAAGCCCTACCTTAACAAAGAGTTAAAAAGTCAAATAATAGGCTGGGGAAATGAGCAAACAACGGGAAAAAAAACCTCTGGCTATAGAAACTTAATTTGGTGACAAGAAAGATCAAAACACACACTCAGAAGAAGACAACAAAGGTAAAGCTCCTCCATCCAAGCCTCCAAGAAAAATATGATTTGATCTCAAGTGATGGAAGAGTTCAAAAGAGGATTTTGAAAATCAAATAAGAGAAGTAGAGGAAAAATTGGGAAGAGAAATGAGAGTAATGCAAGAAAGTCATGAAAAATGACTCAACAGTTTGATAAAGGAGACTCCCCAAAAATAATGAAGAAAAGAACACCTTAAAAAATATACTGACCTAAATGGCAAAAGATGTCTAAAAAGCCAGTAAGGAGAAGAATGCCTTAAAAAGTAAAATTGGCCAAATGAAAAAGGAGGTCCAAAAGCTCACTGAAGAAACTAATGTCCTAAAAATTAGGATGGAATAAATGGAAGCTAATGACTATGAGAAAGCAATAAATTACGAAACAAAACCAAAAGAATGAAAAAAATAGAAGACAATGTGAAATGTCAAATTGAAAAAAAAAACCAACAACTGACCTGGAAAACTGATCCAGGAGCGATAATTTAAAAATTATTGGACTATCTGAAATTCGTGATCAAAAAAAGTGCTTAAATATCACTGTTCAAAAAATTATCCAGGAAATCTACCCCAATATTCCATAACCCAATGATCATCTCCTGAAAGAGATTCCAAAATGAAAACTGCCAGGAATATTATATCCAAATTCCAGAATTCCCACATCAAGGAGAAAATATTGCAAGCAGCCAGAAAGAAATAATTGAAGTATTTTGGAGCCAGAGTCCTGACTTTTATATCTAAGGCTTCTATATTAAAGGTTCAGAGGATTTGGAATATGATATTCTGGAGATCGAAGAAGCTAGGATTACAACCAAGAATCACCTACCTAGCAAAATTGAGTATAATCTTTCAGGGAAAAAATGGACATTCAGTGAAAGAGAGGACTTTCAAACATTCTTGAGCAAAGATCAGAGCTGAATAGAAAATTCGACTTTCAAATACAGGATGCAAGAGAAGCATGAAAAGGTAAACAGAAAAGAAAAATCATAAGGGACTTATTAAGGTTAAATTGTTTATATTACTACATGGCAAAATGATATTTGTAATCCATAAGACCTTTCGCATTATTAGGGTAGTTAGAAGTAATATATGTGTATGTATGTATATATATGTATATATGTGTATATATATATGTATATATATATACATACGTGTGTGTGTGTGTGTGTATGTGTTGGTAAGCAAAATGGGCTCCTTAGCACTTAATTCAACAAGTGCCCTTGAAAAGTTTGGCTTTTGTTTGCTTTGAGTAATTCAGTGTGTTTCATTGAGTCTTACTAAGTGCTAAGCCCCAGGCCCAAACCCCTATTAGGTGTAAATCCTATGTGGGTGTGGATTGGCAACTAAGGTGGGGCCCAAGGTGGGGCTAACTCCAGGGAGGGCCTAGTTTACATGTCTGGGACAGCAGAGGCTCTTAGACCACGTGGGTTTAAGTCTGCCTCTTTGTGACGATTTTAGGTCATGTGGGTGAGTCACATATGTGACTCACCCCTGATGCTGGAAAAGATATAAAAACCAGAGCTTGGCCTCCTCTTCCTTGGAGCTCATTCCCACAGCAGTAGTGGCACCCTTGACTCTGGGCCAGCCCTTGTTCTGAGCTCCCGGGCTGAACCTAGATGTTGGTAACTATGAATTGTATTGAGTCTGTCTGTTGATGTTTGTATTTGTTTGTATTTTGCTCTGAAGTTCAGCGTGCTGGCTTTTTCCCCCGAACTAAGTGAATGATATTTGTGTGCTGAATTAAAGTAAGCTTGCCAACCCCATCACCTTGCTTTCCTTAGTTAAGCAGATCAAAAGAACCTGTGCTGTTGGCAGCTTTCTGGGTGCTGGCTGTGGGTGGATCTTTCACCCCCACAGAAGCTGCTATCTGGATTGTGTAAACAGTGTATATGTACACATATGTATAAATATATATACATATACATATGTATATATATGCATATATGCATATATATTAACAGAGGGCATATGTACGAGTTGAATATGGAGGGATGATGTCTAAAAATGAAATTAAGGGGCGAGAGAGGAACGCACTGGGAGAAAAAGAAAGAGAGAGACAAAATGGGGTAAATTATCTCCCATAAAGAGGCAAGAAAAAGCTGTTACAGTGGAAGAGAAGAGGGGAGAGGTGAGAGGGAATGAGGGAACCTTACTCTGATCAGAATTGGCTCAAAGAGGGAATAACATACTCACTCAATTTGGTACAGAAATCTATCTTACCTACAGGAAAGTAGGGTGGATGGAGATAAGAGACAGGAGGGGAGACAGAAGGTAGGGCAGTTTGGGGGAGAAAAATACTTTTGAAGAGGGACAGGGTGAAATGCTGGTGGGATAGGATGGAGACAAATATAGTTAGTCTTTCAGCACATGACTATTATGGAAGCATTTTGCATGACTACACATGTATAACCTATATTGAATTTCTTGCCTTTTCTTTGAGGAGAGGTGGGGAGGGAAGAAGGTAGAGAAATTAGAACTCAAAGTTTTTAAAACAAATGTTAAAAATTGTTTTTACATGTAACTTGGGAAAAATAAAATACTAAATAATTGTTTTCAAAAAATTTTATTGAAAAATAAAACTCCACCAAACTTGTTTTATGAGACAAATATTCTGGATGCCTTAACCAAGGAAGGATAAAACAACAGAATAGAAAAAAACAGATAAATATTATTAAAAGTTGAATAAAAATAAACAAAATATGATCAAAGAGGCCACACCAATATACAAAGAAATTACTCATTATCAATTTTTCAATTAGTCACAAGTATTTATTAAGCTCATTTACCTTACAAGGGAAATAAGTAAAACAAAATCATTTGACCATTCCAGCCCTCTCCCCATCATCATCAATCATCCCATCCACTTCAAGTCTATCCCTTCTTTTTTCCCATTCTTGTATCTGCAGCATTCATTTCCAACCCCAGGTAATTCTGGACATTAGCACCTAATGTACTACTTTACCACAACTACATTCAATCATATGATCTTCCTTCTATACAGTACACGTATTTTTAAAATCTGAGTTTCTCTATGGGCCTCTTGGCAAGCACATCAGTCTTTTTTTAGGCAGATCTCCCTTTTCTTCCTCTTTGGAATAATTTCTGCTTCTGTCTTCAGAATTCTTTTCTGTTGAGTTTCCTATCTTTTGAGCCAATTTATGATTATAGGATGAGAATGAATCATTCAAATGGACATATGATGAAGGGAGATGCCTGTAACTTAGTTCAATGGAAACACTATAATTTAAAATCATCTATGGAGAAGATGAACAAAATCTAACAAGAGACATTGGGAGAGATTCATTTGGCAGTATAGTGCACAGAACACATTTTGTCTTACAGTGAATGAACAGAAATACTTTTGTAGGAATGCCACAGTACATTACCAGAAGTTTGGACTATAGTCTATAGAGAAGAGAATTTAGGGATTTTCTGCAATGAAAAAATCAAGGTGATTGACTTAGCTGAGGTCTAATACAGAGCTAACTTAGCTGTAAGTTGCAGAGCAAAGGTTGGAACCCAGGTGTTCTGAATTGAAGCCGAGTGCTCTTTCAGTGACAGCAGACTTGGAAAGTAATAGAGAACCAAATGTAACCCATGGCTAAAAGCTCATTTGCATAACACTCTCTTCATTGGTAGAAATTGAAATCTGTACTTGGCACCTGTATGAAAGATAGAGTTGATGAAATATTAAGAGAAGACTAATCCTAGTATTCTGATTTCCAGCTACAAGAGGATAAACATATATTTCTGGAGAAGGACATAGTCCCTAATTGGAGAGAATGACTCCAGGAAGAAGACAACATGTTGACATCTGAGAATAGATAGAGCCATGTTCAATCTGATAAGGCTAAAGCAATGGGAAACTTTCAGGACTCGAGAAATCTGTCCTGAATACATGATCAGCATTGATCAATCAAAATTTAAACATCATTCTCTGGTGTGGCCTTTGCTAGTATCTATGGAAAATTACTAGCTAGCCCTAGTTTATCTGTTGGTTTGGAGCTGTTGAAAAGGTCAAGAAGGGCAAAAAATAAAGCAGAAATTGGCCATAGGATGCAAAGGCATTTCTCTAATCCATTCTTACTGGCATAATGTAGTAGATAGAAGCCTGTCTCTGCAGTTAATAAAAAGACACGGGTTCAAGTTTTCTCTGGCACATTCTATCTCTGACCATAGTTCAAATCACTTAACTTTTTAGGTCCTAGGATATCTCTCTAAGATAAGAAGTCACAGAGGTGTTGTGGTTCTGTGTTGGGGAATGTGAAGGAGTTCTCACACTAAAGAAATCATAGATATTGACCACTGCAAAAGCCCATCTTGTTTTCCAACAAAACTCTCCTTAATAAAAAGCAGGAGGGGGTGGCAAAATCCAGAGATTCAGAAGCAATACTGGGTGAAGAATAAAGGATGGCTGGTCTGGACCTTTCCTCAGAATGGAGCTTCCATGAGGAATCCACCAATGGGAGCTACAGGGGCAAAGGTATCCTCCAGAATAAGAAGGCAGTTAAAACATATTGGTAAAGTCCAAAGAGTCAGAAGAAGGGCCAAGAAGGGAGTGAATAGAGGGGAGTGAATAGGCTCTGACTCTGCTTTTTTAATTAATATGTGTCATGGAGGAACCCATCTCTCCCATATGCAGTCCAGATGAAGGGCAACAGAAAAACAATGGTCAAGAATACCAAGGGAAAACAGTGGCAACTTTCCTTATCCAGCCTGGGATTGCATTTGAAGATAGTCGGGGGACTGGAATATGGTTAAAACCAGAGCAAAATTTAATAAATGTTCCAAAGCCTATAGGCTCTCTGAGCAAAGACTCACAAGGAGGACCTGAAATTTTAGAAGAAAGAAGTGAAAGGGGGGAACAAATTATTATTCCTCATAACTGAGGAATATGAGAAGAAAATTATTCAAACATGGAGAAAAGGGTAGAGGGTGCAGGTATCTCATGAGCTTCACTCTTATCTGAACCTAACAAAAGAGGAATACATGTGCGCGCGCGCACGCACACACGCGCACACACACATACACACACACACACACACACACACACAAGTTTGCTGTTGAAATAATTAACAAGGAAAGTGGTGGATACAAAGGGAGGGTAAAGAGAAGTTTAAAGAAGGGTGTTGGGAAAAGAATACTCACAAATAACTTCATCTCTCTGCATTAATAAAAGAGTTTGTTAAAAAAGGATAAGTAAAAGTAAGAACCAATGATCAAGGTCTGGACTAGATGGGAAAAAGGGGAAGGTTAGAAGAGTAGAGTAAATCCATTTATATTATAGATTACCACTATGGATCATATTGATCTCATCACATTACTTTTTATATAAAGAGGTGGTAGGGTACAAAGAAAAGAAAAAAATAAAAGATGATATGATGGAGGGAAAGAAATATACAATTAACAGTCATGACCATGAATATGAGGAGGATGAAATGGGCCAAGAAATGGAGAAGGATAACAGAAGGCATTAAAAAAGCAGAATCTAACAATATGTTGTTAAAAAAAAGGAAATACAAGGACTTATATGGGGCCACAATCAGGGTGGAGAGATCAAAATTTGTTATGTCTTAGGAAAATTCAAAAAAGGAGGTGTGGTAGGCATTTTCTCAGATAAGGAAAGAGTAAAAATAAACAAGGTTAAAAGGATAAGCAAGAGAACTAAGTTATGCTTAAAGGGACTGTAGTTAATAAAATATCAAATATACATACAGACATGCATGACTACATACATGTATACATACATAAGAATATATATGTATGTATGTGTATATATACACATTTATAAATATATAGGCATATATCTACGTCTATCTATCTAGCTATATACTAATAATGAAGCATCTTAGCATTTAAAGGAAAAGTTAATAAAATTACCTGAAGTAGAAAAAACTATAATAAAACACAAAATATAAAAGATTTTAATGATGCCTAAATCTAGACAAGTCTAATAAATGGATAAACAAGAAAGATGTTAAGGGCCTAAACTGAAATTTGGAAACTTTAGATGTGCTAGATCTCTGGCAATTACTGAATGAGAACCAACATGAATTCTTACTTTTGAGATCTCTACAAAAATCATCCAAGGCTAGGACATAAAAATCTTACAAACAAAATCAGAAAAGCAGAACCATTGCCTACATGTGTAAGAGGGGTCGGTTACATGTACAGAATGCCTGAGGCAGCATTTCTCCACACAGAGCACCTGGTAGGCATGATACCAGGAGAATTGTGATGGAGTGTTAGCGAAGTATATTTGCGAGGCTGATTGCAAAGCATACATTACAAAAGTACTTACAGGCTGCTAATCACGTGTGGAAGAGGAGGCTCCTTGACCTGTGGATGCCTCCAAAAAGGCTTCAGCTACTCTTTGGCTCATTTTCTTCTGAGGGAACTTAGTGACACTTTTAGTCATGGCATCCAGTGAAGGGAAGAGAGTTTCCAACCTTGGGAATTTCAAAGACTGGAAAAGTGAGTCACAGGAATCTGGGACTACAATCCAAGTCAGATGATGCGACAAACTCAGCATCAATGTCCCAGCAAGCAAGTTGTGATCTTCATCAGGACTTTGGATTCCTTCCCCATTGTAAGCTGAGATGAGGACTACTTCAGAAGAGAAGACACCTTTGGATGATAACTTGGTGGGACCAAGGCTATGTAGGAATTGAGCTAAATTTTGAACCCACTCCCAAAGACTGAAGTGATGTAAGGGAGAATATGCCCCAGAGATATTAACACAAATGTTTGTTCTTATTTTATCTCGAAATTAAATATTCCTCTATAAAAGCTACCCAATGTTTAGCACTTAAGTGGAACTGAAGATGCCAATCACTAGACCCTAACAAGTGGAGAAAAACACAACCAGCTGGGGGTAAAGGTTGTGGCAGAGAAAAGAGGCAATTGTCCAGAATTATTTCCAATTTACACTGTACATATCTTATATGTATTCAGTTGTTTCTATGTTGTCTAGTCCCACTAGAATGTGAGCTCCTGGAGAACAAGGACCATATTTTGGCTTTTTTCTGTCTTCAGCACTTAGCACAATGTCTGTCACCTAGTAAGTGATTGAAGCACATATATTGACTGAAACTATGGATAAAGTAAGAGTTCCCGAACAATAATGGATCCAAGTTGTACAAAAATATAGCTGTTTTTGTGGTAACATATTGGATTTTGGAAATTGAAGAACTGGAAATGGAGGGGATGCTTGGTATATGATTGGGATGGAATACCATTGTGTTATAAGAAATGATGAGCAGTATGCTTTAAAAAGCTGAGAAGACTTATATAAACTGATGCAAAGTGAAGTGAGCACAACCAGGACAACATTTTCCATGGTTACTGTGATATTGTGGGGATGATCAGCTGTGGAAGACTTAGCTATTCTAATCAAGACAATGACCCAAGACAATTCCAAAAGACCCATGATGAAAAATGCTATCCACCCCAGAGAGATAATGGATGAACTCTGAGTGCAAAATGAAGCACTTATTTTTATTTTATTTTTGTTTGTGTTTCTTTTGCAACATGGCTAACATGCAAATATGTTCTGCATGATGTCAAATGTATAATCAATAACTAATTGCTTGCCTTCTCAAAAGGAGGAGGGAGGGAGAGAATTCCAAACTCAAAATTAAAAAAATGATTGCAAACTTATTTAGATGTAATTGAGAAATATTTAAAAAATAAATAAAAATATATTTTAAAACAATACTGGATAGATATGATCACAGGAGATAAAATGAACAACTTTGCATGAAATTAAAATATTTTAAATAAATTAAATATAGCTTAAACTAGAAGGGAAATAGTGAAATAGGGCCAAAAAAAATCTTTGCAGCTAGTTTATCAGACAATGGCATGATAATTCAACAAACACAGAGTTCAGGGCAAGGACCATGTTTGTCCTTTCCACTGGTTTGGACCCACGAAGTGATTATCTTCTGCTTGCCCAGCCTTTGAGAGTCCACTAGATAATAAAATCATAGAGCAGTGCTTTAAAAGAGGGTATGAGCTAGATCTGACCTTCATCCTGGTTTGTTTATACTGGTATAACCATTTGGGAATGTAAGTGAATATGTACACAGAAAAATGGTCTACAGAAATCTAGAATATTCCAATAATCAAAGCTAGAATGCAGGCTCCATAGTGTGTTTTTGTCTTGCTGGAAAGGGAAAGGGAATACAGGACTCCACCAATGCTGTTCTCAAAGGAACTGATACCTCATGGGACCTTTTAAAAAGTGTGTATAATTATTTTGGTGAAGGGTCACAATTTTCTTATTAATAAGTAGTTTTTAAAAGGATTTCCCTTCAGAAACCAAAATGACAAACCACTGTTTTCCGTGCAATTTTGAAACATTAAGAATATCCTAATGTATTTGTGGTTTCACTTTGAATTTGTAGTGTATCTCTTTTGAAAATGATGCTTGTGGTGGGGATGTGTCTGCTATTATCCTTTACATTTGCTGGAGGATTGGATTCCGTTCTAGGTGCCACATTTTCATTAATAACCTGGTTAGTATCCAGAAGAGAGAGCAACCAGGATCACAAAGGATTTAAAGATCATGACATATAAGTGAAGATTAAGGAAACTGTAGATATTTAGCCTGGAAAAGAGAAGACTCAGTGGCAGCATATTAGTTGTTTTCAAGAACTTGTAAGATTGTTATGGGGAAGAGAGATTAAAATTATTCCATTTGGTCTCAGAGGGCAGAACTAGAAACGATGGGTGAAAAAGGAATGGACTTCCTTTATAGGAGGTAGGATTTCCTCTCATTGAAGGTCTCTAAGCAGAGGTAAGATGATTGTTATTTATTTCACTTTGTGGTTGTCTTAGACAGTGTGGTGCTGACATTCATTCCACTGGCTCAAAAAAGGTGATTGTTAAATTTTTAATGTGAGCATTTATACCTCAGAAATTGATAAATGTCACAAATTAGGGCTTGACTTATTTTGCTGATTTCTAGACTTAAGAAAGTAATGGAGGAAATAATAATGCAGATTAAACTTAAAAGTATGTCAAACATACTTTTTTGAGGGAGAAAGCTGATTGTTAAACATTTTCAAGCACACTTCTTTTAGGTATGGGTTGGACACAATGGCAACCAAGATCTCTTCTAACTTAAAATTTCTTTTATTCTATCATTCTTTGAAGTTGGAAAGAGGCAGATTTAGGTCAGCAGTCAGAGAATAAAGGTTCTAGAATGACCTGAATTGAGATATAATAAATTGCTGTCCATGAGAGATTGTCTAGTGGAAGAGTCCAACAAGAGGTCTGGAGGACATGGAGAATGTGCTGAAAGGGACATTCTTTGTCAGATATGGGTTGGACCCAATGAGCACCAGTAATAAATGCTTGCTCCTTTTCCATTCACAGTCTTCTTTGTTTAAATAGCAGGAGAACTTTGGAACCAAACACAAGTAAAAGAGGCCTTAATCTGTTGGAAACTTTTTTCAGTAAGAAAGCCTCCAAACCATCTCTTCTTCTCTGCAGCAAGTAGCAGGATCATTGTGCCAAAAATGAGGCACAATCTCAATTCTGAAGTTTTGTGATTCACAGATATATATATTGGATGTACTTGGATGCATGCATCCTAGTCTTCTAGGAGTAATTGAATAAGGAATAATAATAATAATAATATAATAAATAACAACAATAAAAATGTAAAATATTACATAGCACTTTATGAAGGGAGCTAGGTGGCCTAGTGAATAGAGTTTTGGGCAAGGAGTTAGGAAGACTCTTCCTGAATTCAGATCTGACCTCAAACACTTACTGGCTGTTTGACCCTGGAAAGGTCATTTCATCCTGTTTTCCTCAGTTTCCTCATTTGTAAAATGAGCTGGAGAAGACAATGGCCAACCAATCCAAGATTTTTGCCAAGAAACCCTCAAATGAGGTCATGAAGTGTCAGACATGACTGAAACCACTGAACAAAACCACTTTAAGCTTTATAAAAGAACCCTATGAAAGAAGTGTTATTATAATCTCTGTTTTACAGAAGAGAAAACAGAGAGGAATTGTTTTACCTAGGACTGCACAGTTGGTCAGGGATCAAGGAAGGATTTTAACATGGCTCATCCTGACTCTATGTAACACATTCCCTACGTGCCTCTGAAGAGGTTTGCCATGAGCAGTGCCCAGATGCAGAGTGTAAACAGCTACAATGAAAAGACCAATGCTTTGGACATTTGTGCCGAGTCTCATGTCAGACAAACTCCCTGTTCCAGCAATGGCTCCTCTCTTGGATGCTCCAGATGGCTCTGTAGACACCCTCCTCCCCACCCAGCCTGGCTTCCCAGAGACTCTCCCAAACTGCCTCTTAGAGCAGCAGCCTGAGGAGGGATTGCACTCCACCCTCCTGGAGGGCTTTCCTAATTTGGGGCACACTGATCTCATTACTTGCTGCAGAGAAGAAAAGATGGGTTGGAAGCTTTCTTATAAAAAAATAAAAGTTTTACAACAGATTAGGGCCTGTTTTATTTATTTTTGTTTTGGAAGTTCTGCTACTTAAACAAAAATGAGTGGGAGGGGAAAAGTGCATTTACTTACAAGTATCTGCTAGCCACTAGGTGGCGCCATAGTGGATAGGATACTGGCTTGGAATCAGGAAGACAGCTTCCTGAGTTTAAATCCAGCCCTAAAAAACACTTACTAGCTGGGCGACTCCAGGCAAGTCACTTTCACCCTGTCTACCTCAGTTTCTTCATCTATGAAACATGAAACTGCTTTGCCAAGAAATCCCCAAATGATGTCACAAAGAGTCAGACACAACTGAATAATACATATGTCAGGCATTGTGCTAAGCACCCTACAAACATCTCATTTCATAATGGAAGGAAATCTGCCAAGGATATAGGGCATGTACCCATGATTTCATTGGCATAGGGAATTGCCAAGTAAGAAAACTCAATCTACTAAGGCAGTGGTTACCTTCTCTAAAATGTAGTCTAAGGGTTGCCCTGTAGTGACTTGCCCAAAGTCATAAAGACAGCACCTGTCACAGGAGGACTTGAATACAGGTCTTCCAAGTGTTGAAATCAGTCCTCTGCCCACTGCACCACACTACTTCTCTAGCATGGTCATGGCTACCAGGAAAAAGAATGCTACTGACGAAGAAAGTCAGACATTCTTTGAAAACTCTTTAATAGGCCAGAAGGTTCTCCCATCAAAAAATCTCCCCATGCCCCCTTCTAACATGCAAGGAATTGTGTCCCCAGAGTCCTTTACAACCTGGCGCATTTACATTCAAAGTGAATGTTTGGAACTATTTTTAAAAGTCATTTTAATAGGCCCCAGCAGGTGGTCTTTGGGAAGACATGGTTTGAAAGAAAAGTCTCATTGTACTTGCCTCACTTTATACAATTCGGCAGGGTTTTTTATTAAAACAAGGAAGGCCAAAGATACTGATGCTAAGAAAGGTTCCATAAAGTTAGTAGTTATAAGAGAAAGCTGGGCCTCTTTTATCACATGTTAAAACCCTGGAGCAGCATGGGCTGGGGGTGGGTTAGAGCTCTCCAAATGATTTTGCTCCCTCCCAAAGGCAAAGTTCACATGTGGCCATCTTTCTCTTTTTATTTAGGATACGAGGGAAGTCCCAAACTTTTCAGATGAACCTCAATATCTCTGTTCAGCCCAAATTCTACACTGAGGCAAGTTCTTCCTAAATACTTTTTTTTTTCCTTTCCTCTTTCTGGTGTTTCTTGAATTGATTGTTTTAAAAAAAACAAGGAGCTGTCAATCTTTTTTTTCTTTTCAGGTCTTTTCTGTCCCTTTTGAAATTAGTTACAGCCTGCTTTCTGTAGCTTTATAGTAAGCCTGACCTAATTTAATTACCATGACTTGTGTGGTTTCAGGATAAATACTTTTATTCAGTCTGCCTACTTTGTATATGTTCTCTCCCTTTCATAGAGCTCTCTGTATTTTGGCATTCAAAGTCCTTGTCTTTCTTTAGTGGGTTAACACAAAGTTAGTTTTATATAGTGTTGTCCACACGTACAAGTTTTCTCTAATGCTGCCCTGTTTACTCTCTCCTTCATTTTGTTTGTCTATGGGCTGGATGTCTCAGGCCTTTGTGGGATCCAGACTGTGGTTCTTTGATGACAGCCCCAGAGTGTCAAGAATATACGTGTCTGAGCAGCACAGGCTGCAATTTATCTGGAAAAAGGGGGAAAAAAGGAAAAGATGGCATGAGTTAGGCTTGGGTTATCATAAAATTCCTCCGTACTTAAAACTTCTAGTGAAAATGTTTTTTAATGTGAGCCCGAGTACAACTTAGACACATATATTTTAGGTAGAACGTCTGATTCAGTGGGTGTGGACTTGTCCAATGCTTCCCAGAGGAATGGATGCCATTCTAGGGAAAGTGTGCAAATCCATCTGGCCACTGAGATGTCAGTTGCAGGGTGACCTTGGGAAAGTTACCAATCACCTCTTAGGCTACAAGGTGGGAAAAGGGAGAAGCAAAGAAGCATTTATTAAGCACCTACTTCATGAAGCCAGGCACCATGCTAAGTGTTTTATAAGTGTTCTCAGTTGATTTCTGCAATGACTGTGCCAGGTAGGGACTGCTATTATCTCCAGTGTAAAGTGGAGGAAGCTGAGGCAGATAGAGGTCAAGGTACTGTGTGCGTTAGTGTCTGAGGCTGGATTTGAATCCAGGTCTGCCTGACTCTGTAGTCTTCCCATTTTCTTTATTTTTCTTGCATTCATGCACTTTATCCTGGAAGCAATAGGGAGCCACTGGAGTTTATTGAATAGGTGAGTGATATGGTTAGACCTGCATATTTTGCAACATGTCTATGCATTGCCTCACCTAGCTTCCTCCATATCGGTAATAAGTAGAGGGTTTATATGAATGGCCTCCAAGCTCATTTCCAGCTTGAAAAATCAATAATCCTATTGTAACCTTGGCAGGATTTGCTGAAAGAAAATGCTTGTCTCTCTAAAAGCCAAATCTCAGGATACCAGTAAGGTCTCAAACTCCTACTATCCTATAGAAAGAATGCCAGCACAAGAGCAGTGAGTTAAAGACAAAATGAGGAGGAATATGAAACAAGAGGAAATTTAGGTGGATTAAAGAGTTCCTCGAAATTGGGGGCTATTGGGTCTCTCCCACCTGGCTGGACATGTTGCCCTTCTGGGCTCTCCCTGGCTGGTTCTTACTTTGATTTTGCCATTCTTTGGATTGGTTCATTTTAGCAAAGATTGTCAGCCGAGAATTTCTAGGGAAGGAAAGGAGTGTAAAGTCTGATCCAAGTTGGGGGTGCAGCACATGCTCAGCGGCCCCAGGTGTGATTGCAGACTTTTCTCTTTAAAAGGTTCCCACAGCATGGGGCCTTTGCAAACTGGCCCACAGAAGATGTGAATGGGGCCCTATTCTGCCACATGCAGCCCCATCTGAAACAGCCTCAACCCCCGCTGTTCCTCCAAACAGGCCATTCTATAAAATGTCAAAGAAGGGGAAATACAAGAATCCGTGTTTCACATCTCTACTTCAGTTGGCTCTGGCATATTAAAATTGGGTATGTGTGTGTTTTTTGTTCCTTTTTGCAAATGAAGTAAAAGAATAATGGGGACATCATTTAAAAAGTGCCATTTGATTGGCATGAATTATAATACACCTTAAACAAACAGAGAAGGTCTTTGTGGGGATGCCAAGAGCTCAAATAGCACAGATCCAAAGAGAAGCAGAGTACCAAGCTTGGACAAGTACTATAGGTTCAAATCATGGAGAAAGTTTTCCCTTGGTGCCACTTTGGGCTCTCCTTAATGATAAAACCCCTTTAAAATTTGCATTAACTAGGAAACACACACAGTAGTCTCGGATTTATTCCATAAATTAATGAATATAACTTTGTCACATTTAATTTCTAGCAATAGATAGGGTAAAGGAGGGTGTTTCTTTGGTAGTTCATTGATCATGAACTGATTTCTGAATTATAGCTGCTACCTTACCCTAAGAAGATCATAACATATCCACAATCAACCAATCGATAAATGTTTCTTAAGCATCTATCATGTTCCAGGCACTATCCTAAGTGCTGGGGACACAAAAAGAGGCAAAAGATAGTCCCTGACCTCAAGGAACTTACAATCTAAAGGTAGAGAACATATAAAAAGAACAAGATGTATACAAGATAAATAGAAACAATTTTCAAAGCAAGGGCACTAGAACTAAGAGGGATGGAAAGGACTTCCTGTAGCAGATGGTATTTTAGTTGGGACATAAAGGAAGCCAGGGAAGCCAGGAGGTGGAACTGAGAAGAGAGAGCATTCCAGTCATAGGACATAACTAGATAAAATGCCTCGAAATGGGAGATGGAGAGTCTTGTTCTTAGAAACACCAGAATGAGATCAACATGACTGTGTCAAAGGGTATGAATTGGGGAGTAACATAAGAAAACTGGATAGTAGGAGGCTAGGCTATGAAGAGCTTTGAATGTCAAACAAAAGACTTTGTATTTTATCCTGGAAGCAATAGGGAGCCACTGGAGTTTATTGAATAGGGGAGTGATATGGTTAGACCTGCATTTTAGGAAAAGCACTTTGGTAGATGAATGGAGGATGAATTGGAGTTGGTAGAGACTTGAGGCAGACAGACCCACTAGCAGACAACTACAATAATCCAAACATGAAGTGATGAGGGCCTACACCAGGGCAGTGGAAGGGTCGTAAGAAAGAAGAGGGCATGTTTAAGGCATGTCGCAAAGGTGTAATGGATAGATAGGCCTTTGCAACAGATTGGATATGGGGGGGGGGGGGTAAGAGAGAGAGAGGAGTCAAGGATTATCCATAGGTTGTGAACCTGAGGGGCTGGGGAGATAGCACTGTCCTTTATAGTAATAGGGAATGTGGGGGGACAGGAGGGAAGATGCTTTGAACATATTGAGTTAAAGATGTCACTAGACATCCAATTCAAGATGTGGGGAGGATGGTTGGAGTTATGAGAATGGAAGCTGGCAGTGGGATTGAGCCAGATGATCTGGAAAGCTTATGCTAGCTCAGAATTGGTGATCTTGTGGGATCATATGAGGTATCACAGGAATGACTTTAAACCAGTTCTTGATTCCAAGGTCTGTGCAGCAGCTACCACATCCTCTTACCTCTCTATAACTAATGATATATGTCTGTCGTTGCTTTAGTTTTGCTTTCCCTTATAAGGCCAATGTGGAACATACATAGTTTCCCATCTTAGATTCTATGAAAGATTTATTTCATATATTCTGGTCTCTCAAACCCCAATGTACATCAAAAATTAGGAGTGAGAAACTAGTACCAAGCATATAGTTGTAGAATAAATAGCACCACCTTTGGAGAAGATATTATTACATCTTTTGCAGATAAAGGAAGTATGAAAGGGAGCACAATCCAATACCGAGAGAAGTCCCTGTTTCTTTTCAAGTGGCCAGTTTATAGCATCGTGGGATTAAAAACTCAAAAGAACCTTAAACATCATTTCATCCAAAGCTCTCCTTACCGAGGAAGAACATGAGAATTAGAGAAAGGAAGTGACTTTATCTAAGAACATACAAATAGCAGAGAGGGATTCCAACCCAGGTCCCTACACTCTATAATTGGTGGCTCTGTGACCACAACTCAGAGATGGTTTCTCTATTAGCAAATCAATCCATGAGCAACAATGGCACCTACAAATGACAATTTTTTAATATCTTAATTTAGACAAAGGCAGGCTCAGGATAACACAGAGTGGGCCATAATAAAGTACCAATGAAGAGATGTTCAGAAGAAGTGAGAAGATTGTCATCAGAGAGATTCAGGATGAGAACTAGTCATGCTAAAAGAGGAAGAGATAGCCAATAGACAGCCTATGTATGCCATTTGTGTTTATGCAAGTTCAATAGATCTAGAAGAAGGCCCCAACCACATTGGGAGGATTGAGAGGAAGAGATTCCAAGAGTCATAGAGGGTGGCAGGCTGTAGATTAATTGAGATCTACCTCATTAGAAGATGCGCCAACACAGATGAGATCACAGAATAGTCAGAGTGTAATGAGGTTGGGAGGAATAACCATTGACACTCCCTAAGGTTGATTTGACAAAACCTCTTTCATTACAGAGTATATCTTATATGCCAATATGCCTAACAAAAAGGCTGTCCTCTTTACAAGTAAAGGCATGACCACTGGTGCTTGTAGAGGGTGGTTTCTGATTGGACTTTGGTATATACACTGTCTCTTCTCCCCACTTTCCCCTGGGAATGAGAAATGGCTACTGGGACAGAAGCATGTGAGACTTACATGCACTTGCTTATGCCTTATCCAGCCAGACAGCACAATTCCTCATAATGGACTTTACTACTTCCAAGAGCTAGTAACTGTGAGGGCACTGATGGGCACTGATGAGGTGGCACAGCAAATGGAATGTTGGACCAGCAGTCAGGAAGACTCATTTTGCTGAGTTCAAATCTAGCATTGATGTGTGACCCTGCGCAAGACACTTCGCTCTGTTTGCCTCTGTTTCCTTATATGTAAAATGAGCTGGAGGAAGCAATGGCAAACCACTCCTGAATCTTTGCCATGAAAACCTCAGGTTGTGATCAGAGGGATGGAGCCAAGATGGCATCCAGAAAACAGGGATTTGCTCCAGGTCCCTGAAAACACCTGTAAAAATTTTTCTCTGAACAAATTCTGCAGGTGCAGAAGCCGTGAAATAGCAGAGAAAAGCAGGGCTCCACCCCAGGAAAGCCTGGATGGTCGCTGGGAAGGGTCTCTCACATGGAGCTGGGAGCAGAGCAGAGCACAGCCCAGCAAGAGCTATGCCAGGACCAACCAGACTGGGAGCTGGGCAGAACAGGCCACAGGGCCCTGAATCATTGAGCTGAGGCAGTTACCAGACTTCTCAACCCACAAATAACGAAGACAACAGAGAAGGTTAGTGGAAAAACTGCTACATCAGAGTGAAAGGAGTGCACATTAGCCCTAGCCATGGGGCGCGGAAGTAGTGCACCTCTGGGACTGCTTCCAGAGCTCTACCTGCATTTGCTTCTGGCCCCAGGCCTGCCCTGTGGGAGTAATTAAGTGGCTGATCATAGTGGGAGTGCCGAGCCCGCTTGGATCTGGATCTTGGTCTGGATTAGTGAATATTTGGGGAGGAGGAGTGCTGTTGTGGCAGAGTTTGCTGGGTAAAAGTAGCTCTGAAAGCAGCAGCACAGCCTCTAAAGGTTGGGACAAAGTACTCTCTACTCTACAAGCAGTCATACCCTGACAAAAAGCTCTAGGGTCAAGTAGTTGGCTGGGAACATAAAAGGGCAGCAAAAATGGACTCAGACTTTGGAACCTTTTTTGGTTGACAAAGAAGATCAAAACATACAGCCAGAAGAAGTCAACGAAGTGAAAGAGCCTACATCAAAAGCCTCTAAGAAAAATATGAATTGGTCTCAGGCCATGGAAGAGCTCAAAAAGGATTTGGAAAAGCAAGTTAGAGAAATAGAGGAAAAATTGGGAAGAGTAATGAAAGTGATGAGAGAAAATCATGAAAAATAAGTCAATGGCTTGCTAAAGGAGACCCAAAAAAATTCTGAAGAAAATAACACCTTATAAAATAGACTAACTTAAATGGCAAAAGAACTCCAAAAAGCCAATGAGGAGAAGAATGCATTGAAAGGCAGAATTAACCAAATGGAAAAGGAGGTCCAAAAGACCACTGAAGAAAATACTAGCTTAAAAATTAGATTGG
>CM053623.1:355835632-355845882 GCA_028646595.1 Phalanger gymnotis
AAAAGTGGAAGACAATGTGAAATATCTCATTGGAAAAACCATTGACCTGGAAAATAGATCCAGGAGAGATCATTTAAAAATTATTAGACTACCTGAAAGCCATGATCAAAAAAAAGAGCTTAGACATCATCTTTCAAGAAATTGTCAAGGAAAATTGCCTTGATGTTCTAGAGCCAGAGGGTAAAATAAAAATTGAAAGAATCCACCGATTGCCTCTTGAAAAAGATCCCAAAAAGAAAACTCCAAGGAATATTGTTGCCAAATCCCAGAGCTTCCAGATCAAGGAGAAAATACTGCAAGCAGCCAGAAAGAAATAATTTGAGTATCATGGTGACACAATCATGATAACACAAGATCTAGCAGCTTCTACATTTAGGAATCAAAGGACTTGTAATATGATATTCCAGAGGTCAATGGAGCTAGGATTAAAACCAAGAATCACCTACCCAGCAAAACTCATGCTCCAAGTATCATGCTCCAAGGCAAAATATGGGTTTTCAATAAAACAGAGGACTTTTAAGCTTTGTCAGTGAAAAGACCAGAGTCGAATAGAAAATTTGACTTTTTAAACACAAGAATCAAGAGAAGCAAGAAAAGGTAAACAAGAAAGAGAAATATAAGGAGCTTACTAAACTTGAATTGTTTTGTTTACATTCCTACATGGAAAGATGATGTGTGTAATTCATGAGCCCTTTCTCAGTATTAGGGTAGTTGAATGGAATATACATATATATAGACAGAGGGCACAGGGTGTGTTGAATATGAAGGGATGATATCTTTAAAAATAAAATCGAATTAAGGGATGAGAGAGGAATATATTGAGAGAAGGAGAAATGGAGAGATGGAATGGGGTAAATTATCTAACATAAAAGTGGCAAGAAAAAGCAGTTCATTGGAAGAGAAGAGGGGGCAGGTGAGGGAGAATGAGTAAATCTTGCTCTCATTGGATTTGACGTGAGGAGGGAATAACATACATACTCAATTGGGTATCTTCCTCCATATGAAATTAGGGGGATGGGGATAAAAAAGGGGGGACAATAGAAGGGAGGGCAGATAGGGGGAAGAATTAATCAAAAGCAAACAGTTTTGAAAAGAGACAGGGTCAAGGGAGAAAACTGAATGAAGGGGACAGGATAGGATGGAGGGAAATATAGTTAGTCTTTCACAACATGACTATTTATGGGAGTGTTTTGCATAATGATACATGTATGGCCTATGTTGAATTGCTTGCCTTCTTAGGGAGAGTGGGTGGGGAGGGAAGAGGAGAGAGAATTTAGAACTCAAAATTTTAAAAGCAGATGCTCAAAAAAAGTTGTTTTGCATGCAACCAGGAAATAAGATAAACAGGCATAGAAATCTATCTTGTCCTACAAGAAAGTAAGGGGAAAATGGATGAGGGAGAGGGGGAACGGGGTGACAGAAGGGAGGGCTGACTAGGGAATGGAGCAATCAGAATATATGCCCTCTTGGAGTGGGGAGTGGGGTAGAAAAGGGGAGAAAATTTGTAACTCAAAATGTTGTGGAAATCAATGCTGAAAACTAAAAATATTAAATAATAAAATATGGGAAAAAAGAAAACTTCAAATGGGGTCACAAATAGTACATGACTGGAAATGACACAACAACAAGAAAGGTCATAAGTGAGCTTCTTCTTGCCTACTTTAACTCAAAAGGAAAGCTCCCAAATGATGTTTCTGAATTCTGTCCTTTTATGGAGACAAATAATCTCACTAAATAGCGAAAACAATTATGTGATAACAAGCCCCAAATTCTTTTGCCTTCCAAGGGAGTAGTAGATTTGGAGTCAGGAAGACCTGAGTTAAAATCTGGACTCAAATACTAACTAGCTATGTGACCTTGGGCAAGTCACTTAACCTTTTCAGCTTCAGTCTCCCCTCCTGTAAAATGAAGTTGATAATAGCAGCTATTTATAGGGCTATTGTGAGGATCCTATGAGATAATGTATGCAAAACATGTTGCAAACTTTGAAGCACAATATAAGTGCTCTTCCTAGTATTTTATTCAAACCTATAAACAATAATAACAGCAGTCCAAAGAAGAACAATGCTGAAACAAGAATTTCAATTTTCCATGTCATGTGGCCCAGTGGTTTAAGCGTTTGGCATCTCTGTCAATGTAACAGAGATGACCAAGCTCAGGAGCACAGGTGGCTTAGGGAGGAGAAGGATATTTCACCACCATTTTATAGATAAATCAGGAGGCAATAATTACAAATGACATTGACACTTTAAAGGTGCAAAGTGCCACATGGACGGGTCTCCTCTGAGCCCCCACAAGAATGCTAGTATTAGCCCCATTTGGCAGATGAAGAAACAGAAGCACAAAGGGGTTAAATGACTTGCCATGACCACACTGCTAGTAGGCATTAAAGGCCAGATTTGAATCCACATCTTCCTAACTCCAAGTACAGAATTCTATGCCACATCATCTCAGGCACACACAGGCAATTTGAATGACCCAGCCCAACTGCCCTGGAAAGGAGTGAAAATACAGGGAAATTGGTTGAAGGACAGCATTTTAGAGAGTCGTTGTTGTTCTTCTTCCTTCATTTTCTTTTTCTTTGGAGGGGGGAGGCAAGGCAATCGGGGTTAAGTGACTTGCCCAAGGTCACCCAGCTAGGAAGTGTCAAGTGTCTGAGGTCGTATTTGAACTCAGGTCCTCCTGACACCAAGGCTGGGGCTCTATTCACTGCATCACCTAGCTACCCCTTCCTTCATTTTCCAAGAGGATGAATGTCATTGTAGGGTGATGTCTTGACTCATAAGTGAATGGGATTTAACCGCACAAAGTCACCAACCTCACTCTCTTCCAGAGACATCAAGTCCAGTGGCAGGCCAAAAGTCGTTAAAACTGGCAATGGTCAAGAACGCAGTGGATGACTTTGGCTTTGTCAATGCCTGACCGAGTTCTAAGCGCTCCACAGCACTTGGTTTTAGAGAGTGGGATCCTCCCAGTTAGCCAAGTAGAAAGTGTCCATGTGAGTGATGGACTATATAGCATCAGAATAATGGGGGAAAGAGAGAACAAGCAAATGATAATCAGTTGCAGTGAACCCACAGGGGGTTCATTTTGGTCATTGTTTGCTTATTCTACCATGTGTCTAAGTTCTTCTTTTAGAAAAAATTGTAAATGTGTTATAGAAATAAATTTTTCTCAAAGAACTGTTTACTGCCTGTCATACATTTTTAAATATTGTCTTGCTGTTAAGCTTTGTTATGCAAATCTTTATTGTTTCTTTTTCTTTTTTTTTTCCCCTCACTCATCACTTAAGATATTGTTATGTAGTCTCCATTCAGGGCTGCATCTTTTGTTCATTTTCTTTTATTAATTCCAATTTTCCTTGTTACAGTCTGTAAGGGGTTTGTTTCATATTTTTGACTTTTTGCTTTATTTATGAGCTCTTTTATACGTCACACATTTTTAAAAGATATCACAAAATATTAGTACAATTTCTAAGACTCTCATTCAATAATTACCATAGAGCTATCATATCGATTTTTTTCTAACTGTTTTTACTTCTTGTCTGTTATGTGTCAATTTCCAAAAGATTTATAAATTTAACTACAATTATTGCCTTATTATTTAGATCCTTTGCTTTTTAGTAAGCAATTGCTTTAAACCAGAGGTGTCAAACTCAAATGGGCTGCAGAACTCCCAGTGAGTCAGAACCAAATGAAAACATAATTGGGAAATGTTTAACAAAAGAAATAAAAATACAATAGAACACAGATCCCGTTAATTTGTGGTTTTCTAGGTCAATATGCAGTCCACAGCGATCCTTTCTATTTGACTTTGACACCACTGGTCTAAAATGTGTCATTCCATGCATGTCTGCTTTATGTCGGCATATAATAGTTGTGTGATCATGGACAATGCTCTTTGCCTCAGTTTCTGTCTCTGTAAACTGGGGGTAATATCATCTATACTACCTACTTACCTCTCAAAGTTATTGTATCAAATGAAATAATGTGTATAAAGAGCTTAGTAAACCTGAAATCACTATGTGAATGTTCATTCTTATTCTAATACTCAAATGGTTCTGTGATCTCATCAATTTAGACTTACCTTCCAATGATGCAGATCATAACCTAACTCTCTTTCCCTACCCATCATTTGTCTCTTGTACAAACACCTCCATAAGATCGCCGCAAGTTTTTCTCCCATCATGTTAGAGACCCGACCCATCTTATCCTGTTAGAGTGAACTGGGAACTCTTGAGCTGGCCACCTGTCATTGCTTGCCCTTACCACCTGATCAGCTGGTCTTTTGCTATGGTATATTTCCCTGATGATAGTAATAGTATCCTCGCTCCTCTTCTTTGCAATTCCTCATCGGTTATATGTTATGGAAAGATGTAAAAAATAGAAGGCCCTCCTGTGCTTCTTGGTTGTTGAATACATAAACAAAACAAAGGTAACACATTTGATTCAATAAAGAAATATAATGGTTTTAGGCTCTTTTCCAACAAGTTCCTTCCTATTCTTATATCAAAATCATTCAAGATTCCTTGAAAGCTGTAATAACAGGAATAACTTTATTCAACCATTCTTTTATCATAAACATCAATTGTGTTGTTTTTATTCAGTCATGTATGACTCTCTGTGACCACATTTGAGGTTTTCTTGGCAAGTATGCTGGAGTGGTTTGCCATTTTCTTCTCCAGCTAATTTTACAGATGAGGAAACTGAGGTAAACAGGGTTAAGTGACTTGCCCAGGGTCACAGACCTAGTAAATATCTAAGGATGGATTTGAACTTATGAAAATGAGCTCCTTATTCTTTATTTCAAGGCCAAGGCTCCATCCACTGTCCCACCTAGCTGTCCATCAAGTGTAGAATAAAACTGCTCATACCCATCATGAATCTCTCCCTTGCCATCTGTGAGCAAGACTACTATGTTCAGAGACTGGTAAGTTCTAAGCATCCCTGCTGTATAACAGCACCAGTCTTTTATACTGGATAGAGTTCAAAAGCCCTAGCTTTAAATTTTGTCTCTGACACATTAAGACCATGGGACCTTGGGCAAGTCACTTAAGTTCATCATCCCTCAGCTTTCTTATCTGTAAAATGAGGGAATGAGACTTAATAGCCTCTAATTTAGCTTACAGCTCTAAAAATCTATTTGGGCAGCCAGATGGTACTGATAGAGCACTGGGCCTGGAATCAGGAAGATCTGAGGTTCAAATCCAGGCACAGACGCTTACTAGCTGTGTGACCCTGGGCATGTCATTTAACCCCTTTTTGTCTCAGTTCTTTATCTGTAAAATGGAGACACAATAGATAAGGAAATGGCAAAACATTCCAGTATCTTTGCCAAGAAAACCCCACGGACAAAGTGCATGGGGTCTCATAGAGTCGGACACAACTGAATAATTGAAAAACAACAACAGGTTGCTTGTAGCTCTAAAAATCTATGAGCCTATGACTATAGGGTAAGGACTCAGAGCACTCTAACCTTATCCTTTTAAGGCAGTATGGTACAATATGAAGACCTCTAGCTCTGAAACAAAAGCATATGGATTCAAGTCTCCATTTTTAATGCTTACTCCCTGATTGAGCAAATTACTTAGCCTGTTTGGGACTCATTTTCCTCAGATGCGTAACAATTGGACTAAATGGCCTTTAAGGTATCTTTCAACTCTTGACCTAGAGTCCTAAAACAAGTTGGAGGTTACTGAAGGAGCCTAAATGCAATTTTGCCTACTCTTACCTTTTTTAATCAAAGATCATTCATTTCTACTATACATCCCTGATAGATTTGCATACTGATTATAGACAAGATCTATAAGTTGTTTATTCGTCTGCATGCCATAATCTGAACAATAGACAGTTTTCATCCATTTGATATGTTGTATATTTATGGTTAGACTAAACTCTTTTGGGTGATTATGAATGTCTTCTAGGATTCTCTGCAACATTCCAAGACTTGATACACCTAACATGGTCATCCACAGAAAGAAGCATCTGCAGAACCTCACCATCCATAGGTGAAATCCCTCTCTACCTTAGATTTTGTCTAACCCAATGATGAACACTTTTGGTAAGCATATGTCTCCCTGTTTTCTTTCTTACTTCAAATTGATGACTGAGAGTGGTTGAATAAGGTTATCTCATATTAGATCGGTTATTGAATGATTTTGATGGATGAATGGGGGAAAATTTGTAGTAAAGAAGCATAAAAGATAATATCTTACTTTACTGAACCAAAGGTGTTTTCTTTTTGGTTTGTTTTTATATTCAATAAACAATAAGCACAGAGGGATATTATATTTTTTACATCTTTTCATACATTATGAAATGATAAACATACTCAAAACACAGCCCACTGTGGAATATCATTCTAAAAGTCTGCTTGTTCCCTACCAATAGATTCATCAAGGTTGCCCCTGATCCATGTGAAATTTATTTTCATAAATAATACATATATAGAGAGAGAGATCAATAGGAAAATAAGTATATAGGTTGGTAATTGTCAATATTTTATGGGTTGCTTTATTTCCAGTAATAACAAAGTTTGGTATAGACTCCTTCCTGGCTATCTTTGTCCCTTGTATACTCATTGCTGACCCCAATCTCTCGGGCCCTGAGCTGCTGAATGGGGAGAGTACTTCTTAATGAGTCCAACCTAGATCGACTGCAGCTGCAGCTTCCTGGCTCCCTTGATGACATGCAAGAAAACACACAGACTTTCTCCAACTCATCACTCCCTTACTTTTCACTTTGGGTTCTAGTAACACTAATCAAAACAAAACTACCATTCTTGATAATTGTGTTGCAATCAATTGGCTATGGATCCACCACCATCCCCGTAATTTCCTAGTCCAAATTAAACATCCTTTACCAGCCACTACATTAGTTATATCTTCTAGTATTCAAGAATATTTTAACAGTTCCCCCACTCCCACCACCACTGAGGACAGGAACTGTCTGCCTTTTCATTTGTGTCCCTAACACCTAACATAGTGCTTAGAACATAATAAGTGTTTAAAAAAATTATTTTCCTTCCTTCCTTCCTTCCTTCCTTCCTTCCTTCCTTCCTTCCTTCCTTCCTTCCTTCCTTCTTTCCTTCCTTCCTTTTTCTTTCTTTCCCTCCTTCTTTCCCACCTTCCTTCCATTCTTCCTTTTTTCTTTCTTTCTTTCTTTCTCTTTTTCTCTCTTTCTTTTTTCTTCTTTCCTTCTTTCCTTCCTGCCTTCCTTCCTTCCTTTTTCTTTCTTCCCTTCCTTCCTTCTTTCTTTCCTTCATTCCCTTCTTCCTTCCTTCTTTCCTTCCTTCATTCTTTCCTTCCTTCCTTTCTTCCTTCCTTCCTTCCTTCCTTCCTTCCTTCCTTCCTTCCTTCATTTCTCTGTCTCTCTTTCTTCCTTTTCTTTTCTTTCTTTCTTCCTTCCTTCCTTCCTTCCTTCCTTCCTTTCTTTCTTTCTTTCTTTCTTTCTTTCTTTCTTTCTTTCTTTCTTTCTTTCTTCCTTTCTTCCTTTCTTTGTCTTGTGAGTCATTCCACCTCATTCCTTATTTCTGACCAATTGTTTTCCACTGTAATTCTCGCCACTTCATCTATTCTCACCTCTGCTTTGTAGTCACCAAATATCAGTCTCTCCATTTATTTAATTTATTGACTATTACTGAGTTCTTTCTAGAATTTCCTTACCCCTTCTTCAGTCTCTGAAACTGATATGAATGTATAAGTTGTAACTATTTTCACAGTTATCTTTTTGTACATATTCATTAAGCACATATCACATGTTTTTCCCCAAGAACTCAAATCTTTAACAATATTGCATAGATTGTTTGGAGAGGCATCATCTGTATCCATATAAATCACCAGAACTGAGGAGCAGTCACATGGTTTGACAAGCCTTGGGAGACTCTACTACATTCCAGATCCATTTCCCCTTTCTAGGGGATGGTCTCCCTATTCTTATTATCAGGGATCACAGACCACTACCACTTTTATCTAATTCTTCTGATCTTTGCATGGCCTTCCACGTGACGATGCCTATGGATCCAAATTTTCCTTTCTTGGATGCCAGGAAGGTTTCCTCTCTAGAACATCCCATTCCTTCCTTATAACACTCTGTACTTTTCCTGTCAATCAACCAATCAGCCATAAATCAACAAGTATTTATTTGGAGGTTACTATGTGTCCAGCACTGTGATAAGTATTGAAGATATAAAAAAAGCAATTCCAGCCTTCAAGGAGCTTACATTTTAATGTTGAGAATAACTAGGCACATACAAGATACATACGGATTAGAGATAACCTTAGAGAGGAAAACTCTAGCATCTTAGGGGAACCAGGAGGGACCTCACACAGAAAGTCATGTTTGTGCTGAGGTTTGAAGGAAGCCCTATCACATTAAACATTTTGTTCAACCTTAGTCATGCCCACACAACAACAAACAACAACAACAACAACAACAACAACAACAAAAATACTGAGTGGTTTGTCATTTCCTTCTCCAGCTCATTTTACAGATGAGGAAACCAATGCAAATAGGGGTAACTGATTTGCCCCCTCAGCTACTAAGTGTCAAAGGCCAGATTTAAACTCTGGAAGATGAGTCTTCCTGACTCCAGTCCCAAAGCTCTATGTACTGTGCCACCTAGCTAGGCATGTAACATTCCTAATATTTGACTGTCTGCTTTGGAGACCAAGTGATTGCATTATCTTTTGTCTTTGTATTTGCAGAACCAGCATAGTGCTTTGAATGTAACCAATACTTAGCCCAAAATGGGCCAAATTGAGTTTGATTTTTCACTTTCAAATATATATATGTATATATAGGTTATTAAGATGTGGACCTGGAAGAGTGCCTTAGAGATCACTAAAATATTCCATTTCACAAAAGAGAAAACCAAGGAAACAAAAGGGCTATTGATACCTCATAAAGACTCAAATTAGTGGCCTTACCAGAAAGGAAAAGCAATGGCAGCCATTTTCCCCCATCATTATTGCAGCAGTCCTCCACTGTTCTTAACTCTCAGGCTTAAGAATGAGGTGAGGAGACTGTGAAAAGGCCATCTAGACCAGCCCCGTTATTGTAAAGAGGAGAACTTGGCTCATTTTAAGTTGGGTAGTAAGTAAATCTCATGGCTGCAGGGTGCTGAAATATGGATTAAGCTAGCTAGCTAGATATTTAGATATTTAGATAGCTAGATAGCTAGATAGATAGATAAATAGATAGATGATAGATAGATAGATAGATAGATAGATAGATAGATAGATAGATAGATAGATAGACAGATAGACAGATAGATATAATTACACACACACACACACAGAGCCCTCCCTCATTTAAATCCAATTCACTTGCATGTCATGCAATCATGTCCCTGATATCATTCTCTTTGAGAATGAAGGGCCAACAGCCATACACACACACACACACACACACATACACACGTAGATAGATGATTCCTATCCAATTGTTGGCTTCTCATCAGCGAGATTCAAGAGAGCTTTCCATATCGAGCAGGAGGACTAACTAGCTTAGTGAAATCCAGACTCTCTTGTAGTGATTGAACAAGTCTCTATCCAATAGATGACGCTACAATATGAGCTGTATTCTGGAGCTCTTTAAACAAACAAACAAAATGAACATGCCTAGTTGGGCAAGCAGATTTGCTAAAAGTACCAAATAATGAATGTAGCCTTATGATACAGTGTGGGGTGATAGGGACAAAGGATAAAAACAGAGATTCTGTTTAACAGGCTTAGGGATTTTGACAAAACCTAAATACACTTCCAAGGTATAGTCTTCTTAACAATAAAAATTTTCCTTTTCACAAAGCCCCCTAAATCCATATTCTTCTACTTCTTTTTCACATTATTTTATTTTTATTTAATATGTTTAGTTTTCAGCATCGATTTCCACAGGAGTTTGAATTACAAATTTTCTCCCCATTTCTACTCCCCCACTCCAAGATGGCATATATTCTGGTTGCCCTGTTCCCCAGTCAGCCCTCCCTTCTGTCACCCCACTCCCCTCCCATCCCCTTTTCCCTTCCTTTCTTATAGGGCAAGATAAATTTCTATGTCCCATTGCCTGTGTATCTTATTTTCTAGTTGCATGAAAAAAAAAACTTTTTTACTTTTGAACATCTATTTTTTAAAACTTTGAGTTCCAAATTCTCTCCCCTCTTGCCTTCCCACCCACCCTCCCTAAGAAGTCAAGCAATTCAACATGGGCCACATGCATATCATTATGTATAACCCTTCCACAATACTCATGTTG
>CM053623.1:355846382-355862094 GCA_028646595.1 Phalanger gymnotis
CCCCCCCCTTTATAACAGTGCATAGCATTTTTTTTCAGCTGCTTAATTTTTTTTAATTTCTTAGAAGAAAATCATTTGTTTTACCGCCTTCACCCCATCCACTGTTCTCCCCCACCCCCCAAAAAGGAGAGAACCTTTTAAGTTGCTGGATAGGCAGCAAAGAGGAATGTATCCGGAAAGCAACATGCTGTGAAAACAAAAGACATCAATAAAAATAACTGTTTGTAAAGCACTGCAGTTTCCAACTCACTCTCTTCTAATTTATCTATTTAGTCTATTATTATATTATTTATCAACCATTTGACATTTCAAATGGGTTCTGATGCAACATCACAATACCAATCAGAAAAAAAAAACAGCATTAACATTTAGGAATCAATCTATCGTGTAAGCCTTCCTTTAGCTGTGACTATGTGCTCTGTGCCAGGAATCAGGCCCACAAAAGCAAAAGTCAAATAACCCCAATCCTCCAAGAGAACACTTTCCACTGGGAGAGAGCAAAGTTCTTTCATTGAGCAATGTTCACAAAACTAACTTCAGTAATGTCTTTTACAGAAAACGCTGTACCTTCTTACTAGTTTAGAGCAGCGATCACTAACGTGTGTTTCTTAGCTTTTATTATTCTCTTGGAGGCAGCATGGCATGGTGAGTGGAGACAGGAAAATATGGTTTCAAGCCCCATGTCTCACACATACTGACTGTGACTGGGCCAATGACCACGTAACCTCTCATTGCCCCAGGCAACTCTCTTAGATCACAAGTTACACTGGCTGGAATGTGCTCAAAAGCTTCCCACGGCAATGAAATCACAAATACTGATCAAAGCAAATGTCATTCCACATACTAGTATAAAAAACTTTCAGTTAATTTAATTCTAGAACATCATCACCATCATCTGCAGGAGCAGTAGTCAGGTAGAAAAATGAATAGAATGCTGAACCTGGAGTCAAGAAGCTGAGACTTCAAATGTGACATCAGATACTTATTAGCTGTATGGCTCTGGGCAAGTCACTTAACTGCTGCCTGCCTCAGTTTCTTCATTTGTAAAATAGGGAAAAATAATAGCACTTATCTCTCAAGGTTGTTGTGAGAATAAAAGAAATAACATTTGTAAAGCACATTGTAAACCTTAATGTGCTATATAAATGGGATTTATGATAATAACAATAATAGCTGAAATTTAATGCTGATCTAGAAGCAAGAAGACTTATCTTCATGAGTTCAAATCTGGCCTTAGACACTTCCTAGCTGTGTGACCTTGGGCAAGTCACTTCACCTTGTTTGTTTCAGCTTTCTTATCTGTAAAATGAGCTGGAGAAGGAAAGGGCAGACAGCTTCAATATTTTTGCCAAGAAAGCCTCAGATGGGATTATGAAGAGTCAGATATGACTGAAATGACTGAATATTGATGAAAACAAATTATACATTTAATAGCTTAAAACAGCATTGGACACCCTGTATATGGTTGTAAGGTCTTAAAGCACTTTCTACAAATTACTTTATTTGATCTTTGCAGCTTCTAGGTGAAGTTTAAATATTTGTGCTATAAAAATTAAGTTATATAATTTTATGCTTCCCCAAAAGAGTTCAAACTAATGGAAAGCATGGTTTACTATTGTCCTGTTGCATTTAAGAATGAAAATAAAATAAAAAGTGACATGTCTTTTGGGATAAAACAGCATATCGAGAGACCGTTAATGAAAGGAATCACTCCCATTAATTCTGACCCACTACAGAGTTTAGGGAAAGAATAATCTGTAAAACTTGAAAGTAAATCCTAACAAAAAGTGTTTTATGATTCCATGTGAAATATTTTGGTTACAAAGAAATACAATGTCGAGTTCTGCCAGACACCCCGAGGTTGGTCTCCTGTGACTAATTACTCTGGGCCATTTTGCAAATTAATTACCCAGCATTTGGCCTACCCCTCCCCTTTTCTCCATCCTTCTCTCTCCTTCATAGTTCTTCCCACACCCCTGTCCCCTCTTTTAAGCTAACAAAAGCTCCCTGTGCCAGCTGATTACATGCAGAAGACAAATATGAAAATGAGTCGACATTCACATTTCCTTCAACATTACTTGGCGAAAGCGGAGCATTTCTTTCCTAAATGTAACACATATGTGGGTCTGCACTATATTTCTGGGCAGTGTTAGTTCTAATAACTTACATCCTTCCCCAGGCTGCAGGAAAGGAGGATGGCTATTGCCTCCAAGATTTGATTTGCTGCAGAAATGAAAATTTAGGCTTAAAGAAAGAAAAGAACTTTTTCCCTGACAACTTTTACAGGAGAGAAGACAACTGAAATTGCTTAGCTAATCTTAGTTCTCTCCAATTACTTCAGGCAAGCCACCAAATATCATAACTTTATGTGTTTCATTTATACACACACACATATACATATATATAATACACAGATGACACGCAAAAATATATTTGTATGCAATTATATGCGTATAAATATATATTTATACTTTTCCTATAACTTATATGCTGCATAGTCATCTTGGTCCTGTCCAACTCTTCCTGACCCCATTTGTGGTTTTCTCAGCAGATATACTGGATTGGTGTGCCATTTCTTTCTCCAGCTCATTTTCCAGATGAGGAAACTGAGGCAAACAGGGTTAAGTGACTCATCCAAGGTCATACTGTTAGTATGTGTCTGAGGCCAAATTTGAACTCCAGAAGACATCTTCTTGACTGCAGGCCCAGCACTCTATCCACTATGCCATCTAGCTGCCAGTAACATATATCATATCATAGCATAGCATAGCATAGCATAGCATATGTGTGCTATATATGAATATATACATATATGTACATATAATATGTTGTATGAATATACATGTGTGTATTGCATATATTCTAACAAATGTCAGAAGTTTCTGAGATAAATACATATGTGTATAGATAGATAATATTTCAGATAGAGATGTAAATCTCTATATGAATGCAAATATGGACATTTTCTCATCAAAAAGTACCTTATGTCAGTGAATTATGGCTGCAGTTCTCATACATACATACATGCACATATATGTATGCATATATGTGTGTGTATGTATACATATATACATATACACATATATACATATATATACAAATCTATATGTGTGTGTGTGTATGTGTGTGTGTGTGTGTATTCTCTTCAAGGTCAGTTGTAAAGGTGATAGTTATGGTCAGAGTGAATAATTGGCAAAGGGATCATTAGTTCTAACATGGTGGCCACGAGACAAGGGTAGGGAAGAAGATGATGATATAATAATGCAGAGTCATTTACTGAACCTCCCCATGCAGTTCTTGCTTCTCCCATATTTCTTTCCAGAGAACAATTCTTACAAAGGTGATGTCCTCACTGTTTCCTTTATAAAACTGGCCAGAGAAGTATTGGCTTACACTGCAATTTCATGCTTACCAAATGTCCACAAAGTAGCTGGGCTTGGAATGAAAATGAGGTGTGGCAGATTAGGAGGGAGATTGACCTGGTCTCCAAAGCATGAGACTGAAGCTTGTAAGGACACCCCGGAAACCTCAAGGAAGTAAGTGCCACCAGCCTCCAAACATGAGGTGTGGGGTATTGGGTTGGAGGCCCATTCAGGCCCTGGCAATGTTGTCAATGGCAACAGTGCTCCCCAGGAGTCTGGGCCAGTTCAAAGGATAGTGAAAACTTTAAAAGAACATTCAGAAATCCAGCACCAAAAAGAATTGGAAAGAGTCTACCGTCTTTATGCAGTCAATAGAAGTGGGAGAAGCATATGGAAGTTGTAAATTTTAGCTTCGGTAAAACAAAACAACAACAAAACTTTCCTGATTATTAGTGTGGCCCCTAAGGAGAATGGGCCACCTTGGAAAGTAGTAAATTATCTACCTCTGGGGGCCTTAGATCAAAGGCTGGATGGATTAGACCTATTATCTCCCAGGGACTGCTTCTTCTGAAATATGTTGGAGGTACCATGGAAGTTCAGAATTCTCTATGTATTCAGGGCAAACTCCTTGAAAAAAATTCTTCATGATTTTATAACAGAAAAAAATGTTATATTAGCTGTCTAATACATAAATATCAACATTAATTATTGGAGATTTGCCTAGAACACATGGTGTAGCACTAAAGATTGAGCTATTGATCTCAACATTTCACAAGTCCATTGAATGGAGGTATCTAGATCAGCGGTGGGGAACCTGCGGCCTTGAGGCCACATGTGGCCTTCTAGGTCCTCAGGTGCACCCTTTTGACTGAGTCAGGTTTTCAAGAACAAATCCTTTTATTAAGGCGATTTGTTCTGTGAAGTTTGGAGTTAGTCAAAGGGCTGCACGTGAGGCCCTAGAGGGCCATGCGTGGCATCTGGCTGCAGGTTCCTCACCCCTGGAATAGATCTTCAGAGTGATCTAGGGAACTCAGGAGAGCTTCCTCTAAGTTACAAACTGTGTTCCCAGAGATTCACTTGCTTTGCATATCTAGACAAAATAATTGATAACAATGATCTCGGCTATCACAGTGAGGGTGATTAGGCAAACTCATACTTTATTATTTCAATGGGCTTCTGAACTTATTGATGTTGGTACTCCTGCCAATATGGAGTTTGCAAATTACAAGCCATCTCTGCCTAGCTTGTGTGACCTTTGTTGATGTGCTACCCTAAAGCCATGACATAGTTCACTTGTTTTAGGTTTCCTGCCATTTTGTAGATACTGATGGAGCCCACACATCATTTATTGATTAGAGCACCTATTGTTATAGGACAAATCCACTTCCTTTCCCAGCCCACCACTCTTCTGATCATGTTGTGTATCCTGTGCAATTGTGTATTTGGTAATATGGTACTGCCTCCTAGGCCCCACTAGAACTTCTCCATTGGCCTTTGAAGGACTTGAGAATTTAAATATTTAGAGACTGCCAAGATTCCATGACTTTTAGCTCCACATTGCTGGTAGAATATTGTTATGGGGAAAAAAGTGAATATTTGTTACAAGGAGAGGCTTGGAATTATTAAAAAAAAAAACAAACAAAAAACACCACATAATTGCCCAAAGGCTGTCTAGCCAGCTTTGTTTCTTCTGTCCAATTCTGGGCCTAGATTGTTTTTCATACAGTGTTTGTCCAAATATAGGTTCCTATGGAGTAACTCCAGAGATTGTCTATCCTACTATCTTGCTTTGCCCAGACAATAAACAAGTTGTGAATATTCTTCCATTTAAAAAGGTAAGGCAAGGCAAGGAAAGTGAAAGGACAGGAAGAGAAGATAAGGGAAGTCGAGGAGAAGAGGAGGAGAGGGAAGGGAGAGAAAGGAAGTAAAAGAAAAAGAAAAAAGAAGAAAAGAGAAAAAAAAGAAAAGAGACAATAAGTCATTTTGGATCCATCAAAAGAAAGGCATGGCCTTCCTATGACCTTCCTATCTAAATGACCTAATCTTTAAAAGTTACGAGTAGGGAATTTAAGTGATTAAAATTATGTGACCATCAATTGGAGAAACTTGGGAATAAATCATGATATATGAATATGATAGAATGTTACATTCATATACTGGAAGTAATAAAGAAAACAAAGAATTCAGAGAAACATGGGAAGATTCCTATGAACTGAAGCCAAGTAAAGCAAGCAGAACCAGGAGAATAATATATAAAACTACTACTTTCATTGCAAATGAAAACAAATGTAACACTAAATAACAACAAAATTCAGGTTGATTTCAATTTTAGAACCAATGTACTGGTTCCGGTTTGCTAAGATAAGAGCATGCAGTTTTCCTTTCTGTTAACCAGCTAGAAAAGTTAGAAAGTGATACATGAAATCAGTCAGAACCATTCTATCAGGTGTTTACATTTGATGTTTTTATAAGAAGTTACTGTGGGGTAGGAAGTGATTATTGTGACAAAAGAAAATGTACTGACAAAAAGGAAAGCAATTATACATTTATAGAAAAATGTCTGGTTATAATCAACTAAGAAAGAGCCAGTTTCTTTCTCATATATGCATAATTGTTTCTTATAACATGGTAGACCACGGCCAAATATCTCTACTGAAATCATCCTATGGATCTCATGTTGTTCCAAATTTCTCTGATGGTTACATAAACATAATTTATAAGTTTAAGAGATTGGGCTCTTGTTTTGTTCACAGAACAATGAAAGAAAGATCATGATTTCATAAGTTCCTTGCCTGGAGTTCTCAAAACACAGGAACATTTGGTCCTGGGGTTGGGTTTTTTTGTTTTGTTTTGTTTTGATTTATTTTGTTTTTAAGATGACCAATTTTCTTTTGATCTAACTTTGACACCTGCCCTGGCCTACATTTCTTCTTAAGGGGTCCCTGTTTGATCCCTAATCATGTGGATACAATTCAAATGGAGATCATATGATTTAGAAACTATTCTTCACAACTTCTCCCAAAACACACAAATACACAAAGATGCAGACATTTAATCAAATTTTCAAAGATACCACCTTGGCTTTCAGACTCTCCCACTGGATAAGACTTTTTTATTCACATGGAAAAGAGAGCAAAAGATGCCTATAGGAGTGCTTTCTTGTGAACAGCTACTACTTTGTGTGCATAGATTCATTGTTAAGGACAATTTTTTTTTTCATTTTCACTTGGACTTTGAGTCAGGAAGACTTGGGTTCAAATTCTGCCTCAAATACTGGGAAACGCACACTGTGCCTCACTTTCCTCCTCTGCAAAATAGAAATATGAGATTTGATGGACCCAAGGGCCTCCCTAGCTCTAAATATATGATCCTATGATCTTTCCCCTGGTTATTTAATAAAATCCTCTTGTCTCAAATAACAGATTCTTTTTATGTCTGCCAGGTGACTTCCATAAAATGACTTGTTTTTATCTTTTGGTTTGTTTTGTTTGGGGGCGATGCTATTTCCACTACTTAAAATTGGCAATTGAACCATATTATATAGTATGCGATAGTTCTCTGGGACAGTGAGAGGGTCAATTACTTTGCCCAAGGTAACACAATTAGTACATCTTAGAGACATGGCTTGAATTCAAAGTCATCTCAGCCCTAAATCCATTAGACCATGTTGTCTCTTAAAATGAACTTAATCACCCACTAATCTGCATACCTTTAAAACACCTCTGATCTTGCTGGTGTGGGAATTCCCTTCATCTATTTGGCTCATAACCCCTCTACCTAAGTAGATGATCTTTAAGTATCACCTAAATTAATCAAGCTAGTGATAAACCTTTGTGAATTTAACTAGTTTGCCCGCCCTCTCTCCCCCACCCCGCAAAAAGCAGCCTTAGCACTGGTGCTGGACTGAATGCTTTCTAGCTTAACAGGATCTCCCAGAGCTCACTCTTGTTCTGTTGGCACAGCTTTGGTTAACTCCATCTTCCATGCCACTAAGGACATCAGTAGAAGAAGAAAGGGATAATATACTAGTCTCTCCCTAGAAGGAATTCAGAGAAACATAGGAAAATTGGAAAGAACTGATACAGAGTAAAATGCAAAAAGCTCTGAGAATGAGATAAACAGTGACTGCAACAATATAAATGAAAAGTAAATGGAACCAAAAAATCAATCGTGATTTTATAGAACAGATAATGAAATATGCCTCCTTTCTCTCAGTAGAGAGGCAGGGGAGACTAGGGCTGAATATGTATGCACTGGCAGACATAATTTACTCTATCTAGCATTTTGGTTAACCTTTTTTTTTTCTTCTTGTCACAAAGCAGTTTAATTCCAGGATTGGAGAAGGTTTCAGTAATGAGTATAATCTGTCAAAAAAATCTAATGAAAAGGCTTAATTTTAAAAGAAACAATTCCTCCTTCTAAGAGGAAAGAGGAAATTCATTGCATAGTTTAAAAAAGAGAGAATACTGCAGTTCTCCTTCACTGATTATCAAATGATATGGTTTCTGTCCTATAAAAGCCAAACTGAACATACATAGAAATCAATCAAATAAAATAAAAAGGGATTATTAAGCACTTACTATGTGGTAAAAACTGTTCTAACCCTGAGGATACAAAAGAATGAAAAGCAGGCCCTCCATACCCATAATCCCAGGGAGGTTGAGGGTGATAGATCTCTTGAGCTCAAGAATTCTGAGCTGAAATAGGAAATGCCGATTGGGTGTCCACATTCAGTTCAGCATCATTATGTTGAGCTACCGAGAAAAGGGAGCACCAGGCAGCCTGCAGAGGGGTAAATTGACCCAGGTCAGAAATGAAGCAGGTCAAAGTCTCATGTTAATCAACAGTAAGATTGTGCCCACAAGTAGCTCCTGCATTTTGAGTTTGGGCTAGATGGAGATAGCCACTCTATTAATAAAAAAAAAAAGTTTTCTTCTCTTAAGGAACTCACATTCTATTGGGAGAAACACGAAGATAATTAGCTACATATAGGATGCAGAATAAATGGAAGGTAATCATATAAGGCAAGGTATTAACCTCTAAGGGGAAATAGGAAAGACCATGTGTAGAAGTCAATATTTGAGTGTAGTCTTAAAGGAAGCTGGGAAAACTAAAAGATGGAAATAAAAACATTCCAAGTTTGGGAGACAGCCCATGTAAAAGCACAGAGATGAGAAATGAAGTATCTTATATGAAAAAATGCAAATGAGTCAGTGAAGTTAGATCATAGAATTCCTGGAATGGAGTAAAGCATAAAAGACAAAAAGTAGAAGAGTTCAGGCTGAGATAATCTTTCACTTTCAGACAGAGGACTTTAAATTTGATTCTAGAGGTAATGGGAAGCCACTGGAGTTTATTGATTGAGCTTAGGGTGTCAGGTGACATGGTCTGATCCATTCTTTAAGAATGTTACTTTGGCAGTGTGTGGAGGATTAATGGCATTAGGGAAAGACTTGAGGCAAGGATATTAATTGGAAGGGCATTGCAATCATCCAGACAAGAGGTTTTGACAAGACCAGCACCAAGATGGTAGCTGTGTGAGAGGAAAGGATACATCTGAAATATTGTAAAGTTAGAAACAATACAATTTGGCAGCAGATTAGATATGTGGAGTGAAGGAGAATGACGGATTGAGTATTACCCTGAGATTGTGAGGTAAACTCAATAGTAATAGGGAAATCTGAAAACCCAGAGTGTTTGGGGAAAAAGATAAAGAGTTTTGTGCTAGGTATGGTGAGTTTCAAATGTCTATTGGATGTCCCATTCAAGATCTCAAATATGTAGTTTATGATGAGGACCTGAAATGAGAGAGAGAGAGAGAGAGAGAGAGAGAGAGAGAGAGAGATCTTAGGATCACCTGCAAATTATGTCTTTATCAGGGAAAAGAAAACACTCATATTTCTGATAACTTTGTAGAAAAGAACATTCACTGATAGAAAGAGATTGAATTGCATCAAACATCAATGAACTCAAAAGAAACTATATGGAACTGGAATGGGAAATTTGAACTTTTACTCTCTAACCACTAGTAAAGTTTTGTTCCATTATGCCATACTAACTTGAAGTGAACTTGTAAGTTTCACGCAAATCTTAATTCCTGGCAAACTATTTCCACAAAAAAGGGAAATTTGGAAAATGTCTAATTCCCCCCCCCCCAAAAAAAACCCTGTTCTACTAGCATGTGAAGAAATGGAATGAATTTTCCTCTCTTTATGTCACTAGCCTGAGAAAATTAACTCTCACACTAGCTGTCTTCCTGTTAAGTGCACCATTTCCCTTGACTGGATGAGGTTATGCTTCATCCAATATTAGCAAATGTTTCTTACGGCCTGGAAAATGGCAAGAAGGGTCAAGATTGCCTCATATTGCCTTTACTTCACATACTCCAGCCCTCCGTCCTGAAGAAAGCTTCACAAGGAACCAAACAAATGGAGTCCCAAAGCCTGATCTGTCTACTTCTGGGGTTCTCCACCAATGTCTGATTTCTCTGGTGCACTTATTGGGGGACGGGGGGCTGGCTCAGAATCTCATTTGTCTTCTTCTCCCTTGAAGAGAATATAATTTCAAGAGAGGGCCCATGGTGAAGACAGCCAGAATTCACCAGTTAGAAATAAATAAAGTAAATTCCCTCAACCATAGACTTAATTAAAACAGATTCCCAGACAAAATGTGCAAAGAATTCCTACAGGGCTGACTAGATAAACAACTCTTGACTTCTCCAGAAAAACTCCATTTACCTGGAGAGTACCTGCTTTTTCTAAGATAAATAAATTAATGAGGTGCTGTGGAAGCACATGGCCAATTACCCCATGGTCTTTTACATCCTTGGCAGGCTCTGACATTGACATTAGGCAGTTGTAGCATCAATGACCTCTAGCCCATGGAGGAAGCAACAACAACTAATTTAGGGAAAGATTTGATTCTTTCCCACCAACAACACAAAGTGCAGTAAGAGAAGAGCTTGGACATGTAAGTGCATCTTCAAAGCAGAAACTCAGAACAAACCTGACCCCCTTCTTATGCTCCTCAGGAGAGGATAGTAGATGTTTTAAAAATTAAGGCCACATTCTAGTGTGTTTCCCGGCTGGTATTTCAGAGTTCAAAAAGCTTTATGTTGGCTGTTTATCAAATGAAAACATTCCTCATAGGGCAGATTAAGTTTGAAACAATTAACCCGCTAACTGCCCAAAAGAAGTGAATTTCAATACTGTTTTAATCCATCAACTACTAAGGGAAGGTCAATTCTCAAGAGTGCCACCTCTTTCAGGAGGCCTTCCCTGATTCCTCTGGTTGTAAGCAGGTGTTTACACACACTCACATACACATACATAATTAATCCACACTTACTTTTTATGTATTTTATGCTTGGTATTTACTTATCTGTGTTCATGTCCCCACCCCACACCCAATGTAAACTAGTTGAGGGCAGGCAATGTCTGTCTCTTTATCCCACTCTTGGCATCATGCCTGGTGTGTAGGAGATGGTTAGTAAATTCTTCTTGGATTGGATTGAATTGAATTGAACTGAATCCTCTTCCTCCTCTACCTACACAGGAAACTTGGTAAAAAAAAAATTAGTTTTCATCATGTTTATAGGTGGCCTACTTCTGAGTCATTTTGTGCTATTCCAGAAATAGCATCAGCATTGGCAGAGTCTGATCCAAGGAGCAGTCCAACTAATTTCAAAATAAGAGCTAAATTCAGAGAAGTCCATCTAATCATCAATAGGTTGACCATGGGCAACTGGATTTTTAGAACGTAGCAACACATGAAGACTAGCTTCTGATTGAAAGATTAACTGTAATTAAGGCCCTGAAATTGAGGGTCCTGAAAGAGAGAATAAGAGTAGGTTTTTTGGGGGGGCGATTAGAAATTTTCTAAATTTCCCTTTTTGGGGAAATAGTTTGCTAGAAATCGAGATCTGCATGAAACTCACAAGTTCATTTCAAATTAGTATGGCATAGTGGGACAAAACTCTGCTACTGATTAACGAGTAAAAATTCAAATCCGCATTCCAGTTTAATATAGTTCCTTTGGATTTTATTGATGCTTGATGGGAGAATAAGAGAAGCATAAGAGATGTCTAGGGAGAGATAGATCAGAAAGAAAGCAGGAAGAGGGGAGTAGTAAGAAGCCATTCTTTAGAAAGAGAAGAGAAATTCAGTTCCCACTGATCTTTCTAGTCATAAATGCTCCCCTTTAAGAAATCTATATTTGAGCCAAACAGAACCATTTATTGGGCAGTCTTTAAATTTGACACGTATGCCATCTCCTCACTTAGGGAAATTATGAAAACTTTTTGCCATTCCTGGAATGTACTTCTCCAGCACAGCCCTTGACAATTCCTGACTTCCTTTAAGGCTCATCTCAGGTGCCACCTCTTCTTTGAAGCTTTCTATGATCCCCTCAGAAGTAAATTCTCACTACAGATTCAGTTTTCCATCTCTTAGCTTGCTCCTTATTCTTTGTGCTTATTTCTGTAGATGTTTTATCACATCCTTCTCCCCAGAAGAATGTAAAGTTCTTCAAGAAGAAATAGAAGAAGAAGAAGAAGAAGAAGAAGAAGAAAGAGGAGAAAGAGAAATAGAGAGAGAGAAAGAAAGAAAGAGAGAGAGAGAGAGAAAGGAAGGAAGGAAGGAAGAAAGGAAGGAAGGAAGGAAGGAAGGAAGGAAGGAAGGAAGGAAGGAAGGAAGGAAGGAAGGAAGGAAGGAAGGAAGGAAGGAAGGAAGGAAGACTCACCAGCCAATTTCTTAAGGTATACCCACTGCTTCTTGCAGGAAAAAAATGCCTAGAAACATGGGAAGGACATGTCAAGTTTCAGGTAGAGAAAATATACAGAACACCAACGGAAACCCAATGTTCAAATCACCAACAAACATTATAGTTAAATTGTAGAACTATGATATTAAAGAAGAAATTTAGCCAGTAGATGGCATGGGGTAGGGAGAGGGGGATCTTTCATTTCTAAGGAGAAATGATCAGGATTACACAATACTGGTCTATGTTTACAAGAAATCAAGAGAAAAATTAGAATATAATAATTTTGAGGGTCATAGACATTGGCTGAAACCCAGAAAGAACATATCCTACAAAGATGAGTTTAAATATAAAAGCAAATAACTGGAAAATTCAAAAAAGAGAAGAATTCAAATCATAGGAGATGAGAAAGGTATTCAGCAGACATATTGACCAAACAGCAGAATGTTAAACAATTTCATATGGTAATAAAAGGCTGAAAAATGAAATGTTTGTTTTCATGTGACTAAGGCTAGACAAGGACATGAATGTGGAAAGGGGGAGTACCTTTTTTTGTTTGAATTTCTTTTTTTTAAAAGTTCACATTGCATAAGAAGATAAAGAGTCACCAAACAATTAATAAAAGAATAGAAAGCATAATGAGAAAAATAATGGAGAGAGTAGGGGGAGGACGTGAATTCGCAATTCAAGGAGAAAAATCCATCCTTTCATTTGTAACCCTTGGGACCTCTCTGTTATCAAGAGAAATGAAAGTTGGAGTGAAGTTCTAGTAGTTAAAATAGAATTCTTTGTCTTGCCTTAATTCCCAGAAGGAACAGTTAGCAAGAGTTTTAAAGATATAGGTTGTTTTCTTCTCACCCTAAGATGTATGTGGGGGGTGGAGAGAGAAAGATACAGGATGGGAGGATTGTAAAAGGCATAAAGATTTTGAATGAGTACCTTCATAGCAGTGAAACCCTTCAGTTTAACTTGTGGCATGGTTAGAGTGAGAGTGATACCAAATGGAGACTGATTTTAAGATATTAGGACCTGGGAACGAGATGTTAGAGGCTGCAGCTGCCTACCTCTCAAGGACACTGGTGAAGTGTGAGGCCAAATAGAGGTGTGCTTGGAGGGGGTTAAGTGCAGAGAAGTTATCCCTTTGAAAGTCCTGATAACAGATCGTGATTTTGCTTTTTTTTTCCTATACCTTGCTCTTTCCTGGAGGACTTATTCTAAGGATTTTTAAAAGTTTGTTTACACTCTACTTAATTAGTCCTGAAGCTAACTCAGATAAAGTTTGATTGACCATTCTTGCTCTTCATCTTTGGGTTTCATCATTGGCAAAGGGATATCAGGGAGAAAGGAGGGTGGTAGTGGCTGGGAACGGATGCATATGCCGGAAAATGGTCAAAAAGTGTCACCCTTCTGTTCCAATAGTCAGGGGGACAAGCTCTTGAGTTATAGGAGAAACTCTTTTCAATCATTCAATAAGCATTATTAAGCCCCTATGTTTCAGGCAATGAGGCATACAATTTTTAAAAAAGAAAGGAGGAAGGAAAGATGGAAGGAGGAAAGAAAGAATGAAAGAAAAAATGGAAGGAAGGAAGGAAAGAAGAGAAAGAAAGGGAAGAGAGAGAGAATGAATACTGGTATGGAGTTTATTTTCTAAAGGTAAAGACATAAAGTACATAAGTAAATTCAAAATAAATATAAAAAGAATAAATGCATTGTATTTAACATATGGTAGTTTAGGAGGATAGCTAAGAAGTGCAGTGGATAGAATGCCAACCCAGGAGTCCAGAAAACATCTTTCTGAGTTCAAATCTGACCTCCAATACATTGGCTGTGTGACCCTGAGTCACTTAGCCCTGTTTTCCTCAGTTTCTTCATCTGTAAAATGAGCTGGAGACAGAAATAGCAATCATTTCAGTATCTTTGCCAAGAAAATCCCAAATGGAGTCACAAAGAGTCAGACATCCCTGGAACAACTAAACAAGAACACCATAGCATTTGGAGAGAAGAGGAAAGGATGATTTTTGTAGAAGGTGGTGCTTGAGCTGCATCTTAATGGAAGAGAGGGGTATTGTGAAGTAGAGGTGAGAAGGAAATATATTCCAGATGACGTGTGTGTGTGTGTGTGTGTGTGTGTGTGTGTGTGTGTGTGTGTGTGTGTGTAATAGAGAGAATGCCAGTCTGGAAAGATCACAAAGGGTGGAGTGGGGAGTAATGTCCAATACAGTCAGAAAAAGATTATTTGGGACCCAGATGTGAAGACTTTGAAAACTAAGAAAAGTTTACATTTCATCCAGGGGCAATACAGAACCACTGGAGTTTGCTGAGCAAGGTCAAGTTCAGGAGAATAGTGTGAGAGCAGGGTAGAGAACATTGAGGCTAGGATCTCAATGAGAAGCCATTATAATAATACAGGTAAGAGGTGAAGAGGCATTTTTCAACATGACCAATATGGAAAATTGATTTGCTTTACTATATTTACTTGTTATACTGTTTCTTTTTTTTTTCTTTTCCAATGGGAATCAAGAAGAAAATAAAATAAATGATTATTAATTGCAAAACAATGTCTTTGAACAAGACATCTGAACTAAGGTCGTAGCTGGGTGAGCAGAAAGGAAAGGTTGGGTTTCAGCAATATTTTGGAGATAGATACAACAATATTCTTTTTTTTTAAAGAAATTTTTCTTTATTTTTTAATTAGATTTTTCACTTTTAGTTTACAACACTTAGTTCTACATGTTCTTGACTTTCAAATTTTCTTCCCTTCCCTCCCCTTCCCCTTTGCTCCCTAAGATGACATGCAGTCCAATAGAGATTATACATAAATCTTCACATTAAGCTTATTTACACAACAGTCAAGTTGCAAAGAAGAATTAAGACCAATGGAATGAATCACAAGAGAGAAGAAACAAAACCAAAAAAAGAGGAAAAAAAAGAGAGCACATAGTTTGCCTCAATCTGCACTCAGATTCCACAGTTCTTTCTCTGGATGTGGCTCGCTTTTTCCATCATGAGTCCTTTGGAGCTGTCTTTGAGCCTTGTATTGCTGAGGAGAGCCAAGTCTATCAAGGTTAATCATCATAGAATCTATATGTCTGTGGTTGTGTAAAATGTTCACCTGGTTCTACTCCTCTCACTCAGCATCAGATCACGTAGGTCTTTCCAGGTTATTACGAAGTCCGTATCTTCTCCATTTCTTATAGCACAATAGTATTCCATTACATTCATATACCAGATCTTGTTCAGCCATTCCCCAATTGATGGGCATCCCCTTGATTTCCAATTCTTTGCCAGCACAAAAAGAGGTACTACAAATATTTTTGTACATACAGGTCCCTTTCCCACTTGTGTGATCTCTTTGGGTTATAGCCCCAGAAGTGGTATTGCTGGGTCAAAGGGTATGCACATTTTTATAGCCCTTTGGGCACATTTCCAAATTGCTCTCCAAAATGGCTGGATATGGGAAAGGGAAGAATTCATGACACAACAAGAGATAGAATCAGAGAGTTATAGAATGCAAAATGGATTATTTTGATTATGCTAAACTGAAAAGTTTTGGTATGAACAAAGCCAGTGCAACAAAGATTAGGAGGGAAGCA
>CM053623.1:355862194-355890444 GCA_028646595.1 Phalanger gymnotis
GATTAGAGAAATGCAAATAAAAACAGCTCTTAGGTACCACTTCTCTCCTGTCAGATTGGTTAACATGACAAAACAGGAAAATGATAAATGCTGGAGAGGATGTGGGAAAATTGAAACATTAATACATTGTTGGTGGAGTTGTGAACAGATCCAGCCATTTTGGAGAGCAAATTGGAAGTATGCCCAAAGGGCTATAAAAATGTGCATATCTTTTGACCCAGCAATTCCACTTCTGGGGCTATAACCCAAAGAGATCACACAAGTGGGAAAGGGACCTGTATGTACAAAAATATTTATAGCAGCCCTTTTTGTTCTGGCAAAGAATTGGAAATCAAGGGGATGCCCATCAATTGGGGAATGGCTGAACAAGTTCTGGTATATGAATGTAATGGAATACTACTGTGCTATAAGAAATGGAGAAGATATGGACTTCATAATAACCTGGAAAGACCTACATGATCTGATGCTGAGTGAGAGGAGTAGAACCAGGCAAACATTGTACACGACCACAGACATATAGATTCTATGATGATTAACTTTGATAGACTTGGCTCTCCTCAGGCCCAAAGACAGCTCCAAAGGACTCATGATGGAAAAAACTAGTTGTATCCAGAGAAAGAACTGTGGAATCTGAATGCAGATTGAGGCAAATTATTTGCTCTCTCTTTTTTTCCTCTTTTTTTTGATTTTGTTTCTTCTCTCTCATGATTCATTCCATTGGTCATAAACCTTCTTTGCAACTTGACTATTGTATAAATAAATTTAATGTGAAGGTTTTTGTATAATCTATAATGGACTGCATGCAGTCTTGGCAGGGAGGGGGCAGGGAAGGGAAGGGAAGAAAATTTGAAATTCAAGAAAACGTAAGACTAAGTGTTGTAAACTAAAAATAAAAAATCTAGTTTAAAAAAATATAAATTTTGGTAGTTCAATTGGTATGGCACTGAATAAATTAACTTAAGTAAAATTGTCATTTTTATTACATTAGCTCAGCCTAACCATGAGCAACTAATGTTATTCTATTTATTTATATCTGACTTTATTTGTGTGAGAAGTGTTTCATAATCGTGTTCATATAGGCCCTGCGTTTGTCTTGGCAGATACACTCCCCAATATTATGTAGTGTCTCCAATAACTTTAAAGGGAATTTCTCTTTCTATCTCTTGCTCTTGGGCTTTGTTAGCAATCTATAGGAATGCCAAGGATTTATGAGGGTTTATTTTATATCCTACAACTTTGCTAAAGTTGTTGTTTCAAGAAGTTTTTTACTTGAATCTCTAGGATTCTCTAAGCAAATCATTATATCATCTGCAAAAAATGATAATTTAGTTTCTTCTTTGCCTATTCTAATTCCTTCAATTGCTTTTTTCTTCTCTTAATGCTAAAGCTAACGTTTCTCGTGCCAAATTGAATAATAGGGGTGATAATGTATATCCTTGTCTCACCCCAGATCTCATTGGGGATTCATCTAACTTATCCCCATTACATATAATGCTTGCTGATGGTTTTAGGTAGATGCTTTTTATAATTTTGAGGAAAACTCCTTTTATTCTTATGTTTTCTAGTATTTTAATAGGAATGAGTGTTGTATTTTGTCAAAAGCTTTTTCTGCATCTATTGAGATAATCATATGGTTTCTGCTAGTTTTGTTATTGATATGATCAATTATGCTGATAGTTTTCCTAATATTGTAACAGCCTTGCATTCCTGGAATAAATCCTACCTGGTCATAGTGTATTATTCTCCTGATAATTTGTGGCAATCTTTTTCTAATACTTTATTTAATTTTTTGCATCACTATTCATTAACAAAATTGGTCCATAATTTTCTTTCTCTGTTTTGACTTTTCCTGATTTAGGTATTAGTACCATATTCATGTCATAAAAAGAATTTGGTAGGACTCTCCTTCTTTGCCTATTTTCCTAAATAGTCTGTAAAGTATGGGAATTAATTGTTCTTTAAATGTTTGATAGAATTCACAGGTAAAACCATCTGGCCCTGGAGATTTTTTCCTAGGGAGTTCATTGATGGCTTGCTCAATTTCTTTTTCTGAGACAGGGTTATTTAGAAATTTTACTTCCTCTTCTCTTAACCTTGGCAATTTGTATTTTTGCAAACATTCATCCATTTCCCTAAGGTTATCAAATTTATGGGCATACAACTGGGCAAAATAATTCCTAATTATTGTTTTAATTTCCTCTTCATTGTAGGTGAATTCACTCTTTTCATTTTTGATCTTGGTAATTTGGTTTTCTTCTTTTTTTAATCGATTTGACCAAGGAAACTATATTCTTAATCGATTGGTTACATAGGGTAAAGAAGAACAATATGAAGGATACAAACCTGAGAGATATTGGTACATTAGACAGAAATAAGAAAGTTTTGGCTTCAACAACCATTATTTAGGTGCCTACTATGTGCTAAACAATGTGATAGTACTGGGGATACAAAGAATGGCAGAAAACAGTCCCCACTCTCAAGGCGCTCACAATTTAATGGGGAAGAAAACATGCAAAAACACCCAAACCAACCATGCATAAACAACATACGTACAACGTGAGTTGGAGGCAATCTCAGAGGAAGTCACTAAGTTAAAGAAGACCTGGAAAGGCTTCTTGAAGAAGGTAGCATTTCAGCTGAGACTCAAAGGAAGCCAGAAACAGAGTGTCTTGTGAAAGCAACAGAAGTCAGTGTGACTGAATGAATCATAGCCTATGTGGAGGGGAATAAAGTATAAGATGACTGGAATGATAGGAAGAGAACAGGTTAAGTCTCATGAAATTAAAAGGAGGATGTTATATTTGACCTTGTAGGTAACAGTAAACCACCAGAGATTATTGAATTGGAGAAGGGGTGTGACATGACAGATTTGGCACTTCTTTGATGAGTGGTGAATTTTGGATTGAAAACAATGAATTCAGTTTCAGACTTACTGAATTTGAGAATGTATCTAGGACATCTAGGTTAAAATGTCCAATTGACATTTGGTAATGTAGGACTGAGTCTCAGGGAAGGGATTGGTTAGACATATAGATCAGGGAGTAATCTGGAGAGAGAGAGAGAGAGAGAGAGAGAGAGAGAGAGAGAGAGAGAGAGAGAGAGAGAGCCATATTTCATAATTACAAATTATTTTATAAATATTGTTATATTTTTTAACTTCCCAAAGTGGGGCAAATAATTAAGGATGTAGCAGGTTTACCCAAGAGTTTAAAAGCCATAAATTTTTAAAAAGCAATTCTGGCCTGCTAGTAAGAGCTTGTGGGAGCTAGCAGGTTTCACTCCATTGTTCTCCACACATGCACAAAGAAACACTTTATATTGCTGGAGACTAGGTCACTCCTGGTGGGAGGTGAAAAGCTGTGGCTGGAAAACCATATTCCAAATGTGGGGTCCAGAAAGGAGGAAGTGTCAACCCCTTCCCTGTTGCAAGAGTCCAGCAGGTATTCCTGTCTACCTTATGCAACTCTGACAACTTATACAGACAAAACAATACTTTCAGCTGTTACAAAACAACAAAAACAAAAACAGGAACACATCATGATAGGGAGAGTAAAGAGTAAAGGAAACAGGCTTAGGTCATAATTTGTTAAGACTAGAAAGAAGAGATGGACATGACACTTCTAATTTATACCCCTGCCCTTGAGATGGTAGGAGAGTAACCACAGTACATTGAGAGATCAGAACAGAAAGGAAGTCAAGGTTTTATTCAGGTTTGTGTTCTTAAAACTATGGATCATGAGTTATAACTGATAAATTTTTTGAGGTCAACAAGCATTTTTTAATTTAATATTTTATTTTCACAGTTTTTAACATTTGTTCTTTAAAAAATTTATTCCAAAATCTCTCTCTCCCTCTACTCCCCCTTCCTTGACAAGGCTAGTAATTCGATACAGGTTATACACGTGATGTGAAAATGCAAAACACATTTCTATGTTAGTCATATTGTGAAAGAAAACACAGACCAAAAAAAGGAAAAGAAAAAAACAAAGCAAGAACTATGAAGAAAGTTTTAAAAAGTATGTTTCTATCTGAATTTAGATTCCATCAATTCTTTCTCTGGATATAGATAGCATTTTTTCATCATAAGTCCTTCAGAATCATTTTGGATCATTGTATTGCTGAGAATAGCTAAGTCATTCACATTGATCATCACACAGTATTACTTTTATCATGTACACTGTTCTCTTGGTTCTGTTCACTTCACTTTGTATCAGTTCATGTCTTCCCAGGTTTTTCTGAAAGGATCTTGCACATCATTTGTTATAGCACAATGGTACTCCATCATAATCCAACTTGTTCGGCCATTCCCCAATTGAGGGGCATCCCTTCAATTTCCAATTCTTTGCCACCAGAAAGTGAGCTGCTATAATTTTGTATATATAAGTCCTTTTCTTCATCCTTTGATCTATTTGGGATACAGATCTACTAGTGGTATTGCTTGATCAAAGAGTATGCATGGTTTTATATGCCCTTTGGGCACATTTCCAAATTGCTCTCCAGAATCATTGAATCAATTCACAACTCCAACAGAACATCAGTGTCTCAATTTTCCCATATCATCTCCAACATTCATCATTCTCCTTTTCTGTCATATTAGCCAATCTGAAAGATGTGGCACCTCAGAGTTATTTTAATTTGCATTTCTCTAATCAACAGTTGTTTAGAGCATTTTTCATGTGATTATAGACAGCTTTGATTACTTTGTCTGAAAACTTGATATTATTTAACCATTTATCAAATGGAGGATGACTTGTATTTTTATAAATTTGACTCAGTTCTCATTATGTTTGAAAAATGAGGCCTTTATTAGAGAAATGTGCTTCAACAAACATTTAAGATCTTACTATGTGCCAGGCACTGTGCCAAGCCGTGGTTATACAAATATAAGCAGAAAGAAAAACAGTCCTTGCTCTGCAGCTTACATTCTAATGCAGGAAAAACAATACTTAAGACTAAGCTGAAATTGGGGATGAGGAGGAAAAGATGAGAGAAGACAAACATACCCAGCAAGAGAACATGATAGAGAAATTCCAGAGTCAAGAGTACAGCCTAGAGAGGAATGGCTGGCTTGGATACCTATACCTTCTTTAGAATATTAGTTCCAGGAGGAACCAGCCAATCAGAAGCTGAAGGGAAAACAGTACTCCCAATGTGTAAAGTTCAGAGACAGAGTGAGCTTCCAGGGTTGAGGGGTTTCTATGGATGGTAGAAAAAGTCAGAAAAGGCCAGAGTCCAGCCAGTGGGGGGATTCATTCTTTTTAGGTAGTTGGAGTGTACAAGCGCACAGCAATGGTATTTAGTGAAATGGTAAACTGAAAACAGTAGGGATAAAAAGTATCTCTCCTACAAAACTGGACAGCACTATTTCCCAAATGGAGAATACTTTTCCACAAAGATTTCAGAAGTGGAGATGACTCCCCTAGGGAACACACGTAGACAAAGCACATGCAAAGAAGGATGACTGACCCCCCAAGACTGCGGTGTTCCAAGGCCCATTGGTGTTCTTTTACTTCTCCCATAAATCTTGTTCTCAGTGTCTGCTAGCTATTGCCTCAGTGCTTGACTAAAGTCAGCCCTACCTTTGGCCTTGGCTCAGTCCTTTAGGACTGAGCATCCTTGTCTGGTTAATGCTATGCATTTTCAGAAAGAGTGGCAGCCAACTTCCAAGGACCATCAAGAATATCAGCTCTGGACACATTATTTTCCAACAGGATTTTGACTCCTAGGACCAGACATTTAATGGCTCTCACTGACTCAACTCATTCCTGTAGATCGCTGCAAGATGCCATTGATGATGAGGTTGGAGGATGAAAATCCCCTCCTCCCCTTGTTACACTCTATATGAAGAGCCATGAATAAGGTAGAGTGACTTCAGGAGCTAGATTTTTCTTCCATAGTTGGCTATCATCTCATTTGTCAGAGATCTCATCAGAGCTAGTTGGCTTGTTTTTCCTATGAGCACAAAGGTTGTGACTGATCCTCCCTACCAGTTACTGGTTATATCTTGTGTAGTCATTTATCATTATTCAGGGGCCAAGATCTTTTATTCTCTAAGCTTGGTTAAGAACTTCATCTCAACTCCTATAGAACAGAAAAAGTATAAAGACTTAGTTACATTTCCTTTACACTGTCTAATTGAAGTCCAAAGGATTGCACTCTTTACCAGCTGGAAAGAGGCCACTTTAAAATCTAAAAAGGTAAATAAATGTATTGTCCAGGTGCCTATCTGCTCTATAATAATATTGAGAAGATTTCAGAGACTGCACCCACGAAGTATCCCAACATTGATCAATACCATCCTCTCTACACTTTTACAAAATAAACCATATGCTTATAAATAAAGAAATTATGAAAATACCTAAAAGACAGACATAACAAAAATATGTTTTGTTGTGTTATAGCATTTCAAAATTATGGCAAATAAAAGAAATGAGAGTAAAAGATATTGATCAAAGTAGAAACTCAGTGAAGATGTCCTGAATAATGCTTGAAACAAATAAATCAAAATAAGTCATAAACAGTGAGCTGTGGCAGTTACCAGACTTCTAAACTAAACTAAACTAAATCATAAAAGCCTATAATTATGAGATAAATAATTATATTTATAATCATAAGATAACAATGAAATATGAAAACTTTTAGAATGTAGTTAAAAGTTACCCGCAGAGGAGAGAGAGACAGAGAAAGAGAGAGGGAGAGAGAGACAGAGAGAGAGAGAGAGAGAGAGAGAGAGAGAGAGAGAGAGAGAGAGAGAGAGAGAGATGGGATGAAGGAGAGATATTCAATATTGGAGAAACATAGAGATATTCAAAACTAAAGATGATAATACTGATAAAATGAAAAACTGACTTGGAAAAATCAAACAATATCACTAAGCAATTATCCCAAATTATTGAGATCCACAAAAGATAAATTATCAAAATAAAAATTTTAAAAATAAAGTGTTTACCACAAAATAAAGGAAATAAGAAAAAATCGGAAACTACTATGCAAAAGTACAAAATGGAAAAAAGACAATTCAAAGAAAATTGATGTGTTCCAAAAATGAGAAAAAAAAATCCTAAAAAATGGGATCTTAGAAAAATATATTTAACAAGCTATAAGTGATTGCCAAAGTAGAGTGGAAAGGGAGACATCAAGACTCAGTGGATTAACTGGAATATTCAATCAATTTTTTGTGGAACAATTAATACCTATGATTGAAAACCATGACCAAAAATAGAAACAGAAGGCAAGCTACCAAACTCTTTAAATGAGACAAATGTGGTACTAATATACAAAAGGGGAGAGAGAAAGAGAATTCTAAACCAATTTAACTAAAGAATATTGATGTGAAATCATTTTTTTTTTAAAAAGAGCCTCACAAGAAGACAATAGAAATAGCTCTAAAAACAATTCATTTTGACCAAGTTGAATTCATACTAAGGATGCAAAGATGGTTCTAAATTAGGGAAGTAATTAGCATTATTAATCATATAAACAATTAAGCTAAGAAAAAACATGATTATTTCAATAGATGTCCCCAAAAAGCCTGTGAAACATGTACTACTCCATTTTGTTAAGAAATCCCAAGAAGCTTAGAAGTGTTCTCCTTTAATGCAATAAAAGCACATATAAAAACAAGTGTGTATATATATATATGTATGTATATATATATACATATATATATGTAATGCAATAAAAGCATATTAAAAAACAAGTGTAGCTAGGTGGTGCAGTGGAGAGAGTGCCAGGCCTGGAGTCAGGAAGACTCCTCTTCCTGAGTTCAAATTTGGTCTCAGACATTATTAGCTACGTGACCCTGAGCAAGTCACTTAATCTTGTTTGTCTCGGTTTCCTCACCTATAAAAAGAGCACGAGAAGGAAATGGAGAATCACTCTAGCATCTCTGCCAAGAAATCCTAAATGTGGTCACAAGAAGTTAAACTTGACAGAAAAAAAACAACAGAATATATTTAAAACTATTCTTGAAATACGAAAGCACTAGAAGGTTTTCCAAGCACAAATAAGGATAAATCAAGGATATTGCTTCTACCCACTATTACTTGATATAGTTTAATAAATGCTAGGTGTAAGACAAGGTAATAAAATAAGAAGTAACAAGTTTTCAGATTTGCTGTTACTCAGTCGAGTCCAATTCTTTGCGATGCCATTAGGGTTTTATTTTTGTTTATTTGTTTGTTTTGGCAAAGATACTGGAATGGTTTCCCATTTCCTTCTCCAGCTCATTTTACTGATGAAGAAACTGAGGCAAATAGGGTTAAGTGACTTGCCCAGAGTCACACACCTAGTAAATGTCTGAGGTGGACACTAATAAAAACAGAAAGAAAAGATAAGACAAATTCCATTCCAAATAACTAGAAAATGCACAAAATACATGAGATTTAACCAATGAGACTTGTGCAAGATCTATATAAATAAAACTAAAACTATATTACTATTCTTTATAGAAATAAGGAAAAACAATTGGGAAGATTATTGGACCATGAGAAATGATGATATAAATTAACTTAAAAGGTTAATGCTATACAACTCAAATTACTAAGAGGACACTTTTGGGAACTCACAAAAATAATAATTAAAATCATTTATAAAAACAAATGTTCTAGGATTTTAAGGAAAATGAGAAAAATGCTAATAAAAGGAATATGGTACTAAACACCCTCAAATAATATTATAAAGCAGTAGTTACAAGTTTCTGATTAAAAAAAAAAGATCAGAATCAACTGGGGGGCAGAGCCAAGATGGCAGCTGGAAAGCAGGGACCTGCATAAGCTCTACCCCCAAATCCCTCCAAACACCTGTAAAAATGGCTCTGAACAAATTCTAGAGCTGTGGAACCCATAAAATAGCAGAGGAAAATAGGTCTCCAGCCCAGCAGAGTCTGGAGGGTCACTAGGAAGGGGTCTATTGCACGGTGCTGAGAGCAGAGAGCAGCCCAGTGTGGGTCTCACCAGGACAGACCAGATCTGAAATCAGCCAACCAGAACAGGCCTTGGGGCCATGAAACAGTGAGCTGTGGCAGTTACCAGACTTCTAAACTCACAAACACCAAAGAGCAGGTTGGGGGAAACTGCAGGATCAAGTTCAGAGCAGTCTAGCTGCCAGCTCTGGGGGTGGAAGAGATGGTGCAATGGTGGTGTAGCAACAGCAGGAAGCTCCTGAGGCTGCTTCCAAAACTCCAGCATCAGCTGCTTCCTGAATCACTGGCTCACACGATGGGAGGAATCTAGCAGCAGATCAGAGCAGGAGTGCAAGGAGCACTTTGTGGACACAAAAGCAGATTCTCTTCCTGTGGTTATGTATTGCAGTCCTGGTTGGTGGTTCTTGGGGGAGGAGGATCACTTCTGGGACAGAGCCAGGGGTGATAGCAGAGTAGAAGTAGAAGAAAACAGCAATGCTTGGACACTAAAGCTTGGGACAAATTACTCTCTACTCTACAAGCAGTCATATCCTGACAAAAAGTTCAAGCGTCAAGTAGTTGGCTGGGATATGAACAGGCAGTGAAAATGAGCTCAGACTCAAACTCAGATTCAAACTCAAAGTCCAGATTCCTTTTTTGGTGACAAAAAGATGAAAACATACAGCCAGAAAAGTCAACAGAGTCAAAGAGCCTACATCAAAAGCCTCCAAGAAAAATGTGAATTGGGCTCAGACCATGGAAGAGCTCACAAAAGGATTTGGAAAAGCAAGTAAGAGAAGTGGAGGAAAAATTGGTAAGAGAAATGAGAGCGATACAAGAAAACCATGAAAAACAAGTCAATGACTTGCTAAAGAAGGCCCAAAAAAATTCTGAAGAAAATAGCACCTTAAAGAATAGACTAACCCAAATGGCAAAAGAGCTCCAAAAAGCCAATGAGGAGAAGAATGCCTTGAAAGGCAGAATTAGCCACATGGAAAAGGAGGTCCAAAAGACCACTGAAGAAAATACCACCTTAAAAATTAACTATCCATGGAAGGACCCTTAATGTAGCAAAGAAGTGGAAATGTAGCAGATGCTTATTGATTGGGGAAGGGCTGAAAAATATGTTATATGCATGAAAAGGAATATTATTGCAATAATATTAATAACAATGATAACTCACAGGGCTTTAAGGTTTGTAAAAGATTTTCCATTGGTAATTTCATTGGAACATCGCAACAGAGCTGTGAGGCAGGTGTTATTATGAGGCCCATTTTTCGGATGGAAGAAGCTCAGAGAGGCTAAGTGATATGCCCAGAGATGACCCTGCAGCTAGCAAGTATCTGAAGTAGAATTCAAACTTAAGTCTTCCTGAGTCCAAGTGCAGTATTCTATTAACTATACCCATTCTTTGTTTTAAAAAGTGAATTTGAGGAATTCAGAAAAAATGTAGAAATATTTGGATAGACCGATGAATAAATAAGCAGAATGAAGAGAATAACAAACATAATGACTATGAGAATGAAAATGATGGAAGTACTAAATGGAATCTTGACTTCGAGTAACAAGAAGAAAAAAAACAAAGAAGACTCAGAGAAGAAAAAATGAAACCTACTTCATCCATTGTGGCAGAATAGTAGGGGACTACTGAGCTGCAAGGCAAGAAGCACTTTGTAAGCACTTACTCTGTGCCAGGTATGGTGCTAAATTCTGGGGATATAAAGATGAACCAAAAGCAAAGTAATCCCTGTCCTCAAGGAGTTTACATTCTACTGGGAAAGCTAACACACAAAAGCAAAAGGAAATGGGAAGAGCTAGAGGAGGGAACCTGTGTGGGGTCAGGGTGCTGAAATCTGACAAGTCAAACACAGGCAAAAGGAGAATTTAAGTTAACCAGGTTGGATCTCCCCAAAAAGGAAGACTCAAGAAGAACTTGCCAATGGAAGTACAGTAAATAGATGTTCTGAGGTGAGCAGACCTGATGGATAATTCTAGAGTGAGACTGCAAAGGAAGCAGTCACTGGGATACAATATCATACATATTGCTGAATCAGGTCCCTGCATTGGTTGCTATTGCTTTTTAAATTTTATTGTCAGAAGAAAGGGCTCAATCTGGAAGGAATGTTGGAAAAGGAGTATAATATAAAAACAAAATAAATTGGAAAAATGTAACTTACAAGTGAAAATTTTGGATCACAAAACCTACAAAATGTCAAACTAGACACTTTCCCCAGTCCCCACAAACTCTCTCTCAAAAAAAAAAAAAACAGGAATTATTTACCAGATGTCGAACAACAGTTCAGTTGAATCCATGTGACAATAGAGACAAAACCCTGACAAGGCAAAATCCTCCACAATTAACACTTAAGAATGCTAATTCTTAAAGCACTCAACACTCCTCCCCCCAATATACACACATTTTCACACACTAAATGCTCCCAGGGAGAGCAGGCATGGCAAGGATGTACAAACCTTTATGAACTTATGCCTGAGACCCACATGGGATCCACTCATGCAATAGAAGCATTTACCTGTGTACTATACCCCTGGCCTGCCGCCACATCAGCAAATAGAACAGACATCAATTCTGTTTGGCCACATAAAGAGGTGTATATAGGGTCGAGAGGAAAAAACATCCTCCCTTCCACCAGGGGCCGCACCTATATTAAGCCAAAGCTACGAAGAATCCTCCCAGAACATCCTCCTTATCCTTCTGTCCTCTTCAAAAGCCAGTTGATGCCAGTTCAGGACAGCCAAATGAGGAAAGGGGCAGGTGGCTTGTGATTGTGGCTGCCCTGGATCTGAAGAAAAGGAGACAGAAACCCAGGTGAGGCTAATTCTATTCCTTTTCAGACTACTTGTGGGCCCAGATCCAGGTGAATAAATCCTAATTCTCTAAGTGTCAAAGTAATAATAATGATGATGATGACAATGATGATGGTGGTGGTGGTGGTGTTGATGATGATGATGAGGATGAAATGGTGATGTTGAAGAAGATGATGGTGATAATAATAGTAGCTGGTAATTCTGTAGAACTTTAATGTTTGCAAAAGCACTTCGCATATATAATTTTATTTTATCCTAACAGCTCTATGAGGTAGGTGGTAGTATTTTCACCATTTTTGAGATGAGGAAGCTGAGGCAGACAGAGACTCAGTGGCTTGCTCAAGGCTATACAACTAATAATTACCCTGGGTAGACTTGAGGCAGCTTTACAGCTGAGACTCAAGGAGTTGCCTACCAGCAACGTAAGAGAAAAAGAGAAACACAAAGTGAGTGGCAAAAGAATGTAAGGAAAAAAAAAACACCAAAAATTAAGAATATCCCTTACTTAAGCCCACAACATGAGCAGATAGTGACAATTCAAATATCATAGGTATCTCAGAATGACATGAAAAATTTTAGAAATTGACCATCATGATACAGGAAAAATACAAAAAACTGCCCAGAATTCTTGAATATAGAAAATAAAGTATCAGCTTAAAAATCAAGACTCTCACACTTCAAGATCCAATGTATGTATATTAGTTAAATTTAAGGGTAAAGTGATGGACAACAAATTCTGCAAGTGGCTAGGAGAAATAACTTAAAATGTAAAGAAAAGGGAAATTTAATTACATAAAAACATCCTATAAATACACTAGAAACAGCAGGAGGGAATGGAATAGTGTATTCCCCAAAGCAAACAAGTCCAAGCTGCCACTTCAAATGATATACCTTAAAAAATTCAGTATTATAATCAATAAAAATTTATATTTATAGAGAGGCATTTAGAGCATTTCTATCAAAAAATAAAAGATCAAGAAAGAAAAAGAATAGAGAAAAGACAAGAGAAGAAGAAAAGAGAGAGGAGGGAGATGGGAGAATCTGGAGATGAGTGCAGGAGGTAACTTGCATACTCTGCAAACAACAAAAATGGAAGGCAAATAAGTTCAATTGTCAAGGAAACATTTTAAAAGTAATAAAATTAATTATCCAGTATTTCTAAAGCTTTTGGTTTGTTTGGAGAGAGAGAGGGAGGGAGAGAGAGAGAGAGAGAGAGAGAGAGAGAGAGACAGAGCAATTGACCTATAGGCTGAGAAATAGAAAGAAGAATCATCTACAAGTAAAAATGTACCTATACACACAAGGCAATAAAGATATACATAGAATTTAAAGAAATATAAAAAGTAAAGGTAAAAGATAAGAACCAAAACAATGTGGAATAAAATCCCATATTCCCTGCACGAATGAATTAAGACATTTTGGGAAAAGTATTACGGAGTTTGATGAGGTCCACTGTAAACGGGCCAAAGGAAGATAGTGGAAAACAGGAAATGTTCCTGTAACAAACACATAGGTAAAGAGTTGTGGGGTGATTGTCTCACAAGATCAGAAGAACAAAATGAAAGAGGTGATGAAAAAGAAGGAAGGAAACTGAAGGAATGAAAGTAAAGGGAGTCTCATCCCAGCAAGGCAAAGTCCCTCTCAAGAGCATTTCCATAAGACCATAGGTGTAAGTTTGCAATTGGACATGAGGATCTCATGATGGGTTTAGTCTAGAGGGCATCAGTATATTGTAAAGCCACCTTGCCTGGGAAGGCGTCTTCAATCTGCTAGAGTAGCTGGCACTCATTAAGTGGAAAGATGCATAAAACATGGACTCAGAAGTGAGATAGTATAAACCTTTGGAAAATTAATAGTCACCAGGATGACAGTGGACATAATTGGAGTACACAATCTTGATATGGGGTAACTTCCAACATTGAGCATTACTTCTATTCACATTTCTTTCCTCAAGAATTGATACTTCTAAAGGTGATGAATGACAAAAAAGATAAAGAAAAATGGGACAAAATCTATGAAAGTAATGACATACAAATTAGTTAGAAGAGGGTGCCCAAACCCAGTACTTCAGAAGCTCTAACTCTATTAGGAGCACAAAAAGCTTAGATCAGTAATAATTAGAGATATAGAACACTGATCAGATGACAGAAATTCACAATAGACAGGAAGAAAGGGGAATTAATGAAAAACAGATAAAAGCAAATTCTTGATAGAAACAAGGAGAGAAAAAATACTTAAACAAGCTAGAGTGGAGAAGAGAAAGGGAGAATTTGAACTGTATAGCCTAGAGAGGGGAAGAAAGGGAAATGGGGGAAAAATAGACAAATAATATTTTAAATAAAATAAATATTTTACATAAAAGTCTCCAACTAAGGAAAGGATTCACAAATAGGAGTTGAGAGTGAGACAGGACAAAAGTCTATGAGATTAAAACTGAATCAACATAATTTAAGTAAAACTAATAACAGGGACAAAATATTGACTTTAAAGAGGAAGAGAACAAAATTCACAATATCAATAGCGACTGTACCTGTGATTTCTTTGATAAGGGGAACACTCATATGAAGAAACCCATCACTACCAATTCAAGTCAGCATAATCTCCATAATTTATAGTCTTAGAGAGTTGCATAGAACATTGGTAGTTTAACTGACCTTGCCAGTTTAATTGATTTCATTATGCCAGGTTGTGTTGAAGGAAGGATATGAACAAGGTCTTCCTGACTTTAAGGCCAGTTTTCTATTAATGAGATGATTGTCTCTTGTCAATAGAGATAAATAAAGAAATTGCAATATGCCTGAATAAAGCATAGACAATTAATTGATATTGTTAAATATATAGCTTCCTAAATTCTAAGGAAAAATTAACTGAAATCCAAAAAGACATAGATAGCAACACAATAATAGTAAATGGCTTCAATATTCCTCACTCAAGAGTGGGAAAAATTTAACAGAAAAATAAAGAGTAGAGAAATATAGAACTAAGCAAACTTTTAGAAATTTTAGAGCTAAGAGATTTGTGGTGTCTTCTGAATGGGACTACTAAAGAATATACATATTTCTTAGAATTGTATGACATCCTTATTAAAAGAAACAAATGGCTATGTATTAAGACAGGGCAATGTTTGTTGTTGTTAAAGGCAGAAATACTAAACACATCCCTTACAAAATTTATTGAAATACAAATGATAACACAGAGAGAACAAAGAAATGACACAGATCTAAGTGGAGACAATAATGAAAACTTAAACATGAATAAGTCAAAGAACATAAATCATAAAAAATTAAGTTATTTTTAAAATATTGACAATTTGTGAATGTAACAAATTTCTTGTTGTTTTTTCAGTTGTATCCAACTCTTTGTTATTGTATTTGGCATTTTCTTGGCAAAGATAATGGCATAGGTTGCTATTTCCTTCTGCAGCTCATTTTATAGATGAGGAAATAGAGGTAAACAGTGTTAAGTGACTTGCCTAGGCTCATACAGTTAGTAAGCATCTGAGGCCAGCTTTGAACTCACAAAAAGGAGTCTTCCTGACTCCAGGCCTAGCATCCTGGCCACTACGCAACCTACTTCCCCAAAACAGAATTCATTATTTCTCAAAATAATATTTCTTCCCCTCTCCCTTACTACTCTATTTCTGTTTGATGTTGTGTAGTCATTCACTGCTGACCAACTCTTCATGACCCCATGGACCATCATGTGCTAATACTGTCCATGGGGTTTTCTTGACAAGGAAACTGGAGTACTTTGTCATTTCCTTTTCCAGTGGGTTAAGGCAAGCGAAGGTTAAGTGACTTGCCAGGGGTCACACAGCTAGTACATGTTTAAGGCCAGATTTAAACTGAGGTCTTCCTGACTCTAGTTCTAGTGCTCTATCCACTGAGTCACCTAGCTGCTCTACTTTGTGGAATTTAGCTAAAGTATACCAGAGAAGAAAAAAATACATCTCTAAATGCATGCATTAACAAAATAGAAAAAGATATGATGAATGAAATTAAGAGACATATTTGCAAATAGAAGAACAAATAAACTCAAAATAAGCACAGAAGAGACAATGTTGAAAAAGAGATGAAATATGTACATTAAAAAACAAAATTATAGATCTAAAAACATGAGATTCAAAATTGGCTCTATGAACAGGGGAAAAAAAAACCTAAGTAACCTTCAGCCAACCTGATTGAAAAGACAGGAAAATCAAATTAACCATTTTCATAAATGAATAAGGTAAAGTCACAACAGGAGAGAAGTGAATGCAAGTTTTCAAAACATAGTATGAAAGTTATATACGAGCAAAATTTTAAAAAAATAAAAGAAATAGAGAATTATCTAGAAATAGATAAAATAACCAAGTTAACAGAACACCAGAAAACTCTTAATTCAATTTCGGGGAAAAAAATGAACTATCTGTAAAAGAACCAGGAGGAATGGGAGTAGAATGGTACACATAAATTTATAGGAGGATTTTTATTAGATTTCAAGAAAATTAATATTTATGCTGTAAAAATTATTTTTAAAAATTGAGAAAGTCTACCAAACACTTTTTGTAAGATAAATTTTAACTTTATTTGCTTATAGCCTAATAGTTTACTTTAAAAACTAGAGAATCAGCAAAGAAACTAATTGAGACGATTAATAACTTGAATAAGCTTGTGGCTATAAAATAAAACTACAAAAATCAGCAGTATTTTCACACAGAAATAACAAAATCCAAGAGGTAAGGAAAAAAGGGAAGTCCTGCTCAAGATCATTAAAAATTTGAAAACAAATCTACTAAAACATCCTCAATACCTATATAAGTACAATTACAAAATGTTCCTTAAAAAATAGAGAATAGGGGCAGCTAGGTGGTGCAGTGAGTAGAGCACTGGCCCTGGAGTCAGGAGGCCCTGAGTTCAAATCCAGCCTCAGACACTTTACACACTTACTAGCTGTGTGACTTGGGGCAAGTCACTTTATCCCAATTGCCCTGCCTTCCCCCTTCAAAAATAAATAAAGGAATGAGTAGATAGATAAACGAATGAATGGATAGATAGATAGATAGATAGATAGATAGATAGATAGATGAATGAATAAACAGAGAGAGAGAGACAGAGACAGACAGAGAGACAGAGAGACAGAGACAGAGAGACAGAGAATAATTTAAATAGCTGGAGGAATATTCATTGCAAATGTTTGGTGTATGACTATCATAGAAATGGCAATATTCTCAAAGATAATTTATAGATTTAGTGCTACATCAATCAAACTACCAAAGGGATATTGCATAGAGTAAGAACAAATAATAATAAAATTTATTTGGAGGAATGAAATATCTAGAACATCAAGGGAAGTAACTATGTGTGTATACATATATATATATACATATGTACATATATATGCATGCATGTATAAAAGAGAGTGAGAGTGAGAGAGACAGACAGACATAGAGAGAGAGAGGGAGAGAGAGGGAGAGAGAGGGAGAGAGAGGGAGAGAGAGAGAGAGAGAGAGAGAGAGAGAGAGAGAGAGAGAGAGAGAGAGGAAGAAAAGTAAATAGTACCTCTCCAGATTTCAAATGGTATTGCAAGGCAGTAAACCTTTTGGTTCCATTTGTTTTTAAATAGACAAATATATCACTAGAGCAAATCAGATAAGTAAGAACCAGAAATAGTGAGATGCAGTAGGCCAGTGTTCAACAAACCTATGAATATAAATTATCTAAGAGATAACTCCCTATTTGACAAGAATTTCTTAAAAATGAAAAGCACACTGACAGAAATCACGCTTAGGTCAACATCTTCCACCATCCCACAACAAATTAAAGATGGATATTAGACCTGAATTTTAAAGATCAGACAGGCATCTGGCTCAATAGATAGAGTGCAACACCTAGAGTTAGGAAAATCCAGCCTGAGCCATTTTCTACTGTGTGACCCTGGGCAAGTCACTTAATCTCTTTCCTTAACTGTAAAGTAGGGATAACAATAGCACAACATCTCAGGATTGTTGTGTGGATCAAATAAGATAATAATTACAAAATACTTAAGTCTGGCACATAGTAAGCATTCTGTAAATGTTAGCAAGTAGCATTAGTAACGGTAGTAGTAGTAGTAGTAGTAGTAGTAGTAGAAGCAGCAGCAGCAGAATCAGTAGTAGTAGTAGTAGTATGGAAGTAGTATGGAAAGTAGTACAGAAAGATACAAATATGTTCAGACTACCTGACTTTAAACAAGAGAATTAAAATGGATTAGACTATGGTGTCAGGATGTCCTAGATTGTCTTCTAGACACTAAGCTGTTCTCTCCTGTATTTACAAGTGGATGTTATCAACTTCGTGTAAGTAAGAAAGGCAAAGAGAAGGCTGCTTTCATCTGGATTTTACCTATTTGAACATACCTCCTGAGAGATCTTGTGGTTACTTCCTATATTCCATTCAATGATAAAGTCGAAGACATGAATTATCTGCAAGTATTAGTGAAGACCTCATTGTCTTCGGAAGACACTAGAATAATTGAAGACTTGGATTGACTGATAGTAAGCTGATTTAAAGCTGTCAATTGAAAAGTGATAGTCTTCGGAGCTTTAGTTAACTACATAGGTCACATAACATCTCAACAAGGCATGAGCACTGATTCAGAAAAGACAGATATTATCCTGATTTGGTCACATATACAGATTTTTATAACCTAAGGATTTTTCCTACGATATGGCAGTATCCCAAATTTGTACTTTGCTGACATCACTAAACCATTCAATGAACTTACTCATGCATACATGATTTAAAGGAATCAGAAAGCAAAGGTCAAGATATTTCAAATCACTTTGGAGATCATGTGGCACATTGGATAGTATATTTGACTATGAGTCAAGATAACCTGAGTTTAAATCTGGACTTTCTGTGTAACCCTGAATAAGTCACTTAACCTCTATTTGCCTCAATTTTTCACCTGTAAAATGAGGATTATAATAGCATCTGCCCTGTCAGGTTTGTTTAAAGATGAAAATAGATAATAATAATAAATTGGTTAGTACTGTGCCTGGCTCACAGCAGGTGTTATGTGAATGCCATTTATCTATGTATTATTATTAAAGGCAACAAACTTTCAGAGACATACCAAGCTACCTGTTCACCAATGTTGGTCTCTTTAGAGCCACACAAGGCTTATTTCTCTTTTTATTCACACAAAAGCCAGCTTGGAAAGCATGCAAGCATGATCACCAGAAATCAATTGCATTTACCTGTAGAAGACTAACAATGAAATTGAAAACATAATTCATAGGCTGGACTCCACAATTTTGAAGTGGGTTATCATTGAATAATTCAAAGACTATATGTAAGGATCAAAATTCCAAGTATTAATTGATAACAGTCCATTGACATATGTCCCAGTTCCTGGTTAGGTGATTCATGTCAGGGAGAGGAAGCTGTATTAAACAGTATTGAATGCAGCACATATTGCAGGCCAGGGAAGACTGATGATCTATCTCAAAGACCACATGTACCTGAAGTTAGGGTCATATTGAAATGTGTGAAAGTTCATTGACATATTCAAGGAGATGGGCTATAGTCAAGTAGAAGTGTAGCTCAGAGTTTGGATTTCTAGCCAATGGCATGCCAGTAGCTTAGGTAAATCCTGTTTCGTTGAACCACACTCCTTTGGCTCAGATGCCATCTGTAGCAAGCAGAGAGATGAAGGTAGGTGAAGAGTAATACAAGCCAATAAATAAAGGAGTGATGTGAAAGAACACCATTTCCTGTTACTTCTAGCACCTTATGGTTGACACAATGGCATAAGGTCCCTCATTCCATGCATGGTACCAGCAGATAGTTATGGTTAGCATAGTGTGGCAATGTCTAACCATAACATTTTTCTCTATGGTCTAGTAGCATTACGTGATGATTTCTGACATATGGTCTGAAAATGGATCCTGGAACTCATAAGAAATGGATTGTAATGGCCCAAGAGGGCAGAAGGTGACACAAAAATGTGTGAAATGTGTGCAAAGAGAGGCATTACCAACTTATTCTATTCATTTGGAAAATATAATCAGTAGCAAATCTTTGGAATGTGCCTGCAATGATTTTTCTTTTATCTCAAGAAGGAGATAGTAAGTCAGTGAGTCAATAAATGCTTATTAAGTCCTTATTATGAGCTAGGTACCTTATTAAGGTCTAGGGATAGAAAAAAAAGACAGAGAGAGATGATAGATGGATAGAAAGGTGAGAGATGAGTGAATAGGGTAGGATAGGATAGATAAATAAACATACAGTCCTTGCTCTCAAGTGACAATGCCAGAGACTTTGCCATAATTCTAATTGCTTATTGATATAGATATTGATTATTGCATTCTTAAGTTATGCTTCTGTTTTGCTACTTTGCAATTGTGTTTGTCTTATGTTTATGAGTTATGCTTACCATGAATCAATTTAGTTGCTATTTATTTGTATTCATACTAGTGATTATATTTATATTTGTTCCTTATTAATTTATCATATTACAGACAGCTTTTTGTGGATTTTTTTCTTTTGGTTTTGTGTGTATGACTATTTACTTGCATACCATGTATATGAATGTAGTCTAAGGGTACAGATGTGCTAAATCCTGAAGCACTCTGTAAAGCAAGACTTCATATTGTGCTTGTTTATTGAATGTATTGTTAGTATTCATTGTTTCAAATAGTACCATGAGATGATTATCTGGACCAAAAAAACCTTGATATTTTAAAGTGTTGATGGCTTTTCTATGTCTGTGCTATGAAATTGTAGATTTCAAAAATATCTCAGTTGATTTTGCAAGTAATTGAAACATTTCTGTCCCCATGGAGGATTAATATCCTTTCACTCCTGGTCTGATATCTGAAAAGTATTATCGAACAGACATCAGCCTCCAAAAATGAAGAAAAGGCGGTCCCAGAGTTCACCAGTTTGGTAATGTCATTTTCAACTTTGCTTTAGAGGCTTCAGGGAAGAGGACATAAAGATCATCCATCTTGAGTATGACATGAAACAAAGAAAAGAAGAAAGGTTTGAGTTATATGACCAATTTCTGGATACTAGTTTACCAGGTGTTTATTCCATTTGGATGCTGTGCATTCTATTTGTGGATGGGGATTTAAAAACTGAATAGTAACCCTTCCTCTAGCTGAGAACTTAAAGGATGAGTCTGCAAGGCAATTGGTTAGAGCTTTGCTTCACCCTCCTCCTCTTGCCTGTTAAGGAGGGCTTAACTCAAAGTTCAAAACTCTGTTAAGCTGGTCAATGATCTCTTTCTGTTCTGACCCTTTCCTCTGAGAGAGAATTGGTGCTCAGGAGAAGAAGCAGATTCTCTTTCCTATTATAGGCAGTTCGGATGGCTATTTTTCCTTAAAAATATTGTGTTCCTTGATTGTTTAAAAAATTTTTACACAAATCTGTAACTCCCTTTATAGAAAAGAAGAACAAGTGGCCTCCACATCCAGACTCAAGAAGAAGTGTTATTAAGCCTTTAAAGGCTCAGCAGACGTAATTCCTTGAGGCAAATGAGAGACTGGGCAAGACAAGTTTCATTTGGAGTACATTGGGGAAGCCTGGTTTCCTCATATAAGAATCTGCTCCCCATACTTAAACCACCCTCTTAGTTTTATTTATTATCAAAGAGCTGAGAGGAAGAGAGAGAGAGAGAGAGAGAGAGAGAGAGAGAGAGAGAGAATAATATTGCATTGTATTCTGGAGTGTGATAGTGATAGAAATGTTTAACAACTAGCTCTCTAGGTAGAGAAACATACAAGACATACCTTTTAAGTTTAATCTTCATTATTAACACTTTCTTGAATCTAGACAGTAAAAAGATAATCAATCAGGCCTTTATTTGTAGTATTTACTGGTTTCCAAGGTGTACACATTTATTCTTAAAGTTTAGCAATCAGATCTTGAGCCAGTTTGAGCTGGCTCTAGAATATCCTGGTTTTTATATCTATCCCAACAATCTTTGTATCTATCAACTATTTATCTATCAACATCTATCACATATATATATATATGTATATATATATATATGCACATTATATGTGTGTATATCCATGCATGGGTGTGATTGAGACCTATGATTTTATCAGCATAAGTACCTCCCAGAACCAACAACTGCTTTGTAACCAGTAGTGTTAAGGTTGTCCATAGTCCTGAGAGGCTGAGTTACCTAGTTTTGCAAAGTCAGCATCTTTTATTATTCTGCTGCCTTTCAACACAATTATACAACCTCAGTCAAATCAGATCACATAGCATTTTTAATTAATCATACAAAATAAAAGTAAGTTTTCTTTGTGAGACATTTATTTTTAAAGGGTAATTTTTAAAACCATCCTTTTACTTCTGTGAAAGGTATTTTGTAATATTTTCCTTTTTAGTGTAGTCATTTTAACAGCATAGGCATTTCCTAATACACCCACCAAATTAACTTCTCATGTAATAAAGGGAAACCTAAGTAAAACTGGATGACCTGAAGCCCCCATCGCCCTTTGAGAGCATAGAAAACATTCCAATAGAGTGCTCCTCGTGTGCAAAGACATTTTGTCTTTGTAGCCCCAGCTCTTAGCATGGTGCTTGGAACATAGTTGGCACTTAGTAACTACTTGCTAGATTGGATGATATCAGATTGGAAAGGAGGTAAATGCTTGTTATCAGCTGTTCTCTGAGACCAAAACTTCTCATAAGAATCCATCGGGTTTACCTGCTGCAATCTATTTCTCAATACTTCTTCCTGAAATGGATCCATTTGTGAAGCACATTTTAATTATCCCTTTACCCAGAAAATGGATGCAAAAAATTGAGTGCAGCCAAAGTGGGAAGCCTTTAGAAAACCTGCTTGTGCTTCAAAAACTAATTTATTTTAGCCAACCCTGGCAAATATTGAGATTTTTACTTCCATCCCTTAATAAAAGCTGTGGATTTCTGTTAAGCTCATTCTCTGTCTTTAGACCTCATCCAACATTTTTCACTAATCTTTTGGCTCTGGTTCCCCTTTCCAGGCGCAAAGTTAAACCCCACCTACATACCTAATTCCTGGCAGACCCTCCCTTTTTAAAGTTCTCCTCTTTCCCTTATGGATCACTGTACTAATTTTCTCCCTCAATGCAATGGTTAGCTTGGCTACCTTCCCCCATACTCCTCTTTTCTCCACAATTAGGACCATCTGACACCTATGTGTAGAGTTAGTTAACCATAACTTAGAATCTAGGATCAGCTGATATCAAAGCACTAAAAATGTATATATCTCTGGAACCGTAACGCAGGTGGCTCAGTGTTTGTACTCTCTCTAATCTTGCACCTAATTCTGGCCTCTAGATTTGTTCACTGTGACCAAGTCTATAATTTGTGCCCTCCTCCCACTAACTAGGACTAATGTGGGGTAGAGGTTAGGGTGCTAGATCTGGAGTCAGGAAGACTCTAATTCAAATTCCATATTCTACACTTACTAGATGCATAACCCTAGGCAACTCACTCAACCTGTCTGCCTCAGTGTCCTCATCTACATAATAAGGGTTTTTGGCCCAATGAATTCCAACTCAGGACAGTCTCCTAGTCATTTAATTTCAATATTAGAACAAAATGAGACACTTAAAGGTCATTCAACAATTGTTAAATAAATTTACTTTCCCAGAGTGGTAGATGGATATTCAACAAGGACTGGCTTGAGATCCTTTGGTTGATTCAGTGGAGCCAAGTTCCATTGTGATTCACCAGCCAAGCAACTGAGAGCACCTCCAACCCCTCACAAGTACTTTGTACCTGGGCCATGAGGAAATGATGACAGCAGTATGAACTCAGTCTCTTGAGCCAACCAAAAACTCTAGGAAAGATTCAATTCTTTAAAGAAAAAACTAGCCTAACCTACATGATGGGAGGGGTTAAGATATTATTCCTACCAAAATCTCTAAAGCCTCTTCTAGATATGTCTGTGATCCAATGATCGTATTACTTAGAGACCAAAGCCTCACCTGAATACAGTAGTTGCCTTTGTCCTGAGCTTCCCTCCCATGCTTATTTTACTCAGGTCTCCCCAGGCCTGGAACCTTTCCCTAAAACCTTAGCACATGAGGTTGCAGGGTCCCCACTGTCACCTGCCAGAGCTCTATAACATCATCTCCACTTCCTTCTATTCTGACCTACTTCTTTTATTCTTCTTTTTATCAATGATTTCAACTTTCTCCAAACTTCTAGAACAAGGTCTAGTCTATGGAGCTCCAGATCCAAGGCAAATCCACCGTCACTCAAACTCGGGAAATGATAGTCTCTTTTGTGGCCTCCTTTGTTCTCCTTCTACATCTCAAATATGAGTTCCCCTAAGGTTTAATTAGCCATTTCTTTCTCTAAATTCTCTCTGCAAAGCCTGTTTTGTTATAATGGATAGAACTATTTTTTCTATGCTGATTTTTCTCAAATTAAGATTTCTAGTCCTGTTCTTCCAGGTGCCTAAATGATATTTCCATTCATGGGTTCCACTGTCATTCTAATTTTCACATGCACAAAGATAACTTGTTTCAATAAGGATGCATTAAGTGGCTACTATGGGCCAGTCATACTAAGTGCTGGAGATACAGCAAGAAGATGAAAAATAGCCCCTGCACTGAAGTAGCTTATATCCTCCTCTCTGCCCAGCCAGAAACAACAAAACTAAAACATAGAATTTCTGTTAAAATGGATTCCTTTCTAGGAGGAGGTTATAGGAGAAAAATTAGGTTATATAAAAACAAAATATCAAGAAAAAACTCATTTTAAAAGTTTCTCCTCCTGATTTCATTATTGGGGTAATAGCACCCTAACTTTGCTACTCAGTCAAGTGATAACTTCATGATTTCAGTCTTCTCTCATTCTTCAGGCTGAAAAGGATCCTCAAGTTTGTTACAGCAATCTGACCAAACATTTATCTTGTTCTTTTTGGCTCTTTTTACAATGCATTCAATTTATGTTATATTTCTTTCAAATGAGTAAGTGTCCATGCTAATGTAGCATATATCTGGAGCCAATCTCCCAAGGCCCACTCACACTGGCAGGTTGGGTCCCCAGAACATAGACGGATCCCTCCCTCTCAGGGCTTTGGGTGAAAGGCTTCCATCATCAATTTCCAGTTACTTGAATCTTGAATTCCAAACTAGCTTTCTCACTTTGTACAAGCCACACAGGGCACAAGCAAATCCTCCAATGCACCTGAATCGACTTCCTATCATATCTAATTGAAATACTTTGATGGCTTGGTACAATGAAAATATCCAGACCTTGTTCATACCTAATTCAGACTTCTGTTTATATCTACAGTATATCTATATCTAGATAGGTATATAGAAATATAGGCAGAGATAGATAGATGATAGATGGATAGATAGACAGATAGATAGATAGATAGATAGATAGATAGATAGATAGATAGATAGATAGATAGATAGACAGACAGACAGGCAGACAGATGCTAGCCGACTCTGCTTCTGTGGAAGGCAGCTACAGATGAACACTTAGTCACATACCTGAGAGCTTGCTTGTGCTAAAGGCTTTAGTTGTGGCAGAGGGGACTGAACGAAAACTCTAAATAGCAAAATTCTTCAGTGTTAATTTATGATTTTTTACCTAGTTTAGATTTTATATTGTTGCTTTTGCTGTTGTTGTCTTTTGGATTTAACTGTAGTTAGTCTATGTTAGTAACATAGTTGTTTTCTTTTCGGTTTTAGGTCTGAAAACATTTTTATAAAGCCACTATTCCACTCTCTTACTGGCCATATAATCTCTATTGATTACTCCTGTCCTCCACTTCTTGTTTCCCAGGCACCTAAGCATCTAGACTTATTTCATCCCAAAGTTTCAACTTCCCTCGGCAATTGTAATCTCCCTGAGATAAGAGTGAATCCCAGTGAGAGTCATCTCCCAACTCTCAGAAGAAGAGGAGTAGTAGTTGGTTACTCTTTGCTCAGGGAGACTTAGTCAGCTATAGTACATCTTATAACTAAACTAGAAATGCACATTTCCTTCCTAGGGCATGTATCCAAGACCTAATAGAGATCTTTCCTAGACCTACAAAAAGTGATGATCACTATTCACTCCTACTTATTTCTATGTGTACAAATGATACTTCCAAAAAGGAAATTAAAATTATGGACAACATTTCCTAAGTCTGCCTAGCGCTGTAGGTGTAAAGATTGTTTTCCTCACGTTGCCCACTAAATGTAAGTGACATAGAAGCAAAAAAAATAATTTGGGATCTGAACAGCTAAGTAGGTGGCATGTAAGAAGGGGATTTAGACTTATGGACCACATCTTCTTTTTCATTTATTTTATTTTTAATTTATGGAATAAAAAAGTATTTCCATAATATAGTACAATAAAAAGATGGTTGTACATGAAACTGCAGATCTACTGTGCACAACTTTCTATACCTTTCAAATATACCACAAATTTATCATGCAAATTTCTTTTTCCTTTGTCCCATTCCCTCACCTTTCCCAACCTAGAAACAGTATGTGTATATATGTAAAATTAATGTATACATAATTCTTTTTATCAGTTCCTCCTCTAGATGCAGAGTCTTTCTTCATATGTCCTTTATACTTAATTTGGGTATTTATGATTCATTCTTAAAGCAATATTGCTATTACTGTACACAATGTTCTCTTACTTATGCTCATTTCACTCATTTCTGCTCATTTCCCTCTTATTTCACTCATTACTTCATGCAAGTCTGTCCATGTTTTTTCTAAAATCATAAAATATAAGGATGACAGAATCCTGGCCTGAGATAGAGTGCTCCTAACAAAGGCTAAGAATAAATTTCCTAAGAACTTTGCAAATTTAGGCAAAAGAGCTTTACCAAAAAGGATAAAGAAGAAAGAATATTTCTGGTATATCAATAAACATTTATGGAGTGCCTAATATATCCCAGGCACTATGCTAAATGTTATTTATAATGAAGCTAGCTACCATAAAAAAAAAAAAACAGATACAGTGAAGGAGTTGAGATATTCACAAGATCATTGGAAAGCCCCAAAAGGAACAATGAATAACAACCATGACCTCAAATGTCTATACACAAATGCTCCCAAATTAGTTAACAAGAATAAAAAAAAGCGTAGAAGTTCCAGCACAAGTAGGCAGACTGGACCTGATACGTCACTGCAGTATGATGGGATGAAACCCATGACTTCACTATGGGTCCAGGGGAGTATACCTCATTCAAAGGAAAAAAGATTGACTAAAGGGCTTGAGGAAGCATTCCACGTTAATAAGGTGTACCTTGTGAAAATATCTAGCACCAGAGGGAGCAAATAGGGTGGTGGTTGTTACTCCTGCTGTAATTCTTGTTGGTGGTCCTTCTTTTTTGAAGAGGACCAGTGACATCATGGGGTGATGGCTTGCTTGTGAACTGGATTTAAATGAGGCAGAATAGCACAGAGTCATCAGCCTTACTCTCTTTTCCAGAGTAATAGAAGTCCAGTGACAGGACAAAGGTCGGAATGACTGGTGATAGCCCCAGATGCAAAGGATGACTTTGGTATCTTTTCTGTCTGACCAAGCTGTAGGTGCTCTATGGTCCCTGTTTCAACCATCTTCATGGCCATTAGAACAAATTGCTTTCACCCATCCATTTAACTGGGGGAGGTCTTCACCTGCTTGGGGTAGACTCCCCCTAACTCACCAATGGGTTGGAGGCTTGTCGATTACTTTTAACCTGGTTTAGCCCATCTGTTGGGATGGACTACTGGAATGTACGTGCTGCACATGCTGCAGTTTCTTGGAGCCACAGTTGAGAGCTGAGTGCCAGGTAGACTCCAAAAGCAGATGAGCAGCCCTGAAATGGAGTCAGCAAGCCTTCACACCAGAGGCTCTAGTCCCCCCTGAATACCTTGTACACCCCGTAAGTATGTTGTACTCACTACGCGACTTCAACTATACAGGCACCTAACTTCTAGACATCTCTCCCAAAGCAGGGAGTTAATAGGGGAAAGAAACAAGGGCAAATACATTTCAAGGTCCCACATGCTGTGATCATGTGCCAGGCTGTGTCAGTAATGCAAAATGGGCTCCTTAGTACTTAGTTTAAGGGGTGCCCTTGAGGAGTTTGGCTTTTGTATACCTTGAGTAAAAGTACTTTCACCTGTTAAGTGCTAAGCCCCAGGCCCAAAGCCCTATCAGGTGTGAAACCTGTGTGGGCGTAGATTAATGACTTAAGAAGGGCCAACTCAGGAACCAATGGTCTCTGGTCTCTGGTTGTTGGAGCGGGGCTTGAAAACACCAGAGGCTTGGCTGTGAGGGGAGGCGAGAAACTACAGCTGAAGCCAAAGCAGAGCCGACCCATGTGTGGACCCAGGAGTTCGAGCATGGACTTGAGGCCAGTGAATATGATTTATGCCATCTTATTTTTCTGTGGCCTCCTGGCTACTCTTGTGAGGTGGGATTATTGGGCCTGGAGGCTTGTGATCACAGTATTGGAACGGGGAGGTTGGTTTGCAAATTTGTCGCTGTGGGCCCTGAATAAATTTTTTGATGCCTTCTGCTTAGAGAATTCTATATACCTTGTGATT
>CM053623.1:355890944-355977712 GCA_028646595.1 Phalanger gymnotis
CATGTGGCCCATGTTGAATTGCTTGACTTCTTGGGGAGGGTGGATGGGAAGGGAAGAGGGGAGACAATTTGGAACTCAAGGTTTTAAAAAATAGATGTTCAAAAGTAAAAAAGTTTTTTTTTAATGCAACTAGAAAATAAGATGCACAGGCAATGGGGCATAGAGATTTATCTTGCCCCACAAGAAAGGAAGGGAAAGGGGGATGGGATGGGAAGGGGGTGACAGGAGGGGAGGGCAGACTGGGGAACAGGGCAACCAGAGTGTACGCCATCTTGGAGTGGGGTGGGGAGGAAATGGGGAGAAAATTTGTAATTCAAACACCTGTGAAAATCAATGCTGAAAACCAAACATGTTAAAAATAAATTAAAACAAAAATTAAAAATAAAAAAAAATACAACCCACAGGAGTGACCACCTCTATCTCAAAAAAAAAAAAAAGAAAATGAGTCCTTACAAGTCTCTTCCACCTTTTCCCCAGTATCTCCAGCATTTAATCCTCTGCCTGCCTCCTATTTTCTGAGTGTGTGTGTGCCATCAATCAGCAAACATTTATTAAGTGCTATTTGCTTCTGATCTAAGCACTGGGGATTCAAAGAAATGTGGAAAGCTCAGTCTCTGACTCAAGGAGCTTACATTCTAATAGGAAGACAGCATGTAAATCCCCAAGTATATACAAGGTATGTTGGTTGGTTGTTGTCCTTCATTCTCAAAGAGGACCAAAATGACATCACTATGCTAGAGTCAAGTTTCAATGCATCCAATGGCGGCCGATCAGACCAATACAAGTTCAAAATGCTTGGGCACAAATAGTCCATGTGAACATTTGGGGTGGATATACTAAATTTGTACAACCTGCATTTCCTTTGAGCTGTTTCAATTCGGCTTTGCTCATAGAACACAGTACCTTCTCTGATGTGGGCACATCACACTGAGCAGACTTTTGCCAGTGTCTCGCATGTCACACGATTAATTCCAGAGTTCTTAAGAAAGACCTTGATAGTGTCCTTGAATCACTTCTTCTCATCACCATGTGAACACTTACCCTGTGTGAGTTCTCCATAAAATAATCTTTTTAGCAAGCATGTTTTGCATGTGAACAATGTGGCCAGCTCATCATAGTTGTGGTCTCTGAAGCAGAGTTTGAATGCTTGACAGCTTAGTTTGAGGAAGGACCTCAGTGTCTGGTACTTCATCCTGCTGGGTGATCTTCAGAATCTTCCTAAGACAATTCAAATGGAAGTGATTCAATTTCCTGGCATGGCGTTGGTATGCTGTCCAGGTTTCATAGGCATAAAACAACGAGGTCAGCACAACAGCTCTGTAGACCTTCAGTTTGGTAGTCAGTCTAATACCTCTTGTCTCCCATACTTTCCTTTGGAGCCTCTCAAACCCTGAGCTAGCTCTGGAAATGCATGAATCAACCTCATTATCAATGTGTACACCCCTGGAAAATACACTATTAAGGCAAGTGAACTTATCCACAGCATTCAAAACTTCTCCATTTTCTGTAACCAATGGTTCTACATATGGATGGTGTGGTGGTGGCTAATGGAGCACCTGGGTAATTGAATTTGCTTGTGTCTGATTCCTCCCCATCTAATCTGTTCCAGGGATCTACTTTTCTCTTTTCTTCTCCAGCACCAAAAAGTAGTGATGATTATGATTTATAATACAATTGGAGTTTTAAAATGCAATAGAAAGAAATAAAACTTCATGGATTCACCCTCACAGAAAACACTGGCATTTAATAGACTATGTTATTGGAAAGAGAAGAGACAGATAGGATGTGAGAGTAATGAAGGCAATGTGTGGTGCAGAGTGCTGGACTGATCATAGATGTATCCTCTCTAAGCTAAATATTCTCATTCAACAAAAGTGGTGTCTCCAAGGCAAAATGACTACCAGAAAAATTAATGTCAAAAAAAATAGAGCACATCTCTGAGTGACAACAGTTTGCTGCTAACTTAAAGGGAAAATTGAGCCAAAACACAGTTTGTAACAATGGAGCAGAAAAGGAGCGTGCAGCTTTCAGAGGTTTGGTGTATAGCACTACATTGGCTCATCTGGATCAGAACACTCACAAACACCAAGACTAGTTTGATGGAAATGATGGGGAAATTCATAAGCTGCTGAATGAAAAACAAGCACTCCCCAGGGTTTGCCAGCAAGATAGTTCATCCATCTCTAAGAAGGCAGCATTTAATTCCATCAAAAGTAAAGTACAAGCAAATAAAGAGATGCAGGATTCTCAGCTTAGTAAGAAGGCAGATGAAATTCAGTTTTACACTGATAGTAGCAATCCAAAAAGTTTTGATGATGCCCTGAAGGTTTTTTATGGGCCAAAGATCTATGGTGTATCTCGACTACTCAGTGCTGACAGAGCTACAAGGTATGTACAGAACACATGGAAGGTAATCTCAGGGGGAAGGCACCAGCAGTTGAGACTTTCCTGCAGAATGGAGGATTTGAGCTGCATGCTGAAGGAAATTCAGCCAGCCAAATTGTGGCCACTTTTCCCAATAGTTCTTCTACAAGTAGTTTGTGTTCTTAGGTTTATTAAAAACTACGTAATTGAGTTTGGTTGTATCTGATTCCTCCTCATCTAGTCTATTCCATAGATCCACTTTTCTCTTTTCTTCTCCAGCACCAAAAAGTAGCAATGATTATGATTTATAATACAATTGGAGTTTTAGAAATGTTTTTCCCTTTTTATTTCCCTCTACTTATTTTTTCACTACTTCTCTTGATATTCTGAGCCTTTTGTAATTCAAATTAATTTTATTAACATTTTATCTAACTGACCTGAAGGATATGTGTGTATGCAAATCTAGCCATCAATTGCAAACTGTCAAAGACTTATAAATCATAGAATCCTTGAATTAAAGCTAAATAGGGCCCTAAATGTCATCTAGTCCAATTTTCTCATTTCAAAAATAAGGAAACTGAGGCCCAGGAAGGTGAAAGGATTTGCCCAAGATAATATTGATATTTCCATATCAACCAATAATGATAAGTTCCGAAGGTGAGATTAGAACTCAGGTCCTCTGATTCTAAAACTAGAGATCCTTCCTCTGTGCTACACAGACTCCTATAAAAGATCTTCCTTGATTAATGTAACTGATATGGTGCTACATCTGCAAATTTAATTTGCATAGTATTACTGTACCTATTATTGATGTGGCCCATCCATGAGCAATGAATATATTTGAAATAACTCATTTTAAAAGTAAAGTTTCTTTAAACTGTTTTATTTACATATCTGTCCTTCACAAAGCTATCAATTTTTTTTTTCTAAAATATAGGTCAAATCTTTGCTCAATAAACTCCAACTGCTCCCTATTCACTCCAAAACAAAATGCTTTTCTGTTTAGCACTTAAGGTTGCCTTTTACAACCTACCCCTCACCTATCTTCCTCAATTTACTAAACATTGCTTTCTTTCCTACACTCTACAATCCCCACAAATTAGCTTTCTTGCTATTCTTCACATATATCATTCCATCTTCTTTTTCCATTTGTACCTTTGTACAAGTGGTCTCCCATCCCTGTAGCCTAATACAGTCCCTTCTCATGAATGCCTCTTAGAATCCCTAGATTCCATCAGAGTATTACATGGCATGAGGCATTTTTGGTTCCTGAAGTTCCTAGTGCCATCCCTCACAACAAAAATTATTTTTTAATTTATTTTGTACACATTGTATTTATATGTATGTATCATATACAAGTATGTATGTGTGTGTGTGTGTGTGCATGAGAGAGCGAGAGAGAGAGAGAGACAGAGAGAGAGAGAGAGAGAGAGAGAGAGAGAACGAACAGAGAGAGAGAAAACAGAGAGACGACAGACAAGCAGAGACATAGAGACAGAAACAGAGTGATAGAGACAGAGAGAGATCTGTCTTCCCTAATAGAATGATAAAATATAAGCTCGTTGAAGGCAGGGGCTGTTTCATTTTTGTCTTTGTATCCCTAACATGATGTCTAGTTCCTAGTAACTAATATTTAATAAATGTTTGTTAATTTATTGATTGAGAGTTAGTACAGGCATAGAACCTTTTGATCCAATCATTATCCTCTGGACACAATTAACTTTATTATTAAAATGTATGTATTGATATAATTTTCTTGTTAACTTTTTTAAAACTATATCAATCTTTCCTACACCAATCCAGAGAGCCATCCCTTGTAACAAAGACTAAAAAAGAAAGATACAAAAGAAAAAAAATCAGCAAAACTATCCAACACATAACTGAGGCTGATACCACATACAATGTTCTATACCCACAGTCCTCTACCTCCCCAATAAAAGAGAGGTGAATTTTTTTTATCTATTCTTTCTAAGGCAAGTTTAGTTATCATAATTATCTATTGCTCAGTGTTGTTTTGTTGCTGTGGTTCCCATTTATTTTCTTATAGTTAACTTGTATGTTGCATTCCAGGTTCTGCTCCCTTCACTTTGCATCAGTTCATGTGAGTCTTTTCATGCTTCTTTGTATTCTTCATTTTTTTAATGGCACAACAATATTCTACTGCATTTTTGTGCTATAAGTTGTTTAGGCATTCCCCAATTGATGGACTCCTATTTGGTTTCTAGATCTTTCCTACTACAAAAAAAAATTGTTCTATAGAAATTTTGGGGTATATGGAGTTTCTTTTTAACATTGACCTCCAAGGTGTATAGTCAAGCAGTGGATTCCCTGGGACAATGAATATAAACATTTTAGTCAATTCTTTTGCACAATTCTATATTGTTTTTCAGAATGGTTAGACCAATTTACAGCTCCACAGAAGGGTATTAATGTATCTCTTTACATAACCCCTCCAATATTGATTATTCCCACCTCTGTCATCTTTCCTAATTTTCTGAGTGTGAGATGAAATTTCAGAATTGTTTTGAAATGCATTTCTCTACTTATCAGTAATTTGGACCATTGTTTCATATGGTTACTGATAGTTTGAAATGTATTTTTAGATTTTTTAAAAGTGTATTTTGTCGTTTATCCATTAGGGTATGGCTCCTGGGTCTTATACATTCGTGTTAGTTATGTATATGTCTTAGATATCTAGTCCTTTTCAGAAAGCCTAGATCTCAGTCTGAAAGGAGCCTCAGAGACAATGTAATGTTACCTTCTCATTTTGTAGATGAGGAAGCTTAAGCCCAGAGAAATTAAATTATTTACCCAAGTTCACACAGGTTGTAAATGTCAAAGGCTGGATTTGAAAGCAGGTCCTCTGAATTTAGAATCTATATTCTTTCTACTATACTATGATACTTGAAGTAAAGAATTATTTTTCCGGGTCCACAAATCCTTTTTTTAGTAGTTACACTGGTTTTGTTTCCTTATTATTTTGATAAAAAAATGTTCAGGCATCCTAATTAAAACATTTATTATTCCTTGCTTTAGATTCCTATTCCAATTAAGTTTTAAGGGCTAGATTTACCTGACTATGGTCAGAGATACACATTTGCTTGTTTTCATTAAGATCCTAATGTTTCCTATCAGACTTTTGTATTGGGAATCAAGATGGGCTCTTAGCACTTATTCAACCAAGCGCTTTTGAAGAGTTTGGCCTTTGTTTCCTTGATTAAATCAGGAGTCCTTGATGACCTTCTTCCCTCAAGGGAAAGCTTAGTTTACATGGGCTTGGGTGACATGTTTGTGACATTTGAGGCTTTTAGACCTTGTAGGTTTAAGTCACATTTTTGTGATGATTGTAGGTCACGTGGGTCCTAAGGGGAGTTGCTAAGACCAGAGCCAATAATAAGAGCTTAAGTTCTCGTCACTTAGATGATGTTTGAAGATGGCTAAAGAGTGCATAAAAAGAGAAGACAGAGCTATTTGCTTAGGGCTCTCACTCTTGGTGGTGTGCTGATGTGTAGACTCTGGGGCAGCTGTAGTTAAGAGTGCTCGAGATTGTAAACCCAGATGCTTGGACTCTATTAAACTCTGGGAACTATGAATTGAAATTTGAATCAGACAAGGTCTGTCTGTTGATGTTTGTAATTTGTCTGCATTTGCTCTGAAGTTCAGGGTGTTGGCTTTTTCCCCTGAACTAAGTGAATGATATTTGTATACTGGATTAAAGTAAGATTGTTAACCCCTTAACATTGCCTTCCTTAGTAAAGCAGATCAAAAGAATCTGGGCTTGCAGCTTTCTGTGAGCTGGTTGTTCTTGGTTTTACACACCCACAGTAGCTGCTAGCTGAACTGTTACAACAACTTTTTAGTAGGCTATTGTGTTTGAGATTCACAATACAAATACATGGCTCAGGTCTCATAAGACTTAAGAAGGACAAGTAGTAGGCAGTATTTTATGGCATTAACAGTCCTTAGCAAGTAAAAAAGTCTTGGAAATTTTTTTCACAACAGCTTTAATAACTCCAGTCCTTTTCATAGGCCTGGAATGCCCTTCAAAACTCAGCTTAAACGTCGCCTCCTATAACAGAACTTCCTTTATCCTTTCTTCCCAGTTGTTAGTGCTTCCCATGACAGACAACAAATTACCTTGTATACATTTTGTATTTACTTATGAGAGCACATGCTATTTCTCTGAGTAGAATACAAGCTCTGTAAAGATTGGGATCGTATTATTTTTGTCTTTGTATTCTCAGCCCCTAACATCAAGCCTAGGAGACACTTAATCAATTATTGGTGAATTATATGAATTCATGAATAAATCTGGCAATCATTGTATTCCATGGACTTTCCCCAGGTTTGGTGTTTGTTAGAGAAAAGGCTTTCAGTCGTCCAGAAAGGATCCTCAGTAACAACCCTTGTTCCAAAACCCACATTAGCAGGATGGCAAACAGCTGTTGAAACGGAGGAAGACCAACAATAACATTTGGGAAAATTCCATTCTTAATCCTAACCAACTCCTTGAAGGAATGGAAAGAAGCATCCCCATGCATTAAAACAAACAACATCAGCTATGGTTTTACAGGAGATTTTGAGGTTGGGAAAAGTCTATGTGGTCCCTGTGAGAAAACTGAGCAAAGGGATACGTCCAATAAAGCTGAAAATTGTGCCCAGGAATCCTCAGTTAGTATATGAATTCACTGATCCTTATGGAATGTGAAATGAATTATTTACTGGCATTTTGGCTTGTGCTTAGTAAGCAGAATTGGGGAGAAACTGTTTACAAACTATAAAAAGAAAAAATGAGTGGAGGAAGAAATTTTTTTTTCAACAGATCCAGAAAGAGAATTACAAACAACTCAAATTTAAAAAAAAAATGTTTACATAGGCCTGACCTTTCATTTCCAATTGAAAAATGGGGGAAGGGGCACTGCTCTTTGTTTAGTTCATAGGAATTCTATACACAAAATAATTCCATCTATGAGTCAGTTGCATATCATTCAAATTTAAGCTAACAAATCAAATACAAATCCTATCATACTCAAATTGAGCTGCAGCTGATGGTTTATAAGGATAAGTGAACAACTAAAGGGACTTTAGATATAATATAGTCCAATGGCCTCATTTTGCATATGGGTAAACTAAGTCCCAAGGTGACTTGCCCAAAGGTAATGAAGCATCTAAGGTGGGATTTTTGTCCCAGAGTCACTGACTACAGAACTGAGGTACAAGGGAGAGAAAAAAAAAACTTCAGTAACGGAAATGCATTCCTTTCAAAGGCAGCTCATCCCACTTTGGGATAGCTCTAATTGTTTCAAAATTTCTTTTCATATTGAACCTGAATTTGCATTTTTTTTCCTAATTCCCACCCACTGCCCCTGACTCTGTAAACCAGGATCAATCAACTACTCATTTAATGAGCAAGCATTAGTTTGTTCCCTTCTTTACAGAGGTGGAGGACTATGAATGTGGAACATTGCATACACTGTCAAACATGGTTATATCTTGGTTTAATTATGCTTTTCCCTCATTCTTTTTAATCCTTTATTATAAGGTATGACTAAGAAATGAAAGTAATAGAAAAACAAATGATATATTTTTAACCAACAAGAATGTCATCTATGTATATATGCATAGGTATACATATACACGTATACATGTACATATACCTAAATGTACATACATATATAAGTGTATACATATACGCATCTACCTATGTACATATACATATGCATACAAACATATATGTATAAAATATCCAAATACTATTGTGTACCGGGCTTCTGAAAGCACTGAGGATACGAATATAAATAGCGAACACTCTCTTGATACCAAGGAGTTAATATTCTATCTGAAAAGACAAAATTGCACACATAAGTATGATGTTCTCTTGAGCGAGTCAATCAATCAATGAAATCACCCAACCAAAGTTAAAGTAACTAACAAGATACTCCAGTCACAATGATACCTTATCAGGTGAGAGACATTTCTACTGAGTTAATCACTCAATCAAAGACATCACATTTATGTACACCTTGTCATACATAGAAAAACCCCAAAGGTCTTCAAACAAAAAGCAAACCAATTGGTAAACCAAATTTGAGTACCAGGCAGCTTCAAGGAGAGAGGCCAAACTCCTGAAAATAAATTGCTTGGAGAACATGGAAGGAGGAGAGCCGCCTCCTTCTCCCCACCTCTTCTCTAGAGGAGAATAGCAGCAGATGGGAAGATTTAGACTTCTTATTGGCATCCTAGTAGTATTTCCAAGAATAGCAACTACTGGTGGCAGTGTCTGCATGGCAAGCCATGGACAAACTAGACACACAATGGTAAGATAGTTCCAGGACTTTCTAATGACACCTTTTAAAATCTGCGTCATGCTGAAGGAGAATTTCAAGAGGCTTCTGCAAAGGGGAACAAAGGACTTCTATCAAAAGGACTTCTAGAGACTGTGGTTTGTCCTCTTTACCATGTGTGAATTTAAGATTAAGTTGACTTTCCTCTGAACTCTGAATGTGCCTGTAGGAGACTGTGCTCTCAATTTGGAGGGATGTTTTAGATGAACTGTTCTTTTTATAACACATTATAAAATAACTATTCTAAGAGCTAATTGTCTGACTGTCTAATTGATAGCAACTGATAGTTATTGGAGGTGTCATGTAAGAAGTGCAAGAAAGCTAAGTACATAGGGGGAAATAATAGAAAATAAGCCTAGAAAGGTAAGTTGAAACCAGATTGTGAATGGCTTTAAATGTCAAAAAGAAGGGAGGTCCTAGAGGTAATAGGAAGCCACTGGATTTTATCGAGCAGGAGCAGCTGAGTAGAGGATGAAGGAGAAAAAGGATGATAGGCTTATAGATTAAGATCTGGAAAAGATCTTTGGGATCTTTTGAGATCATACTTCTAGAGGATTCTAAGGATACTCTTGGAGGTAGGTGTTATTATAATCCCCATATTACAGTTGAGGAAACTGACACTGAGAAAGGCCAGGTGACTCACTTATGGTCACATAGCTAGTGTCTGAAGCCATATTTGAAGTCAGGTCTTTCTGATACCAGAGCCAATGCTCAATCCACTCTGCCACCTTGTTACTCCTAGGAGAAGGGAACAGAGAGAGAGAGAGAGAGAGAGAGATGTATGTGTATATATATACACGTATGTATGTGTATGTATGTATATGTATGTATACATGAAAGAGATATCAATTTAGCAACTAATTGGATGAAAAATCAAGAATGATTCTAAGTTTGCAAACTTGAGAGGAAAAAGTCCCTTGACAGTAATAGGAAAAAGAGGGTTAGGTTTGGGGATCAAGATAATGAATTATTTTTATACATGCTAAGTTTGAGGTGTCTGGGGAATATTCAATTTAAAATATCCAATTGGCAGTTGGTGATTCCAGACTGGAACTCAGGAGAAAGACTAAGGTCAAAAATATAGATCTGTAAGTCATCTGCATAATGATAGTAATTAAATATATGGAAACTAAAGAGCTTATCAAAAGAAAGAGTGCAGAGTCAAGAGAAGAATGTCCAGGGCAGAGACTCTGGAGGATACCAGGAGTACATCTAGAGTTACCATATGGCTATTGATACTAGGAAGGGCAATGGAGAAATGCATGGTGAGCTACAGTGTACCAATGAAGAATGATGTTGGAGAAGCATACCAGGATTAGCCCATCTTCCATGTGATAGCCCTTCAGATACTCCATGCTAAACATCCCTAGTTTCTGCACCAATCCTCACATGGGGTGATCTTGAGTCTCTTCCTCTTGACACTCTCCACCTTATCCACATCTTTCCTGTGATTTCCACAATTGAATGTAATAGTTCACATGTGAGTAGTCTGATCAACTCAGAGAACAGATTTACTACCTCCCTAGCCCCAGAAAGGAGGCATGAGAGGTATTTATAGATCAGGCCCTGAAGTAAATCTCTTTGTCTTTCTGTCTGTGCCTTGCGGTCATCTTTGCCTATGTCTCTGTCTTCAACTCTCTCTGTCTCTTTGTTTCTGACAGAGGTCTTTCTTTCTCTACCCCCACTCTCTCCTTCCTGCTTTATCTCCCTTCACTCTACCCTCTGCCAAAAAAAATTACAAGGTGAAACTAGAAGGATGGGTATGTAACTTTTTTTACAATGTCTAGTCAGGTTTTGCCAACAATGTTTCATGAACTTTGGAAACATATCCTTCCATCTTCCTCTTTCATTGAGCAATGGTTCCAATTTTTTTCTCTATAAAAAATCTTCATAGTCTCATAATAAAGTAATGAAAGCTTCTCTGGAAATCTAAATCTCTTTATAAAACAGCTGCTTTTATTCTAAATCAATTCAGGAAATCTCCAGAATCACTCAGAATTGAAGTAGCATTCAAATGGTCTCTCTCATAAGTCACTCACTGTCTCCTTGTGGTTAATTTCCCTCCAACCTTCAGTTACACTGGCAGGTTGAAGTCTTCCCAGTAGGACAACTCACTACTCACACATAACTCTTGTGGATGACCATTCCTAATAATACTGTAGCTCATTGGCCCCCATCAATGAATTTCCCATAAACAAATTAGCCACCTTAGACTGAGAATGCAAAGAAACAAATATTTTACATAATATTATGCCCATGAACTGGGATCACACTCTTTCACCAATGCACAATGTCTAAGGGAAGAGCAGACATGCACTTAAAGTGCAATAGTAAGGCATTCATGTAGAGAGTTTATGTGACTAGGGCAACTCACCACTCTGGAACTATAAACTTCGATGTTCTCCTTCAGTCTGTTGAATTGTCCATAAATATTCCTTGATAAGTATAGTTTCTGTGTTAAAAAATGTTTCCCTTGCTGAGTCAAACTGATCCAAGTTATGTGGACTGACACCTCATTAAGAAGGAAACATACATTGATTAAATACCTGCTATGTGTTAGGCACTATGCCAAGCACTTCACCTTATCATTTGATCCTCATAAAAATCATGGGAGATGGGTGCTATTGTTATACCCATTTTGAAGTTGAGGACAGTGAGCTAGAAAAAGATGAAGTGACTTGGCCGGGGTCACTCAGCTAGTAAGCATTTGATGTCACATTTGAACTTGAGTCTTTCTGATTCCAGGTTGACAGCACTCTTCTTAAATCTGTGATATTTGTTAAATTGCAAACAGCTACCCATACTACATATGTGCAAACACACACACACACACACACACACACACACACACACACACACCAGTGTATATAGAGACTTCACTCACTGACACTTGAAATCAGTCATGCCTGGCTTCAGGCAGTCCTACCAGCATATCACACCCTGAGAAGCCAGGGCATAACCCCTTTTTCCTAAGCCATCCTCTCACAAATATTTTCCCAGAACGGCTCCAGTCTTCTCTTCTGCTCTTACTTATTAAAATCCACTTAAAATGTCATCTCCAATAAAATTTATTTTGACCTTTAAACTTTCCACCTGTTCAGGAAAGAGACATATCCCAAAACTTTAAATCATTAATGGAATTTCATGAGGAGCAATGGAAATTTAAGTGAAATGGGCAGTTTGAAAATCGGCTCTTTTAATTCCTGGGTCCATCATGATGGAATGTTAGTGGGAAAGAGTGGAATGGGAAACTGTGCTATATTAACTCTAATTTTGCTATATTTGTTTTCCCATAGGATGGAGCTAGATAAATTGACTCCTGTGGCTATGCAGAACCTTGAGAAGGCATCAGTTTTGACCATAATAAACCAAAAGGGTCTAGGGGAAGAGTATGCACCTAGGAAGAGTCAAACAGCTGGCCAATGTGGAATTTGACATCTTCAGTCTCCTATTACTTTTATGGTTATTTGAGTTAGCTTTGTGCTAATCGGAAAAAGGTGAGTCTTGGGGTAAGTAAGAGGGGAAGGTGTACCACTAATGGCTGAAGAGTGGATAGGTGAAAGTAATTCAGACAAAACAATCTGCAAATGATAATTTATGAAAATTGTCTAGTAAACTGATTTAGTTAATTCTCTTTGCCTCCCTCTAAGCACTTGAAATATGTTAGACAAAACACTCTATCCTATTTTTTTAACGCTTTATAAGTGTTCTACAATATATTCTATACAAGTATTGTTAGAAAGGAGTAGAAGTTTTTAGCTTTGGGAAGATAAGGCACAGGGTGGATATGGTACCCATCTTTAAGCATTAAAGGGCTATCATTTGAAAGGACAGGACGCATTCTACTTGGATCTAAAGTAGGACCAACAGGTGGGAGTTTAAGACAGACAGATTTAGACTGATGGAAGGAAAACATTCCCAACAGATAGAGTTATCTAAAAACATACTGGAATGTCTCCAGAGTTCAGTTAGTCAACTAGCATTTATTTAGCACCTACCGTATGCCAGATACTGTGTTAAACACTGAGGATACAAAGAAAGGCAAAAAAAAAAATAGTCATCGCCCTTAAGGAGCTTACAATCCAATGTCACAGGAGACAACATAAAAATAATTATGTACAAATGAGATACACAGGATAAATGGGTGGTAATCTCAGCTGGAGATTTCTAAGATTAAGAAGAATTGGGACAGACTTCTTGAAGAAGATGGGGCTTTACCTGAGACTTAAAAGAAGCCAGGGAAGTGAAGAGGTGAAGACTGGGCCAGGAATGAGACAGCCAGTGAAAATGCTTGGGTTGGGAAATAGAATGTCTTATATGCAGAACAGTAAGGAGGTCAATGTCACTGATACGTAGAAGAGAAGTAAAAACACAGAGAAAGGGGTCGGGTGATAAATGAGATGGTGAATTCCCATGCCTAGAAGCCTTAGATAATAAATAATCATTTCTTGGGGATATTGTAAAAGAGATTCCTGGCTAGGCAAAAATTCAAATAAATGACCCTTGGGAACTCATCCACTGCTGAAAATCTATGGTTCTGTGATCTCTGTGACTCTGGGCTCACTCTCCAAAGCTCCAATTAGATTGGCATGTCAGGTCTCCAGAGCTCAGCTACTCCTCTCCTCAGAGTTCTAACCCTAAGGGGTTATGGGAGGTTTCTAGTACTCTCAGTCATGAATTCTCCATCTGGTGTGCTCCCTGGGGAACACTTATTAATTGACATTTAATATTTCCTCGATATCATTTCGACAATTAACATCAATTAGCTTTTACAGAGGAATATTTACTGAGAGGGTAAACAAGATCGAAAGCGCAGTCACTTCCTAAACTGGGAGTACATTCTACCATCACAATGCCAGGGGAGAGTTGGCAGTCATAAAATATTCCCCTCCATCAAGCTTTCTTCTCAATGTAGTTAGGTTGCCCTATTACTCTCAGGACTGGCTACTGGGCCAGTTCACTGCTGGGACAGGTCAAGAAGGATCTCAGATGTTTTGCAATTTCATCACTTGACTCCTCACCTGCATCAGTTTTTATATTATAGCAGACTCAATTACTGATGTCAATAGCTGAACATCTGATGGTTCAACCAGTCACAACATCATGACCTGGTCTATTCAATCTCTGCTACTCAATCATCTAAGATTAGGAAAGATTAGACACAAAAAGAAATCATCACACAATGCATTTATGACCACATGGTGGCCTGTAAGGGAGATCAGGCAGTCCCAGTGACACCCGTGTCTGCTTCAGATGCTACCTCTTCTCCTACCCAGAGACTCACAGAATTTGCTTCATCCTCATTTCAAATCCATCAGGAAAGATGGGAAGATCTTGTTTATTTGAGCCTTTTTAGTACACATGCTCAATTCTGACTTACATTCAGTTACCAATGTTTGCCATCAACATGCAGCAAGCCAACAGGAAATACGAGACACCTGTGTGTGCTCTGAAGTAGAAAGGGACAGGTACCTTCCATCCTGTATTTCCTCAAGTAGGTTTGCCAAGCATCCATAAGGATTGGTACACATTCTCTGGGGACTGGTCAACAAAGATTACATAGAAAAAATAAACATTCTGAGAAATGTCTTAAAACCTCATGTTTCACGGCTTTCTTACTTAGAAAAAAATTTCTCACAGCTTTCTTACTTAGAAAAAATTTCTCACAGCTCTCTTACTTAGAGAAATTTTCTCTAATAACTAGCCTTCCTTCATCAATTTAAGTCCTGAGTGAGAGGAAAACTCATAAGGGAATGAGCTAAATTATAAGTCCAAAGAAGTTATTATTTTTTCCTTAATTATTTCTATCCTTAATGAAATATTGTAACAAGTAACATAGTTTTTAGTGGAAATTGTTTTCTTCCTAGTTTTAATACCTTAAGTGAGGTCCTCCTAAAGTTCCCATTTAGGGATGATAGTGTACTAACTATGCTGACTGTATCGAGCTCCAAAATATCACAAAACTTCCTCAGTGTTTGTTGATTCCTCAAATGGCCTCAGCCTGAGAACCCATACAGGAAAAACCAAAGGGCTGAAAAATGGCTCCTGCTCACACTGTGACATTGATGACCTGTTGAGTTCATCGCTTGGTACACCTATGTGGGACAGGTACAGATAAATCCAGAGTGGAATAGGAGGAAGAGAGAGAGCTAAACTATTTTTTTTTCGAGAAATGGAATAGAATTGTTTACCAATCCCAACATGTTCTCTAACAATATTTTTAAACATAGTATCTCCCTGGTGCTATATTTTGCTTATGGATCTTAGAAACCACGATCTTTTAAACCACGGCAAGCAACTATGATGCAGAGTAAGTAGTGTGGTCTGCTGTGACTCATAGGTATTTTCCTGGCATAAATATGCCATAGCTAATGCTTTCCTACCTCACATTTGTTCAGTTTATTTTATTTTAGTGCATGATTTTTCTATGACTTCCCCTATGAAAATTTCAGTCTTATCTCCCCTTTGCCAGAAGGAAAATACAACTATGAGGATGAGTGTCAGGCTGAGCCCAGGGAAAATTGTGAAGTCAGTGAAATATAGCTTATGCACCCTCTCAATAACCTTTCAGAGCCTCTCTCCTGTCTAATGTTGCTTTTACCTCCTCTCAGAGCTCTATCCTTCATATCTTTTGCCCAACTCAGTTTCTTCTGAGAATAGTCAAGGGTATAAATTGGGGGATTCAGGACTGATTGAACAGCTCAAACTACAGAGTTGCCACTAGTGAATCAATGTCAATTTGGAAGGAAGTCTCAAGTGCCCCAGGAATTATGTTTTACTTTGTGCTGCTTACCATTTTTATCAATGACTTGGACAAATGCATAGATGTCATCTTATCAGATCTGAAGATGACAGGAAGCTTGGAGGGATGGCTAGGCTAATAGCTTTGAGAGAAGAGTTTCCAAAAAGATCTTGAGAGGAATGAAATGAAAAAAAAAAACTAAGTCAATTATAGATTTCTTTTATGGGCTTTTTTTATCATGTTGAAGATGATTCACAAAAAATGCGACTTGTGTGTTTCACAGGAAGACTCTTCAAAAATCATCCTCAAAAATCAAAAAACATCTTTAAAAATCAAAAACCTCTCATTTTACAAAGCTTGCACAAGTGGTATAGAATTATGATTCTAATCCAGACCCTCTGTCTGACTCCAAGTCCAAATCTCTTTCCACAATGCACTGTACTGCATATTCAAAATCACTACAGAGTAGACTGCTTTGTCAAGAGCATAGTCATTGCTATGGTAAGATACATGTCTCATCACTATTCACTGTTGGCCTGAATAATGACTGAATGAATGAAAGCATGGATGGGTGGATGGGTGGATGGATGGATGGATAGATGGATGAATTTATAGATGGATAATTAGAATTTACTAATAATTATGTGCCAAGAATTATACTACCCGCTTGGGAAGCAAATGCAGAAATGTGGTAGTTTCTAAGCTCAAGGAGCTTCCATTCTAATGGAGGAGACACATAAGAAGGGTGGTGACCAGAGAAAGAAGCTGAGCTCTAAGAAATCAGAAAGATGATGAATAGAACATTAGAGCAGTCTATTACATAATTCCCAGAGCCAATTTTAATGTTGATTTGCCTGAAATCCTCAGTAATAGGGCAGAAAATTACCAAGGTAAATATGATAATGAAAGGTCCCAAGGAACACAGTGCTTCCATAGTCCCACATAATCACCTCTGCTGATGTGTTTTGGAATGAGGGGCAACAATGGCAGCAAAACCATTAAAGATTATGAAAATAAATTCAACTTTAAAGAGCTCAAAGAATTTTAACCTGGCATTCAAGATCCAATAAAGAAACATAATAAAAGCCTAAGTTTATTAAAAGGCCTAAAGGCACAATAAATGCAGCTTCTTTTTCGTGCTAGTAAAAGGGATTCAGCTTTAATTGTATTTCTTCTGAGTAGTACCCATTATAGAGGAGGAAACACTTCTAAAGCCTTTCAGGAAGGCAAAAGTATTTCTCATCAGCCTTCTAAGTTACATACCCAGTGGGGACTCATGACCCCCATCATTACCAAATGCAACATGTGTTTCACTGTGTAAGAGGGAACTGACACATTCCCCAGGCCACCTAAGATGGTGTCATCTTCATGGAAGACACTGGGGGATCTTCTTCTGGGAGAGGAGAACTGAGCATGTACGGGCATGTATGGGAACTTTATATCAGCTGATATATACATGGAACACATGATTAGGAACAGTCTTTTTCCCATTGGCTTCATAGCCAGGACTGTCTGTGTCTTTAAAAGTCCTGACTGGTTACCTTTGGGATTTTTGCTTCTGAAAGATTGTCTGAGACACTCTTGAATTCATAGATAGTTTTGTCATGCATTATGAGAGGAGGGCCTGAGGGCCATTAATGTTTGGAGTTAAGGTGTATTTTTAGAAGCCTATTAATAGTTTGATCACTGTCCCTAGCTAGTTTTGCCTTGTTAGCCAAGCTTTGTTGATTATGATTGACTGCTGTGTGCTATGGATATGCAGGTACATTTAAAATATGCATATAGTTAGGCAGGTTGCCACAACGTTACCCTCCCAGGTAATCCTCTGTAGAGTGCCATGTCACTTGCATATACTGTTAATGTAAATTGTTATTTTGGTTTCAGTCATACCATATGAACAGTACCAATTTAGGTACCAAAGGTACCAATGTTACCTGGGTACTCTGATACCCAGGTAAATTACCAGGGATGCCAGAGAAATCACTCTTGTTGTTTTAAAGCACCGATGTTTGTATTTTTACTATATACTGTAGCTACAGGTTTCAAGTTTGTCCTAGGAGATGGGATGAAATTTTTTTTGTATTCTCTTGGAAAAAGCCTCCTGGGGAAACAGAATGTTCACCTTCTAGTATTTTACTTGTTCTCTTTGGTCCCTGAAGAAGGAACCAGGAGACATGAGTAAGAATTGCATAGCAGAAATTGTAGGCTTGATCTCAGGAAACCTTACTAACAATGCACACTGTCCAAAAATGGAATCCGTTGCTGCTTTGAGAGGTAGTAAGTTTCATGCTCCTTGAAGGTCTTTGAGCGGAGGTTGGATGACCACTTGTTGAGTATGTCATATTAGGGATTCTTTCCCTGGAAAACCAAAACTTCTCTCCCTATCCAACTGCCTTGACTGTCATGGGCAGAGGTCTCATTGGTTCTCCCTTCTCTCCCACCCCTTGGATTATGTTATTATTGTAGGTAGAGAAGTAGAAGTGTCCTTTGACATCATCTCTTCCAACCCACTCTTTTTACAATTGAGAAAGTGGAGGACCAGAAATGTGAAGGGATTCGTAGGGTCTCTGCACCTAGTCACGCCCAGTTCTGTTGGGTTTGACCTTAAAAGGCCCAATTCCTGATTTAAAGTGGAGTTTGGGGTTTTCTGATAATCAAGAAACACTGCTGATTTATATGATGCTTAAGATTTGGCTTCAAAAAAGAGGCAATTTTCAAGTAACCAGCATGTATATTATATGCTTTCTTGGCATATTCTCTCTGACCTCAAGTGATCTATATCTCCTAAAAAAATCTGTATGCCCTAAAGGACCTTATCATAATGCAATTCTTTGCTCATTTCTCTCAATCTCACAGCAAGAAGAGAACATTGGGTGCTCTGATTCTTAGTAATGCATTAAGACTGCCAGGACACTCTGTCCATTTGCACACAAAATATCTGCTATAGCTGGATTACTTTAATCCTTCAAGGATCTGGAATAGACCGACAGACAGATGGATAAAAGTTATCTGGGTACTAAGTGCTAGTGATAACAATTTAAGCAAACAAGACAGGCTCTACCTCATCATTCTAATAGAAGACAACTTACAAAATGAAGTTGGAATGTGGGGAGGGGAAGAGAAAAGAGTTGGGAACACAAAACGGAAAAAGATGGAGAGATCCAGAGAGTGGGTCAGAAGGAAAGTAACCATAGTCGGGATGCCTCATAAAATGGTAGTTCAGTCTGGGGAATCACCAGTCCTGAGAATGAGCCTCAGTATAAATGTATCTCCATGGTAGGAAGATATGGGTGAGGAGGTGAAGTTCAAAAAGTGAATCCACCCAAGAGTGAAGTGAGGCACGAGTGGGGTGCTCCCTAACCTTCTACCACTTGGTAGGTAACCTTTGAGAGTAGCTGTGCCTGGAAAATTCACCACCCTGTCACCAAGTTAGAGCTGAGCTTCTCCAGACATACTGGAGCTGAAAAACAGAAACACAATTGATGCTTGAAGCTTTCCCAGTTTATGGGGACCTGCCCATGCTTGCACCCTAATGGCATAGCCATCAAAAGCTCTGGATCACTGCCATACCACAATGAAGCATAAAGGAAAACTTTAGTGGAGTAAAACATGACCGCAAAAGTACGATTTTACTGCAATAAATTTATCTGTGTATATTTAACAATGTTACTCCCCTTCCCCTGGGCCAAGAGGCAGAATCCTAGAGTATGAAACTCACAGTTATAGAAAATTAAAGTTTGCAAGTCCCTTTCACCATTGAAAGAAAAAAAAAGACTTCTTGTAAATGTATAACAAGTCACATGTAGAACATGTACAGTTATTCCCATCTTACAAATGAGAAAATTGAGAGCAGTAAAATCTCTGGTCCAAAGCCACAGAGTGAGTAAATGTCAGAGTCAGGATTTGAACACAGATCTTCTGACTCCAAGACCACCCTACCACACTATGTTTCTATGTAACCAGATCTCTGTTATAGATTTTGCGCCTAACTTTTCTTGTGTCTGTTTTGATCTACGAGGAAAAGTAGAATTAGCTAGGGCTAGAGTTGGTGTTTTATGATTAACCAGTAGTAAGTCTTCTCATTTTTAGCTCTCTTCTTTCTCAAATCAACTTGAATTTATTTTTCTCTATATATGCTATGTCTCCTAGTAGAAGTAAGGACCAGAAAAATACAGATGGTTTAATTGTTGTTTTTGTATTCCGAGTGCCTATCACAGCGCATTGGTGCCTAATAAAATGCTTGTTGCCTATAAGTTGGTTTGTTTTTGTTCTTCCTCAGTATCCATAGAGATGATTACAATTCAGATTTAAATATAGGAAGTAGAAATGCCATTAGGACTCTAGGTTGTTGGAACAAATTATTCTCATCTGCCTCTTCCATATGAGGAAGTCTTCACACGTCTGGGGTAGACATCCCTTTCACTTACCAATACGTCCATTAGCTACCCTCCACCTGGTTTAGCCCATCTGTCAAGATGGTTTTACCAGGGTGTGGCTACTGCACATGTCCAGTTTCTTGGTGCTTCAGGTGAGGCTTGGGTGAAAGGTAGACACCAAAGGTGGTTGAGCAGCCCTGAAGAGGCCTCAGCAAGACCTCATGCCAGAGGGGCTAGTCCTTCCTGAACAGTCAACAAGCATTGGCTAATTACCTACTATGTGACAAGACTGTGCTAATGATGGGCATATGAACACAAAAAAATAGACCATTATCTTAAGGGCTGTTGTTTGATAGAAATTTTATAGGATGAGACATAGAATCTTTCATTTAGATCTGAAAAAAAAATCAGCTTCGAAGTTAGATGGGACTAGAGAGAAGGTGTACCAAAAAAGATATGGGGGTTTTAGTAGACTGCAAGCTTAACTTAAGTCAACAGAATGATATGGCTACAGAGAAGCTAGTAGACTACAGTAAGAAAAGTATAATATTTTAGTCTAGAGAGATGAGTTCCCTCTATTTTTGTCATGGTCAGGTCATATCTGTGGTATTTTGTTCTCTTCTTGGTACCATCTTCAAGGAAGGGCTCTGTTATCCTAGATTGCATCCAGAAGAGGGCAACCCAGATCCTGAAAGACTTTGTGATTATGCCAAGTGAGAATCAAAAGAAGGAACTGGGGACATTCAGTCCAGAGCGCTCATTTGGTAGTAGACACTATAGCCATATTTTGAGTTTTGAAAGGCTGTAATTTGATAAGAATTAGACATGTTTTGTTTTGCCTCAAAGTACAGAACTAGGAGCAATACATAATGGTTTTGATGAGGTAGATTTAGGCTTAGTATAAAGAAAAAAAACTTCCAGAAAATAAGAGCTATCCCAAGGGAGAATGGACTACCTTGAGAGACAATGGGTTTATCTTCACTAGAGGAATCCAAAGAAAGGTGGGGTGAACACTTGCATGGAGATCTGTAAAGGAGATTCTTATCCAGGATCACAGAGATTCCTCAGATCCCTTCCAATTCTGAAATTCTATGAATCTCTTATTTCCATGAATCTCTGAAGATTAAGTAGGTTTAGCCTGAACTTGTAGTGAATCAAATTACACCAATTTATAACTTACACAAGCTACCATCAACATCTTGGGAGTGTGAACAGAGATGGAAGGTCATGGTCAGCATGAGTTGAGGATTGGCAGGCTACAAATGTCAGGACATATGGATGAGGAATTCAAGGGTGGAGAAGAATACACTAAACTATGAACATTAAGGAGAAGACAATAAACCAGAGCTGGGGCTACATGCTGAACAAACAATGACAGATAGAGAGGCTAGAGAACTCAATGAGGGTGAAACATCAGTTTTGGAGAAGGGAGACAGAGGAAGAGTAGGACAGGAGATTATGACTACGGATTGGAATTTCAAGCTTCAAAACCATTTTGTTAGTATAATTGGGCTAGTGATGAGGTATAAGGTGCGATGATCCATTCAACTATGTGGGCTGAAGTGAAAATTGGTCTTGACAGTTGTGAAGGTTAATGAAATAGAAGGGTCAAGCATTTGGAGAGGTATCAGTATGAATGGTGAACACCTTCCCTCAACAGGAGGGCACAGGTCGAGATAGAGAGGATGACTACAAAGGAAGTGTCGAACTTCAGAATTGAGAGCCACTGCCCTCTAGGCTGATGAATGGAAGTAACAAAGGATCTGGGCAGGGTGCCAGGGGCTGATGGAGTGAGCCTCAAAGGAGGAAAGACTATTGAACCAAGGAAATAAAGAGTGTGGAAGCAGCAGAGGGGAACAAAGTACTGTATGCGGACTATTTCTGGCTTAGTGTGACAGGGAGCCCAAGAAAAGGATCAAGTACTGTGGGAGAGAGAGGCCTAGGTTGAAGCATCTTCTAGAGAAAGGTAGATTCCAGTGAGATGGGAAGATCATTGGCCCATAGATTTAGAGCCAGAAGGGAAATTAAAGGCTGTCTAGTCCACTCCTTTTATTTGACATCTGAGGAAAATGAAGGCCAGAGAGGTTAAGTGATTTGCCTGTGGTCAAACAGCTATCAAGTATCTGAGATAAGATTTGAACTGAGGTCTTTCTGACTCCAAGCTCAGAACAACATCCACTGCACCACAAACTGCCTCTAAGGGTGCAAGAGGAAGGATTCTAGGGTACGTGCAGGCATGTAACAGGCATATATTGTGGGTGCATATATGTATATGTATGTGAATATCTATGAGATGATATATATTACATGTTACATATTATATAACTGGGAAAGACAGTGCTGATATCTTAAATAGCTTTAAATAGAGGGAAGAAAGTCAGTTAGACTAGATTTCAGAAATTTCAAAGGTCCTTTAATGTTTCCAAATATCTCCCAAAAACAAAGGTCCACCTTTTTAATACTACCAATGTTGTATATGTCATGGAGCCCTCCAGTGTCTGAAGATTCAAGAACAATTTTCACTTGCATAGTAATAGAAATATAGCAGAGAGATGGCACAGTAAATAGATCATGGGACTTGGAGTCAGGAAAACTCATCTTCTGGAGTACAAATCTGTACTCAGACACAAGCTGCATGGTCCTGGGCAAGTGACTTAACCCTGTTTGCCTCAGCACCTCATCTGTAAGACACACTAGAGAAGAATATGGCAAACCACTCCAGTATCTTTCTTAAGAAAACCCCAAATGGGGTCACAGAGAGTAAGACATAACTGAAACAATTCAACAACAGAAAGAGAGATAGATCTAATGGGTGTGGAAGGGTTACAACAAAATAAATGAAGAATTATGAAGACCCAATGTAAAGGTTGTCACGTAAGAAATGTAAGAAAAGCAACGGGCTGTTCCTGTGTCAAAGTGTTCCACTGGTATCCTCTCAATGTCATGAGAAAGACAGGAGAGAACTTGGTACATGAGCCCCCTGTGTGAAACTTGCAAGAGCCTCAAAGGATGAATAGGCATGGGTGGATCACCGTCTTTATCGTCAGAGGAAATATCCAGCCCTTGGCACACAGAAGATGCTCCATAAGTGATTGTTGATTGATTTATTGAGGAAATTGCAAATGCATTCAAATATAAATTCTGTGTTTTCAAAAAAAAGTCACAGACTATCAGAGCTGGAAACATCCTTAGGAAACTAATCTAATCCCCTTGACCAAGGGGCAAAGAAAGAGATTGAAGAGGTGAAGAATTTGCACAAGTCCACATGCTAGAACTACAAACCAGGTGTTCTAACCTTGAATCCAGTGATCTCTATATAAGAACATGTTCCTTTGGCTATTTCCTTAGTTAAAAGACCAGATTATGTTTTTGTAAAACAGAATATAACTTGCCTGTATGTTGTGTACCCTTGCGTATCCCCTTCCAAACTTGTTCTTACAGGTTTATCCATATGAGGAGTGGAGACATACTCACAAAATTGACTTTATTCCATGGGTCTACATTCTTAAAACTATAACTCACAAGCCCCTACCATTGAGCATATCTTTAATAGTCATCCAGAAGACACAACAACTTTAAAAAAAAAAGACCTTTACTAAAATGGTATCATAAGAATGATATTAACAAAACATTCCTTCACAAGCTTGGGAGCATTTTCCTACAACCACGTATAATGTTAGTCCAAAGAATGGGCACACATTTGGAGAACACTAGTAGTCACACACTTAAAGAACATATGTGGCCAAGGCAACTCACACCTTTGACATTTCAGGACCTAGAAATCCTTCCCCTTTTCATGATGCCCTAGTACTGTTCTTCCAGAAAAGCATTTCTGCTGGGCGGGTTGCTCAGCTGAGCTCATTAGGCTTTTTCCTGTCTTGAGCTCAACTTAGGCCTGGATTTTCTCTCAATTTTGCAAGTTATTCTACTCAAAGTTTTATATTTCTTTGATTCTTAACTCAGTAGAAAATGTTTCCCACTTTTTAAAGGAACATTGGGAGCTGGTTAATCCTTGACCAGCCAATGACTAGCTGCCTTCTAATTCCATCAATTTGGATTGGAGTATTTCTTCACAACCCATAGAGGGGGAATAAGTACACTGTTTTGTGCTCAGTTTAGGACCTCAATTCCATGTTGGTAATATAGCATACCCCTCTTCTTTTTTCATTTCGACAACTGGGCTTAGGAAAAAATCAATTGATCGGAAGTATCTATTCACCTCCCCCACATCCCCATTATGTGTATAAAACAATAAATGTATGAAAACAATGAATAACATTTATATTCTGTTTTAAGTTTTATGAAGCAGTTTATATATCTTTGATTTGATTTTTTCAATAACCCTGTAAGGCAACACATTATTGCCTCCACTTTGTAGATGAGGCAAATTCAATTCCACAGAATTAAAGTGAGTTCCTGAGGTTACATAGTAAGTAAATATGAGAGGCAAGATGAAAATCACCATCTCTACTCTCTCCAAGTCTACTATGCCATGTTACCTAAGAAATCAATGAGAGGATGACTTCATCAACTCGTGGACAAATCCTAACTCCTTGATTTGTCCATCGATCATATTAGGCAAACTTGAATATTTATTAGTCTGACCTGGGAAGGCTCTTGCTACAGTGTCATAGACAAGAATGCCCAAGTGTGTTACACCAACATCACCACTTCTCTTGGAGTGGCTAGGTGGGGACATCATCTTTATGGATGGAGAGAACAAAGTCTCACAATGGTGAGATATAAAAGGCATTGTCCTATTTAATTGTTAGTCTACCTGGTGTGACAGAAGACAATTGAGTTAAAGCTCTTCTGTGAGCTTTCATGGAACATGAAAAAGCATTGGCTTTGGGGATAGAGGATCTGTGTGTGTACATATATACACATATATGTATTTATATATATACGTATATGTGTATATACATATACACACATATGCACATATATATTCTATCTATATATGTAGAGATATTCTATTTACATGTATGTGTATATATTTAATCTATGTATTCAATTAATTTTATTTTAATTAATTACATTATTAATTTAATTAGATTATTAATTATTTAATTAAATTGTTGATTTAATTAAATTATAAATTTAATTTATGTATTAGATTAGAGGTATAGAATCTATTTTATATTCTATCATTATTCCTCTATTATATACATATATACATGAGAGAGAAAGAGAAAGAGGTATTACTTTTGGGGTTCTATTTTATGTCTAAATATAAGCCAACCAAGTTCCCTGGGGATTTGGGGGCAACTCCATTCCCTGGCTTTCTGAAATATTAAAGGAAAGATAACATGGAGATAAAGCAACCTAAGGAAAACAGAACTTCACAGCTTATCAACTCCCAGGGCAAAAACAAAGGCCTGTTTCCACATGGACTTCCTCATGGTATCCTGCCCACTTCTAAGGAAGGCACTTGATACATTAAGCTAGTGCTTTCTTCCCATGCCCCACCAATGAATGATTCTTTTCATCCACAGGCAGTGTCCTGGAAGAAATTGATTTGCCTTGACTACATTACATCTATTCCCAGTGGGATTAGGCCAGGGAAAATTCTCATTATTGAATGGGTAGTACAATGAAAGGGAAAGAAGGTTTACTTACATAGGCTTGAAAGCTAACTGTTGTATTCACAAGATTGTAGGTCTAGAGCTGGAAGGAACCTCAGTAGCCACCTAGCACAACTCCCTCATTTTGTGAATGATTAAAATGTAGCTTTGGGAGATTGATTCCACACAGGTAGAAATATCAGAGGCAAGATTTGAACCTCTGGAATCCACATTCTTTCTTCTGTATCATGCACACTGCCTTCTCTTGCCTTGGAAAGTAATGAGTGGTTACCCCTTTTCTATCTGTCTGTTATAGCAAAGCAGGGCCATTAGCTCAAAGGCACTGTCAGAGAAGATTAATCTTCCTGGGCTGGCTATCTGTCAGCAGATTCATGGCCTGGCTTGGATTGTCTATGCCAAACGGTGAGCAGACAGCCTGTGAACAGTCTTCAAGTTTGTGAACGGTAGCCCAGGAGCACGCGATTAGTAGGCAGCTCAGTTACATGTCTCCATGTCTCACTGCCATGAGAAGGATATGAGACTTTAAACCTCCAGGGCAAGACTCAATCCCTGCATCTCCAATACCAAGCTTGGAATGTCATCCTCAATCAATCAGCTCTTGGAGATCACAGAAGATATTTTCATTTCTTAACTGTTTTCATCCTGGAAAAGAGTGGTAATGCAGTCCAACTTAAGCCAAAGTAGGGCTGATTATCACACATTCCATCAACTTTACAATGAAAAAAACTGAGGATCAACTCTGACATGGGCTGTCAGAGTCTTGCTAATTGGAGAGACATTCTAGATGATAGGTGGGAGATAAGGAATTCTTTGTTGGGCTGCTAAATTAGGTGTAGTTTTCATAAAAGCAAAATTGACTCAAACAAAATTCTACTTATCCTCTAAGGCTTTACTCTCATCCTCTGCAAATTTCTAGACTTCCAGGACTTTGTGGGGCCTTTAATTGAAGACAGGGTGTTAAAGTTTGTGAACTTGGTCTCAGGAATGGACATTCAAAGCTTTTTTTTTTTTTTTTTTTCAAAACAGGCCCTCCAAATACATTTTGAATCATTGGTATAAATAGACCCAGGCATCAAGTTTGTTTTCTAAGAGTCTGGAACCCATGTCTCCTTCCAGAAATTTGAGCATGTACTCAGGGCCCCCACTTGGCTTCAGTGTGATGCTAATTTGTGATTCTCCATAAAAAGTAGAATGACACGTCCACAGCCAGCAGGCTCTCCATCTTCCCAAATATTAGGAGTCTCATGGACACTGCTATAAGCTAATTTCAAAGCCCCTTAAAACCCCACAACTTGAGTCACATCATAGTCCTTGAGATCCCAGAGAGTTCAGAGGATCACAGATTTAGAGCTGGAAGGGATCTAAGAGGTCACCAAGTCCAACCCACCTTTTTTACAGATGAGGAAAATGAAGCCCAAAGAAAGTGACTCGCTTCAGCTAAGAAGTGTTGAAGGTAGAGCTGTTTATGTTGTCATTGTTCAACTATGTCCCCCTCTTGGTGACCCCATTTGGAGTTTTCATTGGCAAAGATGCTGGAACAGTTCAGCCATTTCCATTTCTAGCTCATTTAACAGATGAGGAAACTGAGGCAAACATGGTTAAATGACTTGCCCAAGATCACACAGCTAGTGAATGTCTGAGGCCAAATTTGAACCCAGATCCTCTTGATTCCAGACTGGTCACTCTACCCACTGTGCCACCTAGCTGCCTTGCTAAGTTTCCAAGGTGAACTTTAGTCTCAGGTATTTCTAAGCCCAAGTCTAGCCCTTTAAGGAAATGAGAAGGAAGGGAAGGGAAGAAGCATGTCTTAAGTATCTCTTATATTCGAAGCACTGTGCTAAGCACCTCATAAATATGATTTATTTAGATCCTCACAACAATCTTAGGAGGGAGGGGCCATTATCATTCACATTCTACAGTTGAGGGAACTGAGGCAAATAAAAGTTAAGTGCCTTGTTCAGGGCCTGAGGCTGAAATTCAACTCCATTACACCATGCTGCTCTCTTGGCACTGACTGAATTACCGGTTGATATTTTTAGTTCTGTTTGGAGCCTCAGGTCAATCCTCTTTGCATGGATTAAACATAGAACAAGTCAGAGGACCTCCAAAGCATATATAAAGCATGGTGTATCTTTGATGCCTCTTGCCCAAAAGAGTCACATTTTCATTCTCTGTCATGGTAACCTTCTATTTCTCATAGTCATCCAGTCAACAAGCATTCACTCAGTGCCTAGTCCATGCCAGGCACACTGCTCAGCTCCTGGGATACAATGAAAGGCAAAAGACAGTCCCTGCTCTCCTTGAGAGCACCCTGAGGCCACAGTCTAATTGGAGAGACAACATGAAAACAATTCTATACAAACAAGTTAGACACAATGTAAATCGCAGGCAATTAACACAAGGCAGGCATTAGCATTAAGAGGAATCCAGCATTATTGCTTCTTGTAGACACAAGAACACAACTAATTTAATGGAAAAAAGAAGTAAAAGTAGAGTTAATAATAAATACATATGAACATTGTTTTGGGGGAGATCTTATGTGAAATAAAGAATAAAGGGGTGGTAACTTCATTGTCGTCTGATCTGATCAGACCTTAGCTGGAATATTTGTTCTTTTGGGGGCATAACATTCATGAGTCCAGAGAAGGGCCACCAAGAGGGACAAGGGCCTGGAATCCAAGCTATATGAGGAGCAGTTAAAGAAACTGGGGAGAAGTCTCAAGGAAGACATGACAGTTACTTTCTACTACTCTGCTGGGCATCCGAGAGCCAACTTACCTCTACTTCTCCAAAAGTTCTGCAGCAAGAGATAGTGGGTTCCTCCTTACTGGAGGGCTTCAAAGAACATCAAGGTGAGCCCTTCTCAAGTGTATCATAGGGATTCTTTGGGGAGGGGGACAATTCCTGAGGTCCCTTCTGTCTCCAAAAATCTGACTATTGAGTAATTTCCAAAGACGAATTATCATAAAAGCTATGGAAATATTGGGCTCTCTGCCACCTTAGGGAAAATGGCAGAACACCCTTCTAATAAGCCCAGATTATCACTCGCTAAGCCTTGACAGAAGTTTTCATTTGGGGTCCACAAGAAAAACTTTTCCTGTAGCCATTTGAAATGCATCACACACTGTAGACAGAGAATGAACCTCCCATTCCTGGGGCCCCTAACATTCCAACATTTCCAATGGAAAGAATGCTTGCTCTTAAGGCTGACAATTTGGAATCAAAGCTTATTCTACAATTTGCTACCTATATGACTTTGGCCAATCCAGAAGGGTTTAACTTAATCTTTAAAAAAATGGTTGAACTAAATGGATCTCTATGGCTCTTTGCAGAGTCTGAATACTAATAATAATGACTTTCATTTCTAAAGGATTTTAAAGTTTACAGGACTTTTCCCTCATCACAACATCCATGAGTGGTATATAGTACAAATCTCCCAAATGAGGTAAGTAAGCATCAGAGAGGGGAAGGGGTGACTAATCAGCCAACCAGTCTATCAAAAGCGTTTACTAAGCACCTATTATGTGTCACATGCCATGCTCATCAATTTTTAAAAAAATGTGACAGTCTTTGCTCCCAAAGAGCCCACACTCTATGAAGGAAGATTATATAGATTTATAAAAATATACGTGTATACTTAGATGGATATATTAAAAATCTTACAAAAATAATACAAGGTGATTTCATAAAGCATTAGAAATACCAGCAAATCAGGAAAGATTTCCTATAGAAGAAGGTGGTTCTTAAACTAACTTTGGGGAGGAATTGGGGATTCTAAGAAGTGAAAATGAAGCAAGAATACGTTCCAGCTGTGAGATGCTTAGCCACTCTAAAGGGTTAGTGAAGCAAGATGGAGTGCCATGATTGAGAAATGATAAGAGAGCTAACTGGGCAAGACCGCAGAGTCCCTGAAAAGGAGTAACATGTAATAAGTCTAGCAGGGTAGGTTGGGTACTGGTTGGGAAGGATTTTAAATGCCAAACAAAGGAGTCTGTGTTTAGTCCTGGAGGTTATAGGGAGCCACTGGAGTTTACTGAGTAGGGGAGTGACATAGCCAGACCGTTAACTTGGGAAAGTCAGTCAGTAGTCAATCAGCAAGCATTTGTTCAATGCTTACTGTGTACCAGGCACTATCCTAAGCACTGTGGGTATGAATACAAACACAAACAAACAAACAACAAACAAGACAATCCATGCCCTGAAAGAGCTTACATTCTGGTGGGAGAAGGCAATACAAAAATGGAGCTGAAGAGTTGGGGCACACGGCACCTAAAGTCAGGAGACTGAGCATTGATGGGTCTTTCTCCAGAATGGAGATTCCTGAAAGAGCTTGCCGGTAGAAGAAAGGGCCTTTAGGAGCAGAATAAAGAAGAAATGAAGACATGTTACCTAAGTCCAAAGAACGAGGGAAAGCTTCCAGTTCAATGATCTTTCTTCTTAAGAAGCAGGACTCTTAACCTAGACTACTGAATTTCTAGTTCTTGTTCTTAAACATTCTCATAACTGTATGTCAACAGACACAGTTTCCTTGTATGCTATGATTTTATGCATTTAAAATGGGCTTCACCAGGTGGCCTAATGGGGTACGTGACATAACAAGAAAGTTAAAAGCCCTTGACTTAGAAGAAAAAAAAAGAAGCCCAACTAAAACAAGAAGTTCAGCTGACTCATCACTGTCTATTACCACAATCCTATCCACCCTGATCATTGGTTTTTCCATTAGATCTTTCTCTTGCCCCGAACAATGTTGTTTTTTTAACCCTAAGTGCAAAGGAATAGGTGTTGTTTTGTCTTTTTTTCAGAAATATGTCCCCTGAGCAAGGATTCCCATTTATTCTGTGACATTGCTCTGGGATTTCCTTTCTTTTTGTATCCCAAGATCATGCTTTCTGTATTGTTCTTTCTAGGGCATGTGGATAAGGCTGAAAAAGTCCATGCATGCCTGGAAGTCAGACACTGCCAAGCCCCCAGCCTGTGTGCTCTTTCCTTTGAATCTTGACCTGCAGCCAAGGCTTATGGGTGGGCCCTTCAGGATTAGGAGTTCCATCTTTTTGTCTGCTGGTCAGCACCCCCTGGTCAAGACATGCCCTCATTATGCACTCTATAAACTGGAGCTGGAGCGGTCCCCAGTGGGGCCTAATTTCCAGGCTCGTTGTTCCTCTTGCCTACGGAATCTTTGTGCCTCTGAAAGGCCATTTGACTCGTCATTGTTCCCTCTTCTGCTGCCTGTGCTGCCCCCAAAGGAATTCCCCACTCTTGATGGGGCTCTTTGTTCTTTGCTCATCTGTCTGTGTTTCGGCCATCTGCCCAATTTAGAGCTGAAACTTGTTGATCAGGAAATGTCCGCCCATATGTCAGACAACGTTCCGGCACTTCGCACATGCAGAATACTTAATCTGCATTCCATAGCAGACACGGGTGACCCAATGGGCTGATCTCATTCCAGAGGTACTGCTGTCATCAGGCTGATGTATGTGCTCTCTGAATGGAAATAAACTTTGTGAGAGACAACTTTTCTCAGAAAGGTAGATAGTGTGGGGCTATGGACAGAGAGGTCACCATGGAGTCAGGAATGCCTAGAATTCATGTCTTTGACATATACTGACTTGACACATGTCATCCTCTGACACATAATGGTCATATGATGCTGGAAAGTATAGCATAGCTTAGTGGAGGAAGAACTACCCCCGGGGTCAGAAAGACCTGACTTCAGAACTACCCTCCCTATCAAAAAATGTCTTTTAGTTGGGGCGGCTAGGTGGCACAGTACATAAAGTACCAGGCCTGGAATCAGGAAGACCCAAGTTCAAATCTGGCCTCAGACACTTACTATGTGACCCTGGGCAAGTCGCTTAACCCTGTTTGCCTCCATTTCTCCATCTGTACAATGAGCTAAACAAGGAAATGGCAAGCCACTCAGGTATCTTTGCCAAAAAAAGAAAAAACACAAATGGGGTCACGAAGAGTTGGACATAACTGAAACAACTGAACAACAACAAAAAAAGGGAAGTCCAAGCATACAGATGTCTTGGTAGACCTAAGTTCCTGTCAGCTAATTAGGATTAAAACAAAATTAGCCAATTATTAGCCAATTATGTAGCAAACCATGGTATATGAACATGATAGAACATTGAATCATGAATGTGAGAAATTCTGAGAATCATAGGAAGAGTCCTATAAAATAATGTAGACTAAAGCAAATAGAATCAATCCATCTTAGCCAGCCTTTATTTATCTCTTGCTGTGTTCCAGGCTCCAGACTAGGGCAATAATAACAGTGTCAATGAAAATGCTAATAAAAGCAGGGTCGCTCCCAGTAATTATTATGATCCCTCTTGGTCCATGGTTGGACTGCTTCTCCTTTCGGTAGAGAAGTTGGGGTGGGGGACTGGAGGGGATATAGTTACACACTGCCATTTGCCCTTTCTAACTATATCATCACTATCACTTGGATGAAAATGATTGGCCTCCCATCGTGATGGACTTTGATACAGGGCCTGAACTGCCAAGGTATCACATTGGTGGCCTAAAAGGACTGGCTTGGGGCAGTTACCAGAGCACAAAGAAGGAGGGGACAGGTGGGAAGCAACTCTAGCTTTATCCAAGGACTGTGTACTCTTAGCTGGGCACTGGGCAAATTCTTTACTGGACTGAATGATTGCCTTTATTATTTTCAGGTTAATGACCTATAATATATGTAATCTGATGATCATAGAGTATTATAATAATAATTTTAAAAATGACCTTATAGGCAGGTAGCACAAATACAAAGAGACAATATCACACGTGATCATAGCATTCACAGCTGGAATGGGCCTTACACATCACCTACTCTGACTTCCTTTTTTGTTTTGAGTCTCATCTCTGGAACCTACTAGCTCATTGACTGTTGCAAATACTTTAACTTTTGCAGGCCTCAGTTTCTTTATCAGTAAAAGCTGGGGTGGTGACTGAGACTAGGTGACTGAGAGGCAAAGTGGTACAATATTAAAAGGACATGAGTGCAAATCCTGGCTTTGATGCTTCCTATGGGATGAGTCACTAATGCTCAATCAGCCTCAGTTTTCTCATCTGCAAAATAAAGAAGTTATACTAGATGATCTCTGAAATCTCTTCTGTTTCTAAATCTATGATTGTAGAATCTCTGAACTTGAAATTGTGTGAAACAGGGAACTCATCCAGAGACAATTGACCTCCCTTGACTCCTTAAGGCCATTGCTGGCAGCTGATAAGTCTTCCAGGGCCAGTGTTTACCTAGAGCCCTGGCAAGAACCCTCTTTCCTAATCTCCCCAACCTTCTTGATGCTCTAAAGGCCAACATCCTGTCTACGCTGATCTAACAACCCAATTCATGCCAACATGCATTTATTAAGTGTTTACTATATAGAAGGCGCTGGGAGAAAAATGAAAAACAGTCCTGACCTTAAGGAGCACACATTCTATTAAGGGATGGGACATGTAAATGCATGTGTTTATGTGACCATTTTTAGAAGAGGCAGAGAATAAAAATAGCATTTTTATGGTGCTTCAAGCTTTGCAAAGTGCTTTACAAATAGCACAACAAATCTGAGAGGTAAGTGTTATTATTACCCTCATTTTACAATTGAGGAAACAGAAGCAGGAGCAGGTTCAGTGACTTGAAGTTACTAAATGTCTGAGGCCAGATTTGACTCAGGGCCTTGTGACTCTAGTTCTACCACTCTATCCTCTATGGTATAGAGTCTATACCACCTAGCTTCTTCAAAGATATCGAAAGCTAACAGGATCAGGAAGAGCTTCCCTAGGATGGGGAGCCGATCTTTGAAGGAAGTGTCGGAGGTCAGATTTGAACTCAGGTTGATAAGATGCCTTGACTCTAGGCCTGGTGCTCTATGCACTATGGCGCCACCTAGCTGCTTTAAAGTGCTATGTATTAGTTAATGCTGTTAGCAACTGATTAACCGGAGAAAGGATGAAGAAGATAGTGAGTGAAAGAAATGTGTAGAGAATGACTCCAAGGGTATGAGTATGAGAGACTGGAAGGATGGCGGTGTCCTCAATTATTTCCTCATCTCAATTGCCTGGACTCATCCATAGACACAAAATTTGAAAATTACAACAAGCTGCAATGGGGTCAACTTGATTCTTCCTGTTCTGAGAAGGCAGACTTCGCCACCACTCTTCAGTTTGGAAGTCCCTTTTGTTAAGTTTGGGTGCTTCTTACCAAAAATGTCCCTTCCCGCTGCAGGACAGACAGGGGCTCTCTTTCTGAAAGTATGGAATTATATAGTATCTGTAGTCTATTCAGTTGCCCAACCACTTAGAATATCTGTCATTTTCTAACCAAGGTCAGAAAATGACAGACTCACCACTTAAACATATAAATTATAGACTTTTACATTCTTTAAATGACCACCTATCATTACGGATGTCGTAATTTAATTCAAAGTCCCAAGAGTAAGCAAATACCTTACAGTGCACAAAATTATCCTTTCCTGGAGAACTGGACTGCTGATTCAGCAGCCTGAGATGACCAACAGTAAAAAGGTCCTAGGGTGTATGGTTCATCCATTGGGCCAAAGATTTGGAACTGAAAGGGACCTCAAAGATCACCTGTCCAGTCCTATTTTAGAAATGAAAACATTCTAAGCCCAGGGAGTGACATGTTTCAAGTCATATTTTCTCATTGAGGGAGGGAGATGACCAAAAGCCTTATGGTTAGTTTCCCAGCATATCATTCCAGCCCTGACTATGACACATGGAGATATATTGGCAGTCAAAAAAAGCAGTCATTTCACTGTTAGATGTTCATCCACTTGAATATTTAAGACTGTTTATGGATTGTAATTCGGAACAATTTTTAGCTCCAAGAACTTTGGCCTTTTGGTTACCTGAAAGTTGACCCATTAAGTGGTCATTATTTTCAGCCACAGAGATTCTGCACTTTAAAGCTCTGAGTAGAGAGGTTGAGGCAGGGGTGTGCTGGACCAAGCTCATACAAGGTAGAGAACACCCATTGTTAAATCTTCACACTACAAGTCAGAGCTTGATTTATTGCTGTTGTCTAGATGTAAGAAAGTGATGTAGAACCAGTTAATAATGCAGATTGAATTTAAAAATGTAATGTCCATTTTTTCAGAGAGCAAGTAGTTAAACATTTACAACACATTCATGGGTTGAGGCCTATTGCTACGGTCTTAAGTATTGTGATGGAATCATAGATCATTGGAGGATTGAGGTAATTGTTTTTGCTTTTGTATTTCTATCCCCATTGCTTACCACAGTGGTTAGAATATCCTAAGTATATATTAGCCACTTTTAAAATTCATTCATTCATTCATTCATTCATCAGTCAGTATGAATGCATTTTCCTTGTGCAAGGCCACTTTCTGCACAAGCCTCACCTTCCAGTACCTGGGAATGAAACTACAAATCAGATGCCATTCATAGCTTCAGTCCAGACCCCAGGCACCTAGTCATGAAAGTTACGGTATGCAACTGTCAGAGATCTGAAGCTTTATGGGCATGAGACACACCAAAGGGCATTTTAGGGTAACTCCAAACCAAAGGAAGCCTGGTGCCTTTGGAATCAAGGGCATAAGAGGGATGTCAGAACCACCACAGATAAGGAGGCTAAGCCTGGGTCCAAAGTGGACCTTATTTTCTGGGTGTGTCTCAGCGTCTTCTATCTTGGGATGAGGTTGCAGAACTAGTGTCAAGTTTGAGGTCATTATTCCAAACCCAATCACCAGGAATTTACTGATAACAAGATGCCCATCCTGATCTTCCACCTGCCTCAAATCTCAGTGTATGAGTATATAGCAGCAGAAACCTAAGGAACAAATGTGAATTCCCTCATTTCAAGACTACACTCCTAGAACAGGAAGTAGGAATCTTGAGGGTGGGGGTCCCGATGAATTCTCTCTTCCTCAATCCTAAAGCTATCAGATTTCGATCTGATAACCCCTAATCCTCTCTTTAGATTATCAGCAGCCAACTGACTCTCCCTTCATTATCCTATCAGTCCTCCTCCCCATCCCTCCTCTTCCCTTCTCTCTCACTATACCCCCTGCAAGCCCCACTCTATTGTTAACAAAATCTCCTCCAATCTAAATTGATTCATTCACATCTGAAACATAGAAGGCACCAAATAAATGTTAATTAATTGATTCAACCAGTTCCAAATCCATACAACTGTCCTTTGGCCAAGCCTACATCTCTCCATTTTTTTCAATGATAATCTATGAAACTAAATCAAATATTTTGCTGAAACTCAGATAATTCTTTGGCATTTTCATTATCTACCAGTGTATTGATTATGTTGGTAAAGAAAACGAGATTGCTCCTACATGACTTGTTCTTGGTGAAACCATTTTGTGATGACTGCTTCCCTTTCTAGATGTCCACAAGCAATCCCTTTAATAATACATCCCAAGATTTTGACAGAAATCAAAGGTATTCACCAGTGTATAATTATAGACTCCATATTTGGAAAATTGATTAACATTTCCTCTTCTCCAACCCTATTCTACTTCTCCAGTTCCCCAAATGTCTTCCAGAGATTGCTGACAATGGTTCAGGAATAAAATCTGCCAATTCTTTCAGGACATGGGATGTAATTTGGGCTTGATGACTTCAATTCATTAATAGGTCTTTTTTGATCTCCCTAACTATCTTGGGAATTGAATAAATTTTAGAACATGTTTTCATTAAGTGAATAGCTGGTCATTTCAAAATACATCTTTTATCTTTTTTAAAGAACTTTAAGAATCAATGCTAGAGTTTAGTCTTTGAATACAGAAATAAATACATTCACCCTTTGATGCAATGCCTGGCACTGGTACACAATGAATAATACTAGCTTTGTGTCCCTACACTGTGAAGAGAAACTGCAACCAATGCTTTATGATTGTTTGTTTGCTGGTCTTGGCCTTGATGAAGCTCTGTATGGGATGTCAATGTAAAATCATTATACATAACCATCAGACAATGGTGCTCACATTTTTGCTCCTTATTCTCTTAGATTCTTCAAAGACTCTTTGGCCCAACTTGGAAATAGGTCTCATATGCATTAAGCCAGTCTTTGATTTGTTCATGAAAAAAAAATGCTTCTATGCCAAATGGAATCGCCCTTTTCAATGTTTCCTTCAGGACTTTGGCTAAATCCACTTGGCACCCTTGTTTGTAATATCATAAAATGTCTCTTCTAGGAAAAGAAAAGGAAGGCCTTTGTCCTCCCCTTTTTTCACCTCTGATATCTCTTGGATATACTTTATTATCCCCACTTATCTCATTCTAATCAAAAGAGAATTTATTTTCCTACTTCATGGGTTTCAACTCACAACAGTAATAAAATGGTGGTAAATGAATACAGGGGCCTAATAGCCCATTGCCAAAAAATTTAAAACCCTTCCAGGACCTTTCCAGCTCTAAATCTATAATTCTCTGATCTTACAATCACTTGAGACTAGTCAGAAAAATAAACATGTGACTGCCACGCCGAAAAGGCATAAAGGTAACCAGGAAGCAAGAATTCAGTTCATAGGCTTAGATTAGAACCCTTCCCACAAAAGGGTTGGGTTGTTCTGGGTTCAAGTGTAGGGAGAGAGACTCATACAGAGGCCCACCTGTGGTGAGAGCTGTCCCTGTGTGACTCAAAGGGAGGCAGAATAGATATCTTTAGCATATCCTCTCCAGACTTCTCCAAGGGAGACTTTAATTCCTGCCAGGACAGGAAGAAACACAGTTCAGGCTAGAGGCTGCCACTCTATTCTCCTCAGGGAGAAGGAGGACCAGGCTACAATTATATCTATCTGCTCCCATAAACATGGATCATCTAGGGGATAAAATCAGGTATAATCTAGCTTCTGATAAATTTGTCATGGGGCAGGGGGAGAGGAACCTTTAATTCTATCTCCAAGACTTGATTCTTTTCCCACATAATACATGTTCCACAATGAACACTCATAGTGAATAAGAAAGAAACCCCTTTATCCAAATCACAACAAAACAGAAATCAGAGAAGGTATACATGGAGAAGTATATTCCAAACAATACAAAGAGAAGGACCTCTCCCATTGGGAGTGAGGTAATTCACACAACCAAAGGAAAGTCTTTGATTTCATTAAAAGGGAAACTCCCCAAAGTCTCTGAGGTAACAAGCTGGGGTAATTACGGACATGACAGAGACTACCAGTTCCTCCCATATCTTCCCAAAGTCTTTTTCCTTCAGAAATCTGAAATGAGGTTGGCCTCTTCCATCTTTCCTCTTGAACATGGAAGCCAGAAGTGCCCAAAGCTACTTAACACTTGAAGAGTGCTGAAGACTTAAAGCCTAAAGAGTCCCATAGAGGACTGAAGAAGGCTAGGAATCTCCTGTTTTCACCAACTCCACCATGCCCCTCATGCAGTTCAGGACATTCAGGGAGGAAAGAGTCTTGTAGCAATGGTTTGGGGGACAGAAGCTGTACAAGTAATCTAATGGACCAGATTCAGTCTAAGGGTCAGCATAACCTCAAAGATTGTGTAGTTATACTTTTTTTTTTCCACCTCACATCCCCTGGATCATGCTTTCTTTCCAAAGTCATAGAAAAAAATCTCTTAAATAGATCTTAGGTATATCTCATGCATGTGGTCATTCCAGAGGGGAAAAACGGATGTTTCTTCTAGCAAATTACTCAAAATACAAAGTAATAGGTATCCAGTATCAGGATAGCTATTTATTTTCTACATGACACAGAAATTCTTGAAACCTAAACACATAAATACTTATTAATACATATTGAAAGTATGAAACAGTAACTCAAGTAATCTATCATTCCTATCATACTCTTCTAGGAGCTAAAGAAGCTGGGGACACAAAGATTCATAGTACTCACAGTATTTCAACAACATAAGTAGAAAGTATGTGATGTACTCACATGTACTCCCATCAAGAGATTCATAGATGCTCATATAGAAGCCCATGTTACCACCACTTCTGTTATGCATTACTAGGACTTAAATACTCTTAGGAAATGTGCAATTGCTGAATGGATTTAACTTGCATCTCACCATGCATGGTCTGAACAACAGCTCAAAGTCCAGGTCTTCTGTTTTCAGGTTCAGGAAGATTCCATCAGTGGTGACACCAACCTTAAAGCAGGAAGTGTCTACTGCTGCCAGGAAGCATCCATACTCTGGAAGTCCCAAAATCTTGAGCTCACGAGGCAGCCCCTAAGTCAAGAAACAGCCATTTCAGGTTTTTTGTTCTTTCACCTGGGGTTATGGGAAAGAAACACAAAGCAAAAAAAGAAAGCCAGGGACATGAAAGCCAATCTTGGGCTCATCTAGGCAAGCACATGTACTCACTGACATGTGTGAGGCTTCCATAGGTAGAGAGGAGGAGGAGGAGGAGAAGAGAAATTCTTGGTAAATTGAACTCAATGAAGTGACTTGCCCCATAGCCATAGACCTCAGGAGGCAATGTGGTATAACAGAATGAGCAGTAGGTCTGGAATCAGAATCCTGGGTTCGAATATTGCCTGAGCCTCTTGAACTCCCTGGCCTTGAGTTCCTTCATTTATAAAATGAGGAGGTTGGACTACATGGCCTCAGAATTCCTTTCCAATTCTAAATCCATGACCCTAAGAGATAGGATTGGAACCTTTGATTTATTAAGGGGAACTTGAGGACATTTAGTTGAGGAAATGCCATCTACCAATGGAGACTGGTAACCTCTAGTGTTAGATAATTGCTTAGAACACCAAGAGGTCAAGTGACTTTCTAGGGTGACACAAGTACATCAGAGGCAGGATTTGAATTCAGATCTCCTTGACTGTAAAGTTGGCTATCAACCACAATACATTGTTTCTTGAGATCCCATGATCCCTTTTAGATAGTGAAACCAATTATTGCAATCTTCTTGTCAGGAATCTGCTAAACCATACTGACAGCTCTAGAACCTTCTACTTGTATGATGTTAGGATGTATATATAACCTTTCTGGGCCTCAGCTTCCCAATCTGTATGTTAGGAGGCTGGACTAGTTGACTTCCAAGGTCCCTTCTACCTCTAAAGCTATGATCTGATGACCATGACTTATAATTATTTGTCTTTCAAAATGGTTAAACCTTTGGTTCCTAGAATTTAGAAGTTTGGAATTGTCCTATACAAAAATTTAGGAACAAAGATATTTCTATTTCTATCGCTAAATGAATACTGGAAACACTATACCAGTTTTTGTTTCTGTCTCTGGATCATGCCTATTTTGAATATTGGCTTCATGTTTCAGAATTTGAGGTACATAAATAATGATTTAATAAAAGAGGATGAGTAGTTTCTATTCCTACACATAGAACTAAAATTCATTTCCTAATAATATCCTTGTAGATACAGAAGCAATTAAATCCCCCAAGGAACTATCTGAGCAGCTCACGAGCTAGATCAATGCTATTAGCATCACAATGCAGAGGAGCAAAAGAACCGAAGTTTGAATCCCAGACTTGCAACACAACATCGGGTGACTTTGGGTAAATCATCCCCTTTCTGTGTGCCTTGGTAGTATAGGATTTAAAGCTGGGGAAAAAAGCCCCTTAGCAATCATTCCTAGTCCAATCTCTATATTTTATTGAAAAGACAACTGGGGACCAGAGAAGGACAGAGACTTACATAAGGCCACTCAGATAGTAAGTAACAAAATCTGCATCTGAACACAAGGCCTCTGACTCCAAAATCAGTGTTCTGGCCATGTGAACCCATCCCATCCCTTCTTTGTAAAATGAGTGATTGGATGAGGGATGAACTGGCAAATGTCTAACAACTGGCTTACCAAAAGATTTAGCATACTTTTTTTTTAATTTAATCTGCATTGTTGACATTTTCTTAAGCCTAAGCAATCAGCAAAATAATAAAGCAAGCCTAGTTTGTAGTGTTCACCAATTTCTGAGGTGTGCCACACTGAAAATTTAACAATCAGCTCTCTTAATTTGATACAACATGGTTCAGTACATTATTAGGCTGGACCAAATGAAGACCTATGGTACCAGGAATCAAATACTACATATTTTGAACATCTCCAGATTAGGAACTGGCAATCAGGTAGGGCCAGTGAAATTAGCATTTGTTTACTCGCCAAGATCACCTAAGACCTCTACTGATTGCCAAAGCACTAGTGCTCTTTAAAATTCATAGAAAGATTGATTAAACTGAACTGGCATGGGCTAAATCATTTCCCCTCACCCAAAGCAAAGTGGGGATTATATAAAAAATCAGAAATGCCAGTGTGCAAGAGGCCGCTGAAATTGAGGCAAAAGCATGATAAGCAGCAAATTCATGCAATCACTTCCAAATCCATCGCAAAGTTTTTAGTTGATTTTCTTCATGCCCTTCCATAAGGGATAAGAAGGGCAACAGATAGGATTTTAATTTTTATTTTGCTTTGTGGAAATACAACTCAAAACTGTCCCATACAGGTATCCACCATAGATACCTAATATAATGACTGGTAATCAATGTGGGATTTTAAAATGCCCATTTTAGATTTTAACCTAAATGTGGGATTTTAAGATGCTCTTCTTTGAGGCCTCCTTTTCATCTTCCTCCTGATTTTTCTATTCTATGTCTACTCATCATGTTTTGAAGCCTTAGGTCAAATTTGCTGAAATGGTACTCAGCAGCTGACACCCTTTCAAGCCCTATTGGAAAATATCTTTTTAGAGTCAATACAAGGTTGATTTTAAGATGAAAGAGATCTGGCCCATTTCAATTTTCAACTGGCATTATCCAATGTTTCCTTCTCTAATCCAGCATGAAATTAAATATGCCCAGCAGATAACTTTTCTTGGAAGTAAAATTCAGGAATCATATTTTAATAGCATATAAAATAATTATTATGTAAACTGGTAAATATGTATAATCCCTCACCCAAAAGTGGTCTAGAGGACTACTTGCCTTTTCAATATTGGCCACTACACCTCATTGCCCACTCAAGTTCTTTGTAAGTTTGAAAATATAAACAAGAGCTTAGTCCATAAAGAGATCATAGCCCTGAGCAAGGTCAAAGGTAATGATAGGAAGGAAGGAAGGAAGGAAGGAAGGAAGGAAGGAAGGAAGGAAGGAAGGAAGGAAGGAAGGAAGCAAAACAGCAGAGAGAGAGAGAAGAAAGAGGGAAAGAAAAGGAAGGGAGGAAGGTAGAAAAGAGGGAACGAAGGGAGGGAGAGAGGAAGAGAGAGAAGGAAGGAAAGACCTCAAATGTTATCAGTACCTAGAAGAGGTGGCCAAAAAACTTTTACTGACTATCAATCTATATACTTACTTTCCCATTTCAATATATTTTTCTATGAAAATATAGTAGTCTACATACATATTGAGGGTGCACTTGATGAAGGCATGCAAAGGGACACAAAAGCCCTTACAAACAACAGTCAGATTCAAAACCACATTAAGTCAGTAGACTAGAATCGATTACTGCTAAGTGCCAGGCATTATACTAAGCTCTGATGATCAAAAGGGCATGGGGGGGGGGGGGGCAAAAAACAGTCCCTCCTCTTAAGGAGCATATTACACAATGTAAAGAGACAATATGCAAACAACTAAGTATAAACAAGAGACATATAAATTGAAGTAATCAATAAAGGCAAAGCATTAATATTAAAGGGGGTTAGAAAGCTTAAAGGCTTTTTACAGAAGCCTGCACTAGCTAAGGCTTGAAGGAAGCTATGGTAGCCAGGAGGCATAGATGAAGATGTATAGCGAACCATTCACTGGGGACACCAATGAGAGAAAGTGTCAGGAAATAGAGTATCCTGTCCAGGGAAAATCGTAGAAACCAATGCCACAGAGTTATGCTGAGGGATGTAATATATAAGAAGACTGGTCTGAAAAGATATTTGGTATGTTAAGGGTCTGGGTTGGCCAAGAAATGGCTAAGAATCTTCCTCTTTGGAATGAGTTGGGAAAACCTCCACCATAAACAGGATGAAAAGTTCGACAAATATGTTGAACATAAAAACAGTGTTTGATTTGGTTAAGCAAACTATCACCTTGAAGGGTCTCCTACAAGATACTTTTCATTCATATGTCAATCAAATGAACCAACAATCAAACAATAAGCATTTATTAAGCACTTACTATTGGCTGAATGTTGTACTAAGTACAAGTATAATATTTGGGCAACACAATCATACAAGATTCTTTCAAAGGTGCATCAAAAGTAGTAACTTTGATGACTGCCTGGTTATTAAGATCAAATTAGGCATGACCAGTGAGACATACACTTGCCAATGCTGTTTCCTATCATCATGGATAATGTCTATGTAGAGTTCAAATAGAAGGTGAAGTCCTCCAGATGCTTCTGTTTGTGGATAATATTTTAATAATTGCATCAAGCCCTGAAAAAATTACAGAGCTTCCTGGATAAGATCCATAAGAATCTGGCCTAACTATTTACTGAATGAAAACCAAATGGATGAAGAATGACTATTTTCCAGATTATGATATACGGTTGGATGGACAATCCATATAGCTGGTCCCTCAGTAAATACATCTTGGTCAGGTACTATGATCTTTTGGCAAGAATTTCACATTACGGGAAGAGTCATCTGGGTTGCTTTGGCGAGAATATGCAGTGTTTTTAATGATGCCAAAGTTTACCCTAAAACAAAATCCTTTCTTTTTAACAACAAAATTATTGAAAGAAAAGGTTTTACCAACCTCTTTTTATGAGACAAATGTAATTCTAATGGCAAAATCAAGGCAGGATAAAGGAAAAAATGAAAATTTTAGATAAATTACATTACTTATTGTTGGCTCAAATATTTTAAATAAAATCTTACCAAAAAGACTACAGCAAGCCGGATTTTTATGAGGAATAAAAGAGTAATTTTTCAGTAGGAAAAATATTAACATAATTATGATATTAAAAGTAACAACCCAAACCACATGATTATACCAATCAATGTAGACAAGGATTTCAATGAAGTTCAACATGCAATAATTCTAAAAACCCTGCAAAGCATAATCATAGAAGTTATTTTTTCAACATGATTAAAAATATGTATGTAAAGCCAAAAGGGTTATACAAAAATGGGAATAATTAGAAGCTTTCCCAGTAAACAGAGGCATAAAAGAAGGATCACTCTTTCCTCAATTATTTGATAGTTCAAAAATGCATATGATAATAAAAAGACAAGAGAAAGAAAGGGCATAAACATTAGCAAAAAGGAGATAAAAGTATGCCTCTTTGTTGTTGACATAATAGTTTTCATAAAAGGTGGATTTTCATAGAAGAAATTGAGACAATTGATAGTTTCTGAAAAGTAACAGGATACAAAATAAATCTACAAAAAAAAATCAGAATTCCTCTAACAAAATAGCAAAATTCAGACCAAAATATTTGAAAAGTGCCATAAAAATAATTATAAAGCACATGAAATATCTGGTAGTCAATCTGCCATGTATGATAAAGGTGACATCATACAAAAAGTATCTACAAAAATGGCTTCAAGTCATGGAATATCAGTCTCCAAAGGACTCAAAGGGCAATGCCGAAGTGCTTAGAGAACATAACAGGGTTGTAACATATTATCAGCCAAGAACAGCACAACACTTTGAAGTGGTTTAAAGAGAGTCATCTGAGAGATTTAAGACCAGAAAAGAAAGTGGCCTGTCATGCAGTGAAAGCAAAGGATAACTGATGGACAGCTCCAACACTGCTGATATCCACACAATGCCAATAGAATTAAAGGAAGGGGGCAGCTAGGTGGCACCACAGTGGATAGAATGTGGGTCCTAAAGTCAGGAAGACTCATCTTCATGAGTTCAAATCTGGCCTAAGACACTTACTGACTGTGTGACCTTAGACAAGTCACTTAATGCTGTTTGCCTCAGTTTCCTTATCTGTAAAATAAGCTGGAAAAGGAAATGGCAAACTATTCTTAGATCTTTGTCAAGAAATCACAAATGAGGTCACAAAGAGTCAGACATGACTAATCAACCAAACAACAACTCTGTGACAGGCTTTCAAGGTGAGGAGAGACATGGGCAAGAGTCACTCAAGATGAGAGGGCTTTTATATATGACGACTTGCAACACTAGAGGGAATACCCATGCCAATTATGTCACAGACATAAAAATATTGAAAATAAATCTATTGTTGCGTAGTATAAAGAACTCAGTTTGAAGTCAGAGATGAGTTTAAATCCTGACTTTTCAATTTACAACTTGTATGACCTGAGAGTAATCATATAATCTCTTTTAAGCCTCAGTTTCCTCATCCGTAAAATGAAGAGTTGAATGAGATAATGCTATGACCCCACCTAGTTATGAATTATGAATGCTGAAGTAAAGAAACATAACAAAAGAAACTGACCACAACCACCAATAAATCCTGAAGGCATCTACAAGAGTCCTTCATTAGATTTCTCATTAAACTGACTTCATAGGATCCCAGGGCCATCTAATCTAACTCATACTTGCCTGAGAATTCCCTCTTCAAAGTCTCCTAAAAGCACTCAACTAGGCTTTTGTTTGGAGGCCTTTGTTGAGCAAAAAACAACTCCAGAGGCAGTCCATTCCACTTTTCAAGAATTTTTTTTTAAGATTTTTCTGGCATCAAAAGTTGATCCCGATAGTTGTTTCTGTACAATTTTAACCCATATCTTCTATTTCTGGCCCTTGGGAACAAGCAGAACAAAGTGAATCTTCCAAATGAAAGCTCTTCAACTTCTTGAAGGCAGCCATCTTGTTTTGCCAGAGGCATCTTCTTTCCAAATTGGAGATTCCTTGGTTTCTTCAACCGATCTTCATATAAAGTCATCTTGAGGTTCTTCACCATCCTAGGAACCCTCTTCTTAACACTCTCCAGCTTATCTGCAGCCATTTAAATATGTGTCCTATGGAAATTAAGGCAAACTCTGAATGTGGTCTGAAGAGGACATACTGGCTGTGGGTCTTAATGTCTCAGTGGTCTAGGCAATCCTCAAAGACTATAGATTCCCAAGAAGGAACTGCCACACATTGATAGATGAGTTTTCCCCATCTGAAAATTCCCTATACCAATGAAATCACAAATCCAGTCCATATTCCCAGTCTACCACTTTGTTATCCTGTGTGTTATTCTCCTCCCCAGTTTTGTATCATTATGATCTTGACTTCACCCAAATTCTTGATAAAAATGTAAAACAGAACAGGGCCGAGCATCTATTCATGAGCTACTCCATTAGAGATTTCCTTCCAAGCTGATATTGCATCATTGATCATTGTTCTTTGCCTATTGTTGGCAGACTCCATTTTCATTCCTTCTCCCACATCTTTTTTTCAGAGAAATAAGTCACCTTCTTCTTCTGCAATCTCAAAGGACCTCTCCCACCCTCCATGATCATTCACTAGGGCCCAGTAATATCTTCTAGTCCTCTCAGTTCCTGAGAATACAGTTCTTTGAGGCCTAAAAGGACTGGGACTCATTAAAGTACAAAGTTCTTATCCTTGTTTATCTTTGGTTTCAACTTTTGAATAACAATTTTTTGTTGTCCTTCCTAGTCCAAAGACTTATCATAAGCAGAGAGAACAGAAGTAAATTGGGGAAAGACCAACCTCTATCGAAACCAAGACCATTCAAAGCCATCCATAATATAGACCTTTTCTGGTCTGATTTCCAACTACTAACTCAGGCTCCACCCAGCCTATATTTCATCACTTAAATGCTAGAGTGAATTGGTGATCTCACTGATACACATCTAATCATACTTCTCTTTGATGATCTGTTATTGGCCATTTCTTATAGTCATTTTATAACTGGTAATATACTGCAGCATGCTGATACCCCCTAGAGTTTTCTCCATTATCCTTTTGATTCCCAATTGTTTGGATTATTTGGGGACCAAGGAGATCCTTGATTCACAAAAACCAGCATCAGCAGAAAAAAAAAGTTAGTATCAAAAAAATAAGTTTTATTTCAGAGAGATGCTTGGTGTTATTGAAAGTACTGAATGATTTCCCCAAAACAATTCAGCCTGCTCTTGATCTACTGTTCCGTTATAGGCCCAGATCATTTTTAATGAGTAACATTTGTCCAGTATAAATGTATTAAAAGACTCACTTGTAATAGTCTACACGACAAACATTCTTCATCTGCTTCTTTCCTGTGTGATTGGTTACAAATTCTTTTTTAAGTAGTGGTTATGAATCTTATTTAGATGACTCCATAGTGTTCTGGGATTTTATGAAATCTGCAAAATGTCATCCACCAACAGATGCATATAAAGGGATTTAGAGATAGGGATCCCCTCCTCCATTTGTATTTTAAGTTGAAAATCTTCCATGAAAATAATTATTGCTATTATTAATATTATTATTATGTTTATGGTTAATATTTATAAAACTTTAAGTTTTGCAAAGTAGTTTGCCCATATTATCTCATTATTATTTGTTGTTATTGGGGAGGGGTGTGGGGATTTAAATTGTCCAACATACAATAAAGGAGACTGAGGCAGAGGTCTAAGCCAACGGCAGTTTATTAAAAGTCAGTGGTCCCCTCTAATGAAATGGACCTCAGATCTTCCTTATAATCTGAGATGCCCCCTTCTTCCAGGGCCTTGTATTTATAAAGTTTGATACCAAAATATGCAGAAGAGGCATGGTAAAATACAGAATTCCATTGGTTGACATATGATGCATAAGCTATTTTAGCAAAAGTAATCTGTCAGCAGGATCATGAGTTGGGTGAAGCTGACTAGATGGACATAAGATGGATGGGCTCTTCCTTAGGTTAGATGGAAGGAGATGGTATAAACTATACACATACTCCAAAAACTATACATATGCTTTGTTCTTGAAGGGGAATTTCCATACCATGCCACAACACATGGTTGGCTTGGTCATGGAATTTGAGCAAAACAGGATGGAGATATCTTTGTCAGCATTCATGTAGTTGTGCAAGTGAGCTCCATAGCTAGTAAACAAGTAAGGAAGATTACATTAAAGTTTGAGGCCTATTATAGGGCATTCTATTAGAATTTATATTCCTAGGTAACTTATACAAAGTATGAATTAATACATTGTTTATTCTTATACCTATTATTAGGTGTTTAAACATATTACTAGATGAATATATTCAAATAATTACTAATAATCATTACCTATTCAAAAAATCATAATGAACTGACTAATACTGATTAGTGTTTGAGTAGGGGCCCAATGAATCATTTCTCTCAGTTGTTTAATCATTTTTAGTCATGCCTAACCCTTCATGAAGTCTTTTGGGTGTTTTCTTGACAACGATGCTGGAGTGGTTTGCCATTTCCTTCTCCAGCTAATTTGACAGATGAGGAATTGAGGCAAATGAGGCTAGGTGACTTTCCCAGGGTCACAGAGCTAGTAGGTGTCTGAGGTCAAATTTGAACTCAAATCTTCCTGACTCCAGGCCTGGAGCTCTCTCCACTGCACCACCTATCTGCTGATAGTGGCAAATAGTTTTAGGGAGCAAACAATTCCATGTTTTACAGAACTTTGAATATTAATGAGAAGTCTTGCTTAGTAGATAGAAAGCTGTCCTTAGTATGAGAAAGATCTGGTTTCAAGTCCAAATTCGGAAATCTGTGCTGTGTCACTCTGGGTAATTCATCTGACCTCCCATTGTTCTAAGCACTTCTCCAAGGTGTTGAACTGCCTTGGTAGATGGAGGTTCCTCAACCTCCCAATACCAGTGAAATCACAGACCCAGTTGCTATCTCTATCTCTAAAAAAAATAATATTCAAAGAAGCATTTCACAGCATTATTTCAGCTGTTGGGCCTATCAAGGGAACTTGAATGATTCTAATGAAATTGAGTCCTCTGAGGAGACTTCAGAAAAAGGTGAAAATTCATAAGAGGCAAAATGACTGAGACATTGAAAGGTGAAGAGGAAGACCTTCAGATGCAAAATCCAAATCGCACCTTTCCTTAGGAAACATTTTGAGGTTTGAATAACTTCAGAAGAAGGAAAGCAGCAACAGGAACCTAAAATACAATGGAAGAGAAGCATGTGAAAAGCCCAGCAAAGACCAAGAACTTGCCTCTCAGGCACCCAGATATATGCCTATCTTTGTTCTTAGGCACTCATCTATATTGAAGCCCAAAGGAAACTGGAGAGTGTAACTGATTGGTAGCCATAAGGCAAGGTGGTGTATGTTACTAAGGAAAATGGCATGAATAACGAACAATTATTGAACGGTTGAGGCTAGACAACTCTCCCATATCCCACCTTGGAGCCAAGGTTCTGAGACAATTAAAGAAGAGAGGCTTCTTCCCAACTATGGCTAAAGGTCCTGGGAGAAGCTTATTTCGGCTAAGCAACAAACCTCCTTTACCACTGATGCTATACCACACAGAAAATTTTGTGAGGACTTGTTGGGAATGAAAGGCCATCATGGGACTGTAGTACCAGAATTAGAAGTTGCCTTGGCTGCATTTGTTCCTTATACATGTGTCTTAGTTCCATCACAGTTTACCTAAGCTCATGCCCTTCTTTCTTGAACAGACTCTGTATTTGTAGAATAGTGCAAATGTAGTTCTAATGTTACCGAGGAAGAAAATAGTTTGTTATAAAAATGATAGAGGTTTTCTGTTTGTTTGTTTGTTCCTTTGCTTCCACTTTTATCTTTAAATGATCTCAGCATGATGTAGCATAATTGAGTACCACGCTAAGATTTCTGCAAATTTGCTTTTCCCTCCACTGCTTCTTATTGTTCTGAGTGGTGATACTGCTCATTATCTCCAATTAGCCTCCTCCATTAGGTTATGTAAACCACATATTCTAAACCAGTGTTGCCTTTAGCCACCATGACCTTCTACTTGACAAAGAGCTCAAATGTTTGCTGTTACGTTTTTCAGTAAAGTTTCCCTAAGAAACAGTGGTAGTCTGTGCTCATTCCTCTTTCAACACCAATCACTTGTTTAAAGCGGTCAAGTCAGAACTCTTTTATTGATCTGCCTAACACATTTTTTTTTTCTAATTCAGTGGTGCTTTTTATTTTTGCTTAAACGATGAGCTGGCTATGAAGAGAAAGTTTATTTTCATGACTCCTGTATAAGTATCTAAACATTTACGGCCTGATAAAATGTAGTCAAACTCTTTTTTTTTAACCATATTCACTGTCTTGGGATTCTCCTTGTCAAAAAAAAAAGTGTTTTGATATAGTCATATGTAGTCTACAAGCCTTTGCCATCTTTTTATCTTTATCTTCAATCATGCTTTCCAACATATTTCTCTTTATCCTCCATACCTACTTTTTCATTAAAATCTTTATTTAATTTAGAAGATCTTATCATGTTCCATGTGAAATTTCTCTACCTCCTCATACCCTGTTAAAGAAAAAAATAAAACTGGAGTCTGAGATGTAATTATCTTCATAGCCTTTTTGCATATGTTCCCAATGAGTACAAGAGTGTTAAATGGCCAGGTGTTCCATAAAATAATGTTGCTTCTTACCCTTAGAATGAGAATAAATCCTGTCTGGCAGCCCCCTTCTTTTTCCTCCTTAAGAAAAAACCTATGAAGGAGACCTTTCTTCCTTCATGATGCATATTCAAGTACCACTTTCTTCATGAAGCCTTTCCTATCCCCAACAGCTAGTGATTTCCCTCCCAGACTGCTTGGTATTTAACTCTTTTGTATTTATTCCCTCTAATGCTGTTTATATGTATTTGTTATCTCTAGTTTTAGAATACTTACAAGTAGGGGTTTTTTTTTTATATTTGTATCCTGAGCGCTGGGCACTTCAGTTAGTTGATTATAAAGAAGTGAAGGTAAAAGCCAGGAATTAAGACAAAGAACAAGGCCTGGTCCCATGAACAACCCAAGCTCCATGGCCCAGAATAAAGTTGCAGTAGAGGGCAACAAAAGGGAATAGAAACCAAGCACATGATACAGATTGTGGCAGGGCAGTGACAGTGGAAATCAGACTGCAATCCATCAACAAAATTTAGTAGTGCCTACTATGTGCCTGGCACTTCATTAAGTGCTGGGGATATAAAGAAAGACAAAAACAGTCCTGATTTTCTATGAAAAAGTCATAATCCGTCTAGTGGAAGGGCGTAAGATTAGGCAAGTCTTCCTGCCCTACCAAAGAGTGTGAGAAGGAAGCCTAGCCCAAAGTCTAGTTTACAAACTGAGGTGGAGATATGAGCAGATAAAAAAAATTCTAAATACATTGTGGGTTGAAAGAAACCTAGGGAAAGCCTAGCAAAAAGAAATCAATGGAAACATTTAAATATGAAGAATAGTTATATGAGTGAGGTACAAGATCCAGGGAGAAAAAGGAACAGGTTTCTGTAAGTCACAGAAGGAAAAGATGGTTTCCAGCCTTCATATGAGGTTGAGTGCCTGGGATCCAATGAGTTTATAGTGACAAAGTTCCTTGTAGACCTACCAATGAAATTTTGGCAGGTCCAAGTTTGTGAAGCTGAAGAACTGAGACAGGTAACTCCAAAAGAAGAGAGTAATTCCAAAACAACTACAAGAAAAGTTTGGTTGGGGGCGGGGGGGGGGGGGGGTAGGGAGAATAGCTTAGCCATAAGGACTCTTAAGAGTTTATGAAAGAAGTGAAACAACCATTAAAAAAAAAATCAGATTGTCAAGGATAAAAACTAGAAGGACAATAGTGTGCAAGAGAAGGTGGGAAAATGATCCAAGTAATGGAGTCTCTGAAAAATAGAATGAGGCAAGCAGAAATGAATGATTCATTCAGATAAGAAATGTTAGAGCAAAACTAAAAGATTGAAGAAAAAGAGGAGAACCTATTTGGTATGTATTATTTTTTAAAAAATAACTTAGAAATTAGGCAAAGGAGAAACAATGTAAGAATCAGAATTTTCCCTCAAAACCATTAACGAACCAAAATACCTCAATATTATAGTTTAAGATATCATAAAATTACCTACATGACAGAGTGAAACTATAAAGAACCCATTTGTCATCTACTAAAAGAAACCCCAAATTGAAAATACATAGGAATATCATAGGCAATTTTGATTGCTTCTAGGTCACAGAAAATATACTGCAATGATCCAGAAAGAAAAGAAAAATGCAGATATTAAATAGGCATAATCGGGTCCAAAGAAGGTTTACTCTGCAACTACTAGCAGGAAAGTGAAATCTTAAAGAATGATATACTACAAGTAAAAAGAGAAGAGCTTAATTCAAGATAATATATCCTACAAAACTGAGTATAATTATACAGAGGGAAAAATGGACCTTTAATGAAATCAAGGACTTCCAAGTATTCCTGATGAAAAGTCTCTAGAGCTGAGTAGAAATTCTGAAATGCAAACTCAGGAATCAAGAAAAAAGCCAGAAATGTAAACACATTTGATGAATTGCAAGGGATTGTAAAACGATGAGTTATTGATGCAAACTTTAATGAGGGAAAATAAATTTGGCCTCTTAGAACCTTATTGTTTTCCAGGGTCATAGAGAAAATTAAAAAAGATCACCAGAAGTACAGATTTTGTTCTACTGTGATGGCCTTAGGATAATTTGAAGTGGGATTGAAAGGAAAATATGATGGAGATGAAAAGAAGGGCAAGAAAGAAAGTTACATTACACCATAGGGGTACATTAGATAAAGAGTATACAAACATAAAGAAAGGGGTGGAAGGAGCAGGCATCTCATGACTTCACTTTAATCTGAAGTTTACAAAGGAAATTTGAACACACCCACACACATAATTATACACTCACCAACACATACAGTTTTGTGTGCAAATACATTAAACGCAATGGGCCAGAAGGAGAGGCCAGGGAGAGCAGAGTTTAAGAGAGAGAGTAGGATTGGTGATGGGATTGTCATAAGCAAAACAAACTTAAATGTGGGAGAGTAGAGAATAAAATGTGTGTAGCGTAGGAAATAGATTAAAGGAAGGAAAGAAAGAGTAAAATCCTATGCATAGGAATGAGGCAAACGGGAAGAGGAAAGGGGGCAAAATGAAGTAAAACAGATTGCTTCATTTATGTGTAACAATTCCTGAGGAGGATGGGGCAAGGTGTGGTGGAAGGGAGAGAAGGGAAGATTCAGGATCCATATAGACTTCAAGGATTTGAAGTTTTTTGTTCATCTCCTAAGGCAAAGAAATATCACCTTGTTTGGTACTGGGGTAGGACTAAAAGGAACACCCATTAAATGGAAAAAGAAAACACACTGAGAGGAGGGAGGTGGTGGCATTTCCCTGACTTCTACAATGTAGCATCTGTAGTGACAGCAAGAATAGAGCAGTTTGGTAAAGAGGATTCAGGAGTTCCCTTCATGATGCACCACCCGCCTCCAGGGAGACTTGAGGGGAGAAAGAGAAAAGGGCAAGGGATAAGACTCTTTTGTCATCGTTGTCCTTGTATTCCTTACCATAGTCATCATTGTCTTCTTATTGAATTTTTATCATGGTCACTAGCTCAAGGCTGAGAAATAGCAGGTATAATTTAGGGAATATGGGAGTACTGACAGTACTCATTCCTTTAGCTAACCTTGTCTGGGCATGAGCCGTGCCTGTTTCTGTGATTTTTTAAAAATACTCTTAAAGATTGAATCTGACTGATCTAATCTTATTTCTCATAAAAAAACTTCTGTGGTTGACCCAATTGGTTCACTTTCCCTTTGTCTATAGTAAAAGAGTACTGGGACAGCTTGGAGAGCAACAGGGTAAATATTTATCTTTCCTAATGCAGGCCTGGGACCTCAGACCCAGCTCAGAGTTATTAGAAGGTTTTTCTCACTCTAGGAGTGGAAGACTAATCAGTAGCCATTCATTTTTATGTTTCTTGACAATATTCCCAAGGACAGAATTGATGGGAACATGGACCTTTCAGTCTACACCTATGAGACTAGACTACTGGTTACTATGTTTTTAAAAAAAGCACATCATTCACTAAGAGCAATGGGACCCAGGGCTCTATAGCAACACCTAGTGGTACATAGAGATCATTAGTGTGAAGCAAACTCCTCTTTCACTATCTTTTTTCTTTAAGAGTGGAATGGGGGAGGGAAGAAGCAAAAATACAATAAGATAGATTGGAGGAAAATGCAAAACTAATCATCATAACCATGAATATGAATGGGATAAACACACCCAAAAAAGAAAAGAGGATGATAGAATGGATAAGGAAGCAGAATCCAAAATAGATTGTTTAGAAATCAAAACATAAAGATTTACATAGTTAGGAGATGAAGCAAAGTTTATTTTTTTCAGATGAAATCAAAAAAGCTGAAGTAGCAATGATTTCAGGTAACATGACAGAAAAAAACATGATAAAAATAGATGATTAAATAGTTTATGCTTAAAGGTACTGTAGATAATGACTAAATATTGATAGTTATTACATATGCACTTTAGCATAGCATATAAATACTTAAAGGAAAAAATTAAATGAGTTACAGAGAGGAATATATATTCAAATATTAATGGTGAGAGACTTCAATATACTCTTTTGCAACAAGAGAAATCTGACAAATTGATAAACAAGAAATAAATTAAGGACCTAATTAGAACTTTAGAAAAGATAGGGATGATATATCTCTGGTGATTTCTCAATGAGAACAGAAAAGAGTTTATATATGTCTTGGCTTATGAATACCATCTTTATAGAAAATTGATCATACTCTGGGGCACAAAAACCTCCTTAAAATTCAGGAAAGTAGAAATATTAAACATATCATTTACAAAACACAATGCAATTAAAATTATATTCATTAAAGGATCTTTCAAGAAAGGATTAAAAGATGGAGAATGGGAGATAGTCAGAAAAAATCATAGAAACAATAGAAAATCTCTTCAAAGAAAATGAAAATAATTGAACAACATACCAAAACTTTTAGGATACAAATAAAGAGTCTTTTGAGGACAATTTCTATCTCTAAATATTTTGGAGAAAGAGAGAGAGAGAACAGATAAATGAAATGTAAAGACAACTTTACAAGATATAAAAAATCAATAACTCAAAACTCTTCAGCTAAACAACAAAAATCAGACAATAGATTAACAGAATTGAAAACAAAAAAAAAATAAAAGCCTATTGATTTTTAAAAGCTAGAAGAAAACCAAATTGGACCAAAATAAGAGAATTCACAATTAATGGTAAAAGAAACAAATCATTTTGTCCAATTTTATACTTACAAAATAGTTAACTTAGATGAAATTTTTTATGTACCAAAAAACCCTAAAAATAGAAAAAAATATTCATTGCTGGAGGGACATCAGGAAAACAGGAATACTAATGCAATATTGGCAGAGGTGTGAATTGGTAGAGTGTTTCTGGAAAGCAATCTGGAAGTGTGCCTAAAATGTTACTAAACTGTGGAAACTCTGATCACGCAATACTACTAATAGGTCTATACTCTCAGAGAGCAAAGATTGTCTGGCACATTGTAAAAGCTTAACAAATGCTTATTGACTATCTGTATGAAAGACTGACTAACAATCTCTGTCCTCAGAGAGTTTTCCTTTTTTTTGGAGGTGTGTATAAAAACAAGTGGTCGAGATGGGTGAGAAGTGGATATAATTTGTAAAAAGATGAGTAAATACAAATTCATTTCCAGAGAAAAGGAACACTAACACTTAGAACTGGGGATCGAGAAAGGTTTCTGAGAAAATGTTCAACCTGAACTGAACCTTGAAGGAAAGTAAGGATTCTAAGAAAGGGACAGACATGGGGGACAGCCTGCACAAAACAACCAAGATTAAGTGGAATGTCACATTCAGGAAGTAGCTAGAGAGGCTAGTTTGGCTAAAATATAGAGGTGAGTTCAGACGGGTAGTTGGAAGCCTTGTTATGCAGAAGTTTCAATGGTAGGCAGAGGATTGACTCTGTTCTTAGAGTCTCTGCTACTCCATTTCTGGATAGCAGACAAGTATCAGAATCATTGAGTTTGTATGCCTAGTATAAACATTTAACTAATATCTACAGGTGGACTGCCTCTGGTGTCTCATCTTGCAATGTTTCCATGAAACTATTTTATGACATAACTGCATTAAATGTGACTTAAGATAACACTAGTGACCTTGGGAAGTAAACGACGAAATCTCCAACTTCTTTCAATTTAAATAATGGATAAATAAATGCATGTATTCCTCTCTACCCAACCCCCAAGCAACCAATCATAGGATCATAGATTTAAAGGTGGAAGGGATCTTAAAGGGAATCAAATAAAACTCCACATTTATGAATTTCCCCTGGTCACAGACAGTAACTGACAAAAGCAAGTTTGAACCCAGGCCCTTAGATATCAAATCCAACACTTTTTGATGAATCTCTCTAACCAATTGCACATAACTGTCTAGTATATAATATTCAAATAATGTTCTTGTTCACAAGATAAAGAGCTGTGAGTTCCACAGTACTATAGTCATGTAGATTGGAAATGGATTATGTTTCAAAGAATGGTCATTAATTGTGGTCTCCATTAGGGTTGAGGACCTAAACTCAAATCCACTTATCTATTTCCACACACTAGTGGCATGAAGCACCAAGGTTATTAACTGTCTTTCTTAACTATTTAACAATAAAATCAGTTACTAAAAAGAATTATCATTGTTTTTGAATTTTGGGGGGGCATTGGGTTTTGTTGCTGTTATTCTTTTACCAAACCAGTTGTGAGGGGGCATTGACTATACTGTGGTCACTTGCCTTTTTAGGAACTGAATGCCATATTTTTCATGCTCAATAGATATATAAACACCAGGTGGCACTGGTCAACAGGACAGGTCAAGTTGTCATTAATCCTCAAGCTTTAACAGGCAAACTTGTCCCACCATTCCCTATAGGCAGACCTTCTCCAGCAACTTACTCCTTTCTAAGCCATAGCTTCCTGTCAAACCCTTATTTGGCCGCCTTCCCATGGAAAGGAAAAAAAGCCTCAGCTTCTCATGTGTAGCCTCCTCTAACTCTGTGTTTTACAGCTCCCATCAATGAGGAGTAGTTCCCAGAGATTATGTTGATTATGTTTCTCTCTCTTGCTCTCTCTGTCTCTGTCTGTCCCTGTCTCTCTGTCTCTCTCTCTGTATCTCTCCCCTCTATCTCACACACACACACACACACACACACACACACACACACACACACACACACACACATTGACTCTTTCAAATAAACTTTCATCTTTATTAAATGTATGGTTATGAACCCTTAGCCAGTTTGGAATGACAGAAACCAAACTGAGCTGTTGGTCTGTCCTGTCTGATTCTTTGTGACCCCATTTGTTTTTTGGGGGAGTTGTTTTGGCAGAGATACTAGAGTGGTTTGACATTTCCTTCTCTAACTCATTTTACAGGTGAGGAAACTGAGACAAACAGGGTTAAGTGATTTGTCCAGAGTCATACAGCTAGTAAGCACCTGAGGCTAGGTTTGAACTCTGGTCTTCCTGACTCCAGGCCCAGCACTTTATCCACTTGTACCACTTAGCTAGCCTGCCTAGGTTTTGATAAAACCTAAATAATTCAGATCTCCCCTCCCAGATTTGTCTCTCCTCTTTTCTTTCATTTCTTCCTCCTCACAGGCATTCGTGGAAATAGAACTATCCCTCCTTTGGTATCTATCTGTTTTTAATATAGTTTAAAATGCACAATAAGAAAATCCAACATACTAATTAGAGACAAGAATTATGGATGCAGGCCACTCATTTTGTAGTTGGAAGAGGCTTTCTCTTTACTTCACCCTGTTCTCTGTCGTGATGGGCACAAGAAGGAAGATTCTATAATAATAGCCAACATGTATACAGTGTTTACTATGTGCCAGGCACTGGGCTAAGGACTTTATAAATATTGTTCATTTGGTCATCACCACAACCCAAAGAGGGTAGCACTATTATTTTCTTGATCTTACAGTTGAGGAAACTGAGGCAGACAAGGTAAAGTTACTTGCCCAGGGTCACATAGCTACTAAGTGTCTGAGGCCAGATTTGAACTCAGGTCCTCCTGATTCCATGCATGGTGCTCTATTCGCTGCACTATAGAGCTGTATACTCTGGATTGTCCCTTTACTCTATGTTCCCTGGAACCTGAGGCTCTTCAAAGCAAAGTAAGAGAAGCAGCAAGTAGCCTCTCAGCCCACAGCTCAACTGGAAACATTCAGCATCCTGGGGGGAGTTCATACGTCACTACTGTCTTCCTTTATCTTCAAGATCAAAGTCCCAAACCTGGAGTAGGGGGAGGATCCCTGAAGGGGGAAGAGAACTGGGCCATTCTCTCCAAGCCAGCAGAAACTGGATGAGGCCCCAGACAAAAGTAGCCATGCTCCATCTAGCCTTTGGACTGAAGAGCCCCGGTGGCTTCTGGGAGGAGAGCTAAATCTGCTCCTGAGGTGGTCTCTGAATGGGTAGCCCACTTTAGTTGCCCGGATCATCTGTTTAGAGGAATGAAATAAATTTGCTTCTGACATGCCCTTAAGTTCCTTAGCTTTAGGAAAATAAAGATAATGGATTTTTTTGTAATTAGATAAAGTAGTTCCATGCTATCAATCTGATTGAAAGAGGTCACTAATTAGAGTGACTATAGAGGGATATTTCTGCATCGATGAAATAACCCCCGTGTTCTAGCTGGTCCTGCTTTCAATTAGTTTAGTCTATACTATTAGGTAAAACTAAATATGCAGCCAGGTAACACAGAGGTCTGAACCTAGAGTCTGGAAATCCCAAGTATTGATCCCGCTGGATGAGACAAGTAGCTTAACCTGCCTGCCTCAGTTTCCTCATCTATAAAATAGAGATCATCATAACAAACTCACAGAGTTCCCATGAAGATAAAGTGAGATAATATTTGTAAAACACCTAGTAAAACACAGAAATACTTACCATCATAAACATCGCTATTATTAGCTATTACAAATGTGATGTTCAGTTTACTCAGTGCAACATTCTATGAATAAACAAGTTATTTTCATAGATTCGATAGCAAAACTGACATAAAGAAAAAAACCCTCTGTCATTTGGAGAGAGTGTGGGCCTGGGCTTAGTCCTGGCTCTTTCCTAAGACAAGGAACTCAATAGTTGATTGTGGAAAGTACCTTAGATCCAGAAGATCCAGGGATGATGACAGCCCAGCTGGGGGACTGAAAGGGAGCTGAAAGGTCAGCCAGACAAATGCCCTTATTTACAGATAAAGAAACTGAGGTCCTGTCAGGGAAAGAGACTGAGTCAAGGTCACCATTTGAACTCATGTCCTTGGATTCCAAATCCAGCATTCTTTCCACTTGTAGTTTGTGTGAGTAGAGACAAATTCTTCCTCTCTTCGGTCCTCAGTCTCTCTTGTAGTATGAGGGGTAGGTTATATGGGGCGTTCACGAGGACCAGCCCCTCTGGTGTGAGGGCTGCTCATCCATCCACCTTTGGCGTCCACCTGTCTATCACCCAACTCTCAGCTGTAGTGTATGTAGTGGCCACACCCTGGCAAAACCATCTCCACAGATGGGTTAAACCAGACTGAGAGTAACTGACAGGCTTCCTGCCTGTTGATGAGTTAGGGAGGTATCCAACCAAATCATTGAAGACTTCTCCCATTTAAATGGGCAGATGAGAACAGTTTGTTCCAATGGCCATGAAGGCAGCTGAAGCAGGATCTGTGGAGAGCTTAAAGGAGCTTGGTCAGACATCAAAGATGCCCAAGTCATCCACTGCATCCTGGGCCAACACCAGTCCTCTTGACTTTTGCCTTGACTGGACTTCAATGACTCTGGAGGAGAGAGTTAAGCTGATGAATTTGCTTAGCCCTGCCTCACTTAAATCCAATTCACAAACAAGTCAAGACATCATCCATTACATTGTGATGCCCTTTCTCCTTGTGGAAAATGAAGGATAACAACAAAGTGAGGAGGTTGGACCAGACCATCGTTGATATCCCTTCAGTTCTAATTCCTTTGTGCCAGGGCAGTAAAAGTTTCCATAGAACTCTGGTCCTTCCCTCTTCAGCAATCTCTAAAATTGACTACAGCCTCCTCTCACTCAGCTCTTGAATATTTGGCTTCCTTCCAGGTGGAGCTGCTCCTGGGGCATTAAGGGAGGCATTTCCTCATCCCCTTAATTCTCAATGTTCCCTCCCTCTCCAAATACTCAGGTATTGACTCATCTGTTTATACATACTGGCTGCTAGGTGATGTAATGTATGCAATATTGAGCCTGGAGTCAAAAACCCTAATTCCATTCCAGTCTCTGACACCTACTAACCCTGTGACCCTAGACGAATTATTGAACTTCTCAGGGACCCAGTTTTCTCATCTGTAAAATGGGGATGATAACATCAGTGTTGTCATCAATCTCCTACGGTTGTTATAAGAATGAAATAAGTGAATATTTGTAAAGTGCTTTATATAGCAACACATGTAAAGCCCTTTATACACGGTGTACTAAAAATCTTAGTACAGGTTAAAGCTTTAAGAAGCTTAAAACTGCACTAAGACTTTTTGCACATCTTTACATATATTGAGATTTTATATGTATATGCATGCATATACATATACATATATATACATATATATTTACATGTCACCATATAAATGCTAGCTATAAATATTATTTTTAATTATTGCATTTGCCATCCCTCCTGCCAATGGATTATATATCCTTCTTGAGTAGAGAGCCTGTTTTTCATTCTTGTATTTTATCCCCCAAATTTTGAAGATCCTTACACAAAGCTAGCCTTGGAGTCAGGATGACCAGGGTGAAAATCCTATCTGATACAAAATAGCTGAGATACATAGTGCATCACAACCTAGTGCCCCAAGCAATTCAGTTTGGATGACAGGGATTTCCTTATGAGGAGCTACCAACAGAAATGAAATCACAGGTCCAGAAGGGGAAAGGCGCTTCAGACCATCAGACTTCTAATAAATAATCATTGTGTGTATCAAGGATGAATGCAAAAAAGTCCCTCTGGGTGAGACTGTACAAATTCCCCTCGGGCTCTAACAGTCTGATGATTTCAGGAATGAGCACTGACATCCATTGTTCTCAGAGTACTTCGCTGGACACCATGCCGGGGAGGGGGTGGGGTGGGGTACTGAAGTCTCCACTGTCCACAGAGCACTTTTCTGGACACTATGCTGGGCAGAGAGGAAGCATCTGAGATCCTGCCCCAGCTCTGTTAAGCTCCAAGTGCATGCAGTGAGAGAAGACACATCCCCGAAAAGCTGGTGACCTAGCTCAGAATTTCCAAAACTAAGGCCAAAGGAGTGAGGCTCATGGAAGAGGCTGACCCCTCCTACCCGGGTCCCTAATTTGAGCAAATAAATTAACATATATAAAGTGCTTTGCAACCTTAACAATCTATATGAGGCTAGCTGTTATTATCTCCCCCACAAAGGAATGGCCTGGTCACCCCCTCCACCATGTTAGTTTGCTTTATTTTTCAAATGTTTTCTATCCATATCCTCCCTGACACACATCTCCTCCCCAAACACACATACAACGGAAATGAGCTTCTCAAGAGCTTGTATCCCCTATGGCATATATGTGCATTTGCAGTTATTTTTTCAGTCAGGTCAAACTCTGTGATAGCAATGAGGGGTTTTCTTGGCAAAGATTTTGGGGTGGTTTGCCATTTCCTTTTCCAGCTCATTTTACTGACGAGGAAACTGAAGCTAGGGTTAAGTGACTTGCCCAGGGTCACATAGTAAGTGTTTGAGGCCAGATTTGAACTCGGGAAGATGAGCTTTCCTGACTCCAGACCTGGTACTCTATCTACTGCACCAGCTAGCTGCACATAGGAGACCCTTAATAAATGCTCACTGAATGAATCATCATTCAAAACGATATGACAACCAATTCTCAGGAAAGGCTTAAGTAACGCATCGTGTGATCAATGAAGGAAGACTTCCTGGAAGAAGTTGCATTTAAATCTGATATTAAAGGAGGATAGAAATTCAGCCATCATGGTAGGAGGCAGTAATGTAGGTATTTCATTCCAATGCTGAGATTTTAATAAATGAAACCAGCTTCGGTTCTGTGATCATTACCCAGGCAAAAGGGTGGATGCTTTTTATTAAAAAAAAAAATGTTAAAGGCTATTGTTTCATTTTTTTTGATGAAAAGGCTCCGTCCTTTCCTCCAAGTCCAGTTTTCCTGGGTTCCCCAGCAGCTGCCTTCCCACACAGCAAGTGGTGTTTGGGTGTCTGTCAGCTGGGGTTCTAAGCAGGTTCAAACACTCCCTCTCAAAGAGAATACAACTATGGAGACTGGGAGCTGGTGACCCTGTCCACAGTTTTCCAAAGGGAGCCCACACAAAAGAGCTGAGGGCATTGAAAAGTGAGTCCCAACTTTTATGGGTTTCATTCTCCCCAGACCTCAGACAACAGCATTGTCAGGAAGCAGGAGCAAGCCCAAAGGGCATTCCAGCCATTGATATGCAAATGCGCGCTCCCAAGGTCCCCTTGGGCTTCAGCATTCCCGGCTCTACCATTGTCACACAAATGGTTTGTGAAACTGAGCAGGGTGTATTCAGCACCAGAAATATGTGTCTTGCCCTGAGAACAAATTTTGTTTGCTGCCCCCAAGCTCCCCAGAAATGAAATACATAGAAGGGAGACTGTGAACCAGCCCTCTCTCAGGCTGCGGCTCTGAGAAGCTACTTTTCAATGTCCAAGCAGCTCTTGCAAACGGGGGAATTCCCCTGATGCTGGATGCTTTGCATTGTTACTTTTACAATTTAGGTTCTTTTCATTGAGAAACAGGTAATAGAACGCCACCTTACTTTTATGTTGGAGAGACAAGTGTAAAAATAATTTTTGTTCACACATTTTGTTAATAAAATTTGAAAAGTTCTTCTAGCTTTTGTCACACCCATGACATTTTAAAAGTAGGTTTTATACCTATCATTGGTCTTTGTTACAAAAATTATAAAGTCGCATGAGAAGGTAGATATTTTCCAGTCACACATACACACATACACACACACCCCAAGGAGGGAAGAGAATGAGCATTTATGATGGGCCTACAGTATGTTAAAGGGCAGCTGGGTGGTATGCTGGATAGAGCAGTGGTTCTGGAGTCAGGAAGGCCTAAGTGCAAATGTGACCCTGGGCAAGTCACCAGCTGTGTTTGCCTCAGTTTCCTCATCTACAGAAAGAACTGGGGAAAAAATGACAAACCACTGTAGTATCTTTGCCAAGAAAACTCCAAATGAGGTCACTCACAAAGAGTTGGACATAATTGAAAAGCCTAAACAACAAAACAGATAACAAAGGGTTAAATCAAGCAAGAAACTTCCAAGTACTCTCATTCATGTCTGTGTCCAGGGCACAGCGTTGAGAGGAGCAGAGCTGATTTCATACTATAGCAAAAGCAGCATATGACAAGACATGCACATCAGACTATTGGTTAAGCATCACCAACAGTACCATTAGGTAATCTACGTCTGGGGCAGGTAGGTGGCACAGTACATAGGGTGCCAGCCTTGAAGCCAGGAGAACCTCAGTTCAAATCTGGCTTTATAGATTTATTAGTTGTGTGACCCTGGGCAAGTCGCTTAACCCTGTTTGCCTCAGTTTCCTCATCTGTAAAATAATCTGGAGAAAGGACATGACAAACCATTCCAGTGTCTTTGGCAAGAAAATCCCAAATGGAGTTGCAAAGTGTTAGACATAACTTATCGACTAAACAACAACAATCTGGGTCTCCAAGTGAACCATCTAGTACCCTTTCACAGACACACACACACACACACACACACACACACACACACACACACACAGAGCAAGTGGGAATAGGACCTAGGCTTGGGGTCTTTGTCTCTGCCTCATCTAGTCCCTTCCACTCTCATCCAAACTGGGTACAAAGCACTGATCACCTTGAGTCAAGAACCCCTATGTTACAGCATTGTTCTCTTCTGGCCACCACCTCTGCCACTGCTACATGGGTCTGGCTCAGATTTGCAGGGTACAACCCCATGGGTTAAGGAAGCATGACGATTCCAAATAGGGCACTCATACTCATGAACTACTTATAGATAGACCTTGTACACATGAAAGAAAACAAACAAGCATGCAGGATGGAAACAAGAGTTAGAATGCTTGAAATGTCCCCTAAGCCAAATTTCTAGTCTCTTTAGGTCTACTCTAAAACACTAGACCTAAGTACCACAGCTACCATGAAATGAAGCAGGATCAGGGAAGAAGGAACCAAGCTTTTGTGTAGCACCTACTACCTCATTTGAGCCTCACAACAACCCTGAGAGGTAGATACTATTATTCTCGTTTAATACTTGAGGAAACTGAGGCAGACAGCAATTAAGTGACTTGCTCAGTATCATACAGCTAATAAGTGTCTGAGGATGAATTGAACCCAAGTATTTGTGACTGCTAGATTCTGGTCATTGTTTCACTTAGCTGCCTCTGTTGGTAATAGTTTTAATAGCCAAAGAAAGGGGATGGAATATAGAAACAATTAGAAAGGAAGTCTTCTCTAAGGAGTCTCCATGGAGGATTCCAAGAATTCATCTGAAAAATGAATGGGTTGAAATACATGATCTCCGAGGACTGTTTTAAATCTCAAATGCTTTGATCCTGTGTTTAAGAACAGATGGAATCTATCCAGAGCCAGAGGTAGGGTGCTATTTAGTAATAATAGGTCATAGGCCACAATTCAGAAAACACACTAGACTTCTTTGATTAGTCATAAGTAATTAGTTTATGGCCTTTAAAAGTTAATTCTTTGTTTTTTTTTTCCTATATGACCAGTCTTACATCATAATGTGTTTAATCATCCGAGTATGAGTTGCTTTCATTCTCAGAGATGGTATAATAGAGAAACAGCTTTGGACTGAGGAAGCCCTGGGTTCAACACCCTCCTCATGTGACCCTGGGTAAGTCACCCTCACAATGTTCCCAGTAATTCTCCCAGACTCTAAGTCACCAAGCAATTGTAGATCTATGATCGTATCATGATAACAAAAAACATGAACTTGGATAGACTTCAAGAGCTGGTAGAAGATAGAAGGGTCTGGCATGCTATGGCCATGGGGTCACCAAGAGTTAGACACAACTGAATGATTGAGCAACAATTGGTAAAGGCAATTCCCTCACTGATGGATAGTGGTAGAAGGAGGCTTCTTATAACAAGGAAACTAAACGTCTGGATCATTACCCAAAGTACTAAAAATGCCGTTTTCTCAAAAGTATGATATCTATACAACTGTCAGTGTGGTGAATTTAAAAGGAGCTGGATTTTTCAGTCAATGAGTAACTGATTCAATCTTTTTTTTTTTTTTTCTTCCCTAGCTAGCTGCATGATCTTGGGAAAGTGAGCATTCTCCTAATGGGTCCCAGTTTCCTAACCTGTAAAGTGGAAGCATTGGGCAATGATCTCAAAAGTCTCTTCCAGCTCTAAAACTAAAAATGTCCCCTCTTCTTATTATTGTTTATTACAATGAATGGCAATCTGGGAGTGCAAGCAGAGGGGAATTTACTGGAAAATGGAGGCCTTATGAGAAGAATAAAAAGTCATTTTAAAAAATGAATAAGCTAACATTGGTTCAATTTGCAGTGTGCTTTTTGAAAAAGGAATGTAATTTATGAAACACTTTTTCAAACAATTTCCTTATGACCTTCATTTGATCTGCTGAAGCCAAAACTGAAATTTGTTAATTATTCCCGCTACAATCCAAATTTCAACTGTCCTGGGAATAGTTGCTTCCTTTTCCTTAAACAGCTCACTCTCAAAAGTCTACTCCCTCTGGATTTGATAAAGGGAGTCCAGAGAAATGAGTATCATGTCATGCTTCTCAGAGAAGTTAGAAATAGTTCAACATTGAATTAGAACTAGTTTCATATAACACCAAATAAAGGTGGCAGACTATGGGAGGGGGTAACAAATTCAAAGAAAAACAGATCCCTTTCAAGTAATGGGGGTGGGGTGGGGGAAAACAGTTGCTCACTTGAAGTCCAAAAACTGTTGATCGTTCCATTGGGGAAAAGAAGACAACAGGGTCCAGGAAGAAGGATGTTATGATGATTATGAATCAAGGCTACCCATGCCAAGAACACTTTGAGCAGAATTCATTATCTTGCATCAGATTTCATAACTCTCATTTTCCCCTCCTTATTCTTCTCTCTTCTTAGCCAATGGGCTCTCTCTTGGCTGAGGTTGGGAGTAAGGGCATCCGTGCAGGAAACAGGCAAACCAGTCTTGACAAGGAACCATTTGGAATAATGGGGCAATGGAACATCTTTGTTTCTTGGGTTGATTCTGTAGTTTGGGGTTTTGTTTTTTCAGGGGAGGGGGATTGCCAGCCATACATGACAGAGAAAGTTTTGCTTTTTGGAATGCTTGCCCTTTGTTCTTGGCTGTTTTCCCATTTAAATAACCCTGCATTTTTCTTCATTTGTTTCCTGCTATCAGATATTTTCTCTTCTGGGGAAACTATGAGGAATTAAAAAGTTTAACAAATTCAGTAACTTATTTAAAAGACAGCATGACATTATAGTTAGAGATCTGGCCTCAGAACCAGAAAGACTTTGGTTCAAGTATCACCTCTGACAGATAGTGGCTGTGTGTGTGACCTGGACATGCCACTTAATCTCTCACTTCTCTCTAAGATTATATGGCAAAGAAGATGCCAAGGTCCACCATACCAATGAAATTATAGATCTAGACTCTTTAAATTTTCACACACACCCCCAATTCTTTGGAGTGGTTCTTAACATTGGGGCTGTCTTTCTTTAACACCTGCCTCGTCCCAAATAAGTTTATGGTGGTGTTTTGGCTGGGTTGATTGGTGTGTTTCACTTATTGTATTTGATAGCCCAAATATTGGTTCATTATTTGGTGCACTGGTTCCATCTGCTGGACAGGAGGAAAACTGATGAACTCTGAAAGGACTGGCCCACTGACTGACAATGCAATCAAGTAAGACTCTTGTTTCTTAGAACAATTATGTCTCCAACATGTTTCTGGAATCCTTTTGGAAACCTCTCATGCCACTCTTAAAAAAATACTGTTTGAGCATTTAGTTACTGTGAATATTTAAGTACACGATGTGTCGAAATCACTGGCATCATTAAGGTATTCTACTGCCATGGATCTGGAGCTCGTCAATGTGGGTGTTCCCTCCAACAGGAGTTCACAACCCATCCATGGCTTCCAAGAGAGGGTCTCATGAGGTTCTTGTCCCTGTCCTCCCAAATGCTCCTCAAGGGGTCCTTCCTCACTTTCTCCTGACATAGAAATGAGTATACCAGCTAGCCATTGATCTGCCCTTACTTTGACCAGGTGGCTAGCTTATTTTCTTTTTCACTTCCACATTCCTTTGATGGCATCCTGTACTTCCTTTCTCCATCATTTCTTGTTTGCAATATGGTACAGTCTATTCACACCCACCATTCATTAGCCCCTGGACAATTTTTTTTCTTTCAATTCATAAGGATACCATGACTTTTGACATATGAAAACACTGGAAGAAAACTGCTTTTTAGAAGATCAGGTTTTGTTTTAAGAAGATGCCTAAGGTCATCAAAAGAATTTACAACTTTCTATCAGCCATCCAGCTCACTTTTCTACTATTCAATTCTAAGCCCAGCTTACTGGTCATTTTCAGTGTCTGCTCAAGTAGTGGGGTGTGTGTGTGTGTGTGTGTGTGTGTGCATGTGCTACAGAGATTTATATGTATGCATGTGTATTTATGTACTGGTAGAAGAATACTTTAGATTGACTCCTTAATTGCATATTATAGTGTGACTAATAGGTTTTCTTCGTCCACTTGGTTTTCCATGTGTAGATAATCAGATCAAATTCTTTTGAGTGAATGATGAGATAATAAATATAAACTGGCCAAATTTTATTCACAAACTCATAAAAGCATGATTTTTTTAAAAAAAATCATGTTTTAAATTGACTGTAAGTTCTTATTTATTTAAAAGTATATGAATGCATCAGTCAGTCAATCCATTACAATATATTAAGAATCATCTGTGTTCCATGCTAAGAGAATATAACATTTACATAAAACCTAGACTCTGTCTAGACTGGGAGATGAGGCACCTATGCAGATAGCTAAAATATATGCCCATTACTGAGAAATTTTCATGAGAAGTTTACTTGGTTCTATTTAAAACAAGAAGACACTTTGGAGATCATCATCATCAAACTAGCAATGGGACTACAAAACCATATATAAAGATCCCCATGGGCTACATATTGACTTAGAAAAAACACACATTAAGATTATCTATGTTAATTTATATCTTTTGTTTATTTTGTTTATTATATTTCCAATTATATATTAATTTGTTTCAGCCACATGATTCCATGGTTGATATCTCTGACTTAGTCACTTTTTAGATGAGGAAATTGTGTCTCAGAAAGATTAGTTGTTCGGTCACTTCAGTTGTGACTGGTAGTTTGTGACCCCTTTTGGGTTTTCTTGACAATTGGCTTGTAAAAAAAGTAACTTGGGCAGAAATTATGACATGAGATCTGAGCCCAGTGTATGCTACCATGTTCAATTCCTTCTGGGTGCTTTGTACCCAATCTGCTATATTGACCAATTATAATTTTTTTTTCTAACCATTCTCAAATAATTTCAATGATCACCATTTATAGAATACCTTGAAATCTGGTATTGGTACCCTCAGCACTTTGCTGGTAAATGTTTAACAACCAGCTCTCTGAGTCAGGGACTACACAGTACACACTTTTAAGTTGAACCTGAACTATTAACATTTTCTCCACCCGTTTTTTAAGTCTAGACCATCAGCACAATAAACCAAACCCTGATTTGTGGGATTTGCTGATGTCTAAGGCTTAAATGCTCACCTTGAAATTTTAACTAGCAGCTGGCTAGCCAATTCACATGGATTTTGAACACTTTTGGTTAGCCTCTCTTCCTTTACACATTTTTTTTTCACTGTTTCCATTGAGGTTCTTGACCTCAAGATGAATTCTGGTATTGTTTTCTCTAGTTCTAAAAAGTAACCTTTTGTGGGTAATTTGATTCTTGTGACACTGGATTTATACATTAATTTAAGTAGTCTTTTCTTTTTTGTTTTCTTAGCATGGCCCAACAGGGAGAAATTCACATTTCGTCAATTATTTAAGTCTGTCTTTATTTCAGCAGAGTGTTTGGTAGTTATCATTACATAATTCCAATGTGCCTTGGTAGCTGGTCCCCCAATATTTTTATGTGTTCTGTAGTTGTTTTGAATTGAGTGTCTTTTTTCTATTCATAGTAGGTTTTGTCATGAATGTACAAAAAGGCTGATCCTTTTTTTTGGCTTTATTTTTTATCTTACAACTTTATTAAAATTATTGCTTCAGTTAATTCTTAGGTGATTCTCTCAGAGTATCTCAGTAAACATTATTTCACCTTGTTTCAACAATCTGGCTAGCAGCTGTTGTGGGGGTGAGGAGACCAAAACAAGCCCAACAACAAGCACGCTACCAGCACGTTGCAAAAGCCCAGGTTCTTTTGATCTGCTTTCTAAGGAAAGCAACATTAAGGGGTTGACAAGTTTACTTTAATTCAGCATACAGACATCATTCACTTAGTTCAGGGGAAAAAGCCAGCACCTTGAACTTCAGAGAAAATACAAACAAATTATGAACATCAATAGACGGACCAAACACAATTCATAGTTACCAACATCTAGGTTCAGCCTGGGAGCTCATAACAAGGGCTGGGCCAAAGTCATGCATGTGCCACCATGGCTGTGGGCAACAGTTCTGAAAAAGAGAAAGCCAACTCCTGGTTTTATATCTTTTTCAAGGTCAAGGGTGAGTCACACATACGACTCACCCACATGAACTAGAATCGTCGCAAAAGGGCAACTTAAACTCATGTAGTCTAAAAGCCTCTGACGTCCCAAACATGTCACTGAAACTCATGTGTAAATTAGGCCCTCCCCTGAGGCAAGGAGGTCATCAAGGACTCCCAAATCTAATCAAGGAAACAAAGGCCAAACCCTTCAAGGGAACTTGGTTGAACTGAGTGCTAAGAGCCTATTCTGTTTACCAACATACACTTGCAAAAAGTTATGATTTTATTTCTCTTTGGATTAGCTGGTTGCCATAATTTCTTCCTTTTTTCTTATTTCCATGGCTAGAATTTGTAGAATTATATCAAATAGCAAAGAAAATTTACTCTATTCCTTATCTTATATGAAAGGCTTTGATTATTTCTCCTTGAAAGATAACATTAACTCTGGATTTTAGATAGGTTTCATTTATCATGATAAAAAAAAAGATCCATTTGTTGATATGCTTTTTAATGACTGTAACAGAAAAGGATTTACTTTGTCAAAAACTTTTTTCCAATATCCGTTGCTATATGACATCAAGATCTGCATCTATGTGATTTTAATTTTTGGTTGTCATTAAGATAGACTACTATGCTTATAGTTTTAGTAATATTCATTAATAATTGATAATCAATAATTATTAATAATGCTGTATTTCTGGCATAATCTAAACCTAATATGTAATCTGCTTAGTATCTTCTTATAACTTCTTCCCAAATAGTTTATTCCATAGATTTGCACCAATATTGATCAGAAATATTGAACTATAGTTTCCTTTTTCTGTTTTATGTCTTGTTAATATTGATCATATCAAAACCCTTTTGGTCTCATTGCAGTAGTTTTATAGGATGAAAAACAATTTATTTAATAATGAAATAAATTGTTTTTTGAACATTAGAGAGAATTTACTTGGGCATCATTTTATGCTGAGTATTTTTTTTTTCCTTTGGGAATTCCTTTATGGCTTGTCCAACTTCATTCTCCGAGACCAGCTTAGTTTAATTCTCTGTTTCTTGTTCTATTAATCTGGATATGTTATACTTTTCTAAGTATTCATCTGATGAGGTCAGAGTTGGGAGAGCTGGTTCATCAAATGAGAAAGAATTCACTTAGACCTTCTCTGTAGCCAAGGGAAGCTTTATTGATGTGCTCAGGAGGGGTCTCACGAGGTCCTTAGGAATCCACATAATATCCATTTTCTTTAACTTGTTAAGTTTAACTTTGACATGTCATTTAACCAAGAAAATAGTTTCTAATAATTTCCTTTATTCCTCTTCACTTATTGTGAAATCTCCTTTGTCTTTTTTTTTTTATATTCACAATTTGGTTTTCTTCTCTCATATAAGATTGGTTTAGATTTAATCTTTTGGAGATATAATCATTTCATTGTTTTTATTTTCAATTTTGTTTATCTCTTCTTTAAATTTGGAATTTTAAGTTGCATTCCCTATTTATTGCTTTATTCTTTTTTATTGATTAATTAAAGTTTTTCAGATTATGAATTTTAACCATTATAATGTAAGTTCCATGAAAATAGGGATCGTTTTATTCATTATATTAGTTTCTTCACTTCTAGCATACTGGAACATCATAAGATATGATAAATACTTGATGGATTTAATATATCCTTCCTCTTTCTTTAATGAAATGACATATTGGTTCTTTGCCTTGTTTTTTGACCCACCAGTTCCTTAGGATAAAATAATAGTCTCTGTTTAAGAGTGAATCCTTTCTTCAAATGTCCCTTATTGATTACATTTTTATCACTTTGCTGACAATATAAAAGAGGTATTTAGTATGTCATTATGTTAAGTTTTCATGTAGTTGAAATGAACAGCTAAGTATTGTGGATATTTGTTTCTATTCCCATTCATTAATCACCAGAGAGCTATCATATACAAATTTTGCAAGATTTTTTTTGGAGATCTTGAATGTATTCCTTTTTTACATTTATATTAGATTTCTCTAGATCTTTAAGTGAAATCTCAAACCTTTATAGTTTTGCTATAGTCGTTCAAGTCTTTAAAGTCATTCAAGTACTTAAATGCTATGGCAGTGTGTGTGTGTGTGTGTGTGTGTGTGTGTGTGTGTATGTGTAAAGTAGTGATATTATTTCTTTCTTCTGTTGTACTGAAACAATTTGTCAATTTGGTTTTCCTGCTTATGTCTTTTAAATTCTATTTTTATTATTGCCGTTTCTGAGATCATGATTCCTATGGCTGTTTTTTTTTCGTTTTTGTTTTGCTATGAGAACAATTATTGTTGAGCTCCTTATTTGAACTCTATGTGAATCTCTAATATTTTGTAAGACATTTGGTCATAGTATATTTTAGTACTAATGACAAGTATTTGAAAAAAGACAACCATAAAAATATTTTGCAGTTTATGCATGCCCAGGAGGGCCCAAAATATAGCCATTAAATGGTGCTTGGTTAGAGACCTATTGTAGTCCAAGCTATGAGCTCCAAAGTGAAATGGTGTAGCAACAACGTTGCTAGCAACTACTGTGGCTGTGTAAGACCAATAACAACAGCATACAGAAGGGCTGCTAATACTGGTTCTTTGATCTGCTTTTCTAAGGAAAGTAACTTTAAGGGGTTAACAATTTCAGTTTAATCAAACATACAAATATCATTCACTTAGCTCAAGGGAAAAGATTAGCCCCCTGAACTTCAAGGCAAATACAAACAGAAATTACAAATCATCAACAGACAGACCTTGTCTGATTCAAATCACAAAACATAGTTACCAGAGAAGCACAAATATCTCTCTGGGTTATCAAAGCCCGGAGGCAGTTACAATGGCTTGTGCAGAGTCTCAACACTCCTTCCATGAGTAAGCCCCAAAAGTCAAACACCAGCCTCAGATCTTATATACCCATCTCAGGACTCTGGGGCACTTGATTACCTCAGTGCTAGAAGCACTCAAACAAATAACAGTGAAAAGTCCCATTTAAGGTGTGGGAATGTTAGTTAATCCCTAGCACCACCATATACAGGGTTCCCAGTCAATGACTCCCAATTGTCTTAGTGCTAAGAAACATTCCAAGACAAGATCCCACTTCATCAGCCCCATTCAAACAAAGGCCAGAATCATTAAAGGCACTTGAGAGAAGAACAGCAAAAAGTCCTGCCCTGATTACCACTACAAATGGGTTTAAGGTTTGGTCTTCGAGGAGAGACAGAGAGAGACAGAGACAGACAGAGACAGAGATACAGAGATAGGCAGAGACAGACAGACAGACAGACAGAGACAGAGAGAGAGAGACAGACAGAGAGAGACAGAGAGAGAGAGAGACAGAGAGACAGAGAGAGGAAGGAAGGAAGGAAGGAAGGAAGGAAGGAAGGAAGGAAGGAAGGAAGGAAGGAAGGAAGGAAGGAAGGAAGGAAGGAAGGAAGGAAGGAATCTAGTCAGTAAACCCCAAGTTAACTGGGTAACTTCCAGTCATCAAAATTTACCTTCCTTTGGAGAGGAGAGGGAGAAGGATAGGGAGAGGATGAGCTGAGTTACCCAATTGGCTGAGTCCCCATTCAGGCAGCTCAGACTACTCCCAGATTGTGTTTGTCCTTCATTTTCAAAGAGGACCATGACATCAGGGAAATGATGACATGATTTGCAGTTGACTTTTATGTGATTTGTTGGGTAGATTTAACTGTATTTTTTTCTTAAAAGGAATGGGTGGAAGTAGGGATGGGGGTAGAGAGGAGCTAATGATAATTCTGCCCAACAAAAGAAGCAAAGAAAGATAAGAGGATTATTTAAACATTTTTAATGAATAGAAGAGAACAGTTGGAAGTTCAGAAACACAAGGAAACATCTTTGAAAGTAACATATCAACTTACTGTATACTTTTTAAAAGTAAGTTGTTGAAAATAGAAATAACTTGGTTTCATATGTACTCATCCTCTTTTTCTTTTCTACTCTGTATATGGAAAATGTTCTTTTTTTTGGGGGGGGGTTATAAAGTTTATAATATACATAGTGGTCTGTGTATAACCTTACTCCCCTCACCTTACTAATCTCTCAGATGCGATCTCTTAGTCAAGTCAAAGTGAAAATGTGATTTTTTGGCACAAGAGGCCCATGACTACATTTCCCACTCTGAAAAGTAATTGCCACTCCAAGGGTCCAAGACGTATTTCTCCTCCAGTTTCTCCATCCGTCTGTGCATCTCTCCATCTTTAGAGCTTATTTCAAAATTCAACTGGATGCTCCAATTTTTTTAAAATCACTGTAGTTTCTATTTCATTTTTCTATATTAAAAATCCTTAGACAATAAGGAACTTCAAATAGAATTTCAAAGCAAGAAGTCGTCATTTGGCTTTTGCTTGAAGATGTCCAATGAGGCAGAACCTACTGCTTCCTGAGTCACTGTTCCACTTTTGGACAGCTCTTATTGTCAAGCAGGTTCTCCTTCAAAGCCCATATCTGGGTTCAGACAGCCCCTTCCGGGGACTTAACATTATAAAGATTTGACTGTTTATAAGTATGGCCACACAGGAACTTGAGTTCCGCAAGTTCCCATGGCTTTTGACCTGAAAGAAACATCCACAAAGAAAGCCATGTGAAGAAATCAGGTAGAAAAATAAAAAATAATTATTTGAGACTGAGGATAGTCAGGACAGAGTACTCTCTGGGATTCTAGTCTGAATTGTCTGTCCTTGGAGTAGACAAATGGCCAGTGGCTGTTATTCATATGATGAACACAAGTAGAGAAGATTGGAACCTGGGATTGAGACAAGAGCAAAGGAGGTGTCCAGAAGAGACCAGAGCCAAGAAACTAAGAGCAGAGTGGGCCAAGATAGTAGAGGAATGGTCAGTAAGATGACCAAAGCCAGTCCAAGCCAGCCCAAAGCACCTTCCTTCCCCCTCCATCCTTGGAGCAGCAAATCTGATCTTCATTTAGTAACCACTCACTTCCTTTTTCTTCTCTAACTATATATGTGTATATATATATACATATACATGTATATATATGTATATATATACATATACATGTATATATATGTATATATATATATACACACATATACATAAACATAAATATATACATATAGATACCTATATCAATATAGATTTAGATACCTCCCATAGATTTGGATACCTCCCATGATTGCAGATAAAGTTACTGCCATTTGCAGACTATATTTCTTTAATTGTCTAATCATATTACTATGCTATTAGAAGTTGCTATTAAAACTATATAGCCATTTCTTTAAGTTTGTTTCCCTACTAGTGCACAGAGTTAGATCAGGAGAGGGGAATAATTCAGAATGGGAAAAGAAAGAGTGGTTTACTTCCACTTAAGCTGAGGTGAAGGTGGAGGCAATGAGGGACAGAAAAACAGAGACAAAGAGAGAGAGAAACAGAGAGCCAGAGTCAGAGTCAGCAAACCAGAGATAGAATCTGTTATTTTAATAATTTCCCAGAGCAGAATGGAGATCCAGATTATATCCTAGGCTTTTTTGTTTTGCACTGAGAAAGACAGACTTTAAACAAAGCAATCTTGTAAGGCACAGGGCATGGGTAATAGTTCAGTGTTTTGCCTGAAGGGAACTTTGGCACTGAAACAGCTGAGGCTACCGCTACTGCCTCCCTTTCCCGGCATTAGAGGATGCCTGGAGTGAGAGAGCCGTTGGCACACCCACTCTTACAGAACTCCTTTCTTTTGGTCCCCATTCAACTATTCTAGATTCCCCAGAAAAGCAAGATGCTATATTCATCCAATCAATAAACATTCATGTAGTTCTAACTATATATGTCACTACTTGAGGGAGACCATGAGTTTAAAGGTTTGGTTGAAAAAGGAGCTGTATATTGGCCCCTCCCCCCTTTTAGAATGGTCCTGTGTATCCCTTCCCTTTTTCCTCTGTTGCTGTTGTTTTAGCCCAATCAGAGCTCTAGATTTTTTACCAATTACTTGGAGGAAGATAAGTATGGCATTACCATCAAATCTGAGATAACACAAAGTTTTAATGTAAAATGACAGACTCAGGATCCAAAAATATATTACTAGGTTAGAATCATGGGCCAAATTTAATGAGATGAAATTCGATACAGGTAAATGTAAGCAGCACAGACCAAGGATAGATGCCTTTCAGCCTCTATATTTTTCAAAGGCTAAGAAAAAAGAACACCATGGAATAGAATATGACACACACACACATACATATAAGTATACATATTTGAATATATATGAATATATATAGACACACATATATATGTATGTGTGTGTGTATATATATATATTCATGGAATTATAGATGTCTTAGAAGAAAGGGGACAGGTAAGTGGCAGACGCTGGGCTTGGAATCAGGAAGACTCATCTTCTTGAGTTCAGATCTGGTCTCAGGCACCTACTGGCTGTGTGACCCTGGATAAGTCACTTCACCCTGTTTGCCTCAGTTTCCCATCTATAAAATGAGCTGGAGAAGGAAAGGGGAAACCACTCCAGTATCTTTGCCAAGACTCCAAATGGAGCCACAAAGAGTTAGATATGACTAAACAACAACACAACAATAATTTACAAGAAAATATAAAATAATTTTGACTAGGTACAGACCAGTGAACTATGAGTCAGTGAATGGCTAGTGAATTATGTAGGTCAGTGAGTTTGATTTAGAAAATTCTAGAACAAATCAATAGACTATTGATGAACATTTAATCAGTTGCTAATATTTATTAAGTGCTTACTACGTGAAAGGCATTGCGTGAAGCATCTAGAAAGAGAAATGGTGATTTCAAAGAGCCAGCATGAATTTATAAAGCGAGTCACACCAGAATAAACTCACTTCCTTTTCTGAGGGGATCACAAAACTAGAAGATGAGGAATACTATAGATAATTTGGCCAGATTTTAACAATGCTTTCATTAAAGTATCTCATAATATTCTCATGGAGAACATCGAGAAATGTGGCGAGTTGGAAGGATTCACAACTGGTTAAGTGGTTGGATTCAAAGAGTAGCTGTGAAAGCTTCGTTAACAATGTGGCTGGAGGTCTCCAAGAAGTACCCCAAGGACTTGAGTTGTTTAGCACTTTTATCAATAACTTGAGTAAAGGCAGAGATAGCATTCTCATTAGATTTGCAGAAGACACCAAGCAGGGAGGGATAGCTGACACATTGGATGACAGTCAAGATTCCAAAAGGATGACAGCTTGGAGCACTAGGTTAAATCCAATAAGATGAAATTCAACGAGGATAATGGGAAGGATTACATTAAGTCTCAGAATGTTAGTTTCACGAGCACAAAATAGAAGAGTCATGGGACTAGCAGTTCTCCTAAAAAAATCTCAGGGCTCTATTAGACTACAAGGTCAATAAGAACCAGCAGTACAATATAGTAACCACAAAATTTCTTCCACCATGGAAACCACCAAGAGAGGCAAGGTTTTCAGCTGGAGAGAGGTCATAATCCTACTGTACTATGCTATCATCACCCATCACTGGAGCATTGTATGCAATTCTAGCCACAACACATTTTGTCCAGTCATTTTCAGTCACATTCCATTCTTGGCCCCATTTGGGGTTTTCTTGGCAAAGATACTGGAATGCTTTGCCATTTCCTTGTCCAGCTCATCTGACAATTGAGGAAACTGAGGGTTAAGTGACTTGCCCAGGATCATATAGCTAGTGTCTGCCAGACTTGAATTCAGGAAGATGAATCTTCCTGAGTCCTGGCCCTGAACTCTATCCACTGTACCACCTAGCTGCCAAAGAGTGTCCCAAGAATGACAACCAATAGGGTGGAGTGTTTTGAATCCATTGCATATGAGAATCAGTTGAAGGGGCTGAGGATACATGGCTTGGAGAAGACAAAATTCAACAGGAACAAGGTAGTTATCCTCAAGTGTTTGCAGAGTTATCATACTGATGATGATTTGATTTCTTCTGGTTGTTCCCAGAGGGCAGAACTAGCAATGATAGGTAGAAGCTAGAAAGATGAATATTTAGGATCAATGTCAGGAAAAATATCCTAACTGTTCAAGCTGTCTACTGGAATGGGCTGCCCACAGAGGAAGTGAGATCTCCCTTATTGGAAGACTAGATGACCACTGGTTAGGGATATTACCAAGAAGATTCCTTTCATGTATGGGTAGACTAGATGGCCACTCAACTCTAAAATGATGTGGTTCTGTGGTCTGTGAATTAATTCTAGAGGTCCAAGTGATTATTTAACAATTCAATCTCCAAGATGTGAAAGGCAGTGTGCTATAGTGACACAAGGTATGTTGGCCTTGGAAACAGGAAGTACTAGGTTCCAGTCCTATCTCTGACACACAATGTCTGTGAGACCTTGGACAAGTCATTTAATGTCTCATTGCTCTAGGTGACTCTTTAAAGCTATAAATTACATGTTTTCTGTATATCATATTTATACTTACAAAGTGTGCCATTGTTCATTGGTTTCCTTCATCTAAGAGTTCCCCATACCAACGAAATCACAGTTACTGCACTTATCTCTTACCTTTCCAGGATACAAAGGATTCCCCTTATCAGAAGGTACAGTGCCTACTACATTAAGGCATTGAGTAAAGTCCTGGAGATAACAAAGGCAAAGCTGAAACCATTCCTACACTCATTCTACTAGCTTACACTCTACTGGAAAGAATATATCTACACAAGTTAGCAAATACAAAATATTGATAAAATGATACAAAAAATTTCAAGAGAGAGAGGGAGTCTGTTAGCAACAGGGAGCATCAAGGAAAATCTCATGTGGGAGATAGCACTGGGATACTAGAGGGGAAGCTAGAGGGTGCTGCAGTGGATAGAATGTGGGCCTGGAGTCAGGAAGACTCATCTTCCCTCAGTTCAAATCTTGCCTCATACATTACTAGCTGTGTGACCCTGGACAAATCACTAAACCCTGTTTGTCTCAGTTTACTCATCTGTAAAATGAGCTGGAGAAGGAAATGGCAAACCACTCCAGTATCTTTGCCAAGCAAACCTCAAATGGGGTCACAAAGAGTTGTACACAACTGAAAAAAGAATGACTGAAGGGATACCAGAAGGTACGGTATAGGGAATAGAATGTTAGACTTGGGATCAGAAAACCTTGTATTCAAATCCTGCCTCAGATACTTCCTAACTGTGTGACCTTGGGCAAGCCACTTAACTGCCTAGGTCTTCATTTCCTCATCTGTAAAATAAGGTAGTTAGATGTGACCTTTATGGTGCTTTCTAAATCTAAATCTGATTTTTTGAGGTGGAATTGATCCCACAGGCAAGGAAGGTTCTTTGCTATTGGAAATCTTGTGGGGTTCAAATCTCTAATCTTTCATAATATTGAATTGTGAAAAAAATTATGATTAGAAAGGTAGGACCAGATATTTTCCCCCTCTGCCGGGGAACCCCATAAATAGAAATATTTGGGGGTTACAGAATAAAATAGTTTTATTAGACTTCATGTGAAATACATATATAGATAAGTAAATATATATGCATGTGTATATATAAATATAGAACATATTTGTGTGTATATCATATTGTGTAAGTGTTTGTGTGTGTATGTTTAAAATAACAGACTACTCATAAAGGTTCTAAAAGAATTGTACAGATAAACTCTCTGTTGAACTGTTATCTACACCTAGTACCTGAGGACTAATTTGGGGTCTCTTTAAATCTATGATGTTATGGCATGCAAATGAAATAAAAAATCAAATTAAGCAAAAGTGATCTCAAAGAACACAAAATCAGAAGAAAAAGTGTTTCATCTGACATGAGGAGCCTGAGATCAGGCTTAGAAAATGTATTGGGTTTTGTGGTTTGCTTTTTGTTTGTTGTTTCCCCTGATACTACACAAAGGATGATGGATGGAGAACAGGAAAGGACCTCACTAGCCATCTAGTTCAACTCCCTCATTTTACAAATGAGGAAACTGAGGCTCGGGGGAGTTAAATAATTTTCCCAAGGTCATATGTAACCAAAATTCTGTAGTTCTGCATGTTTGTTTTTAAATAAAGTACATGAAAAGACCATCCCATCCCACAAGTGTTGAACGTTACAGAAGTTTACAATTTGGGGATTTGGGATGGGTCCATTCCAAAAGGTATAGGATTCATCTGGGAATCCATCCAAACAAATCACACAAGAATTCCTTAAACAAATAAAACAAATCAAAGACTGTCTAATTGAATCAAGTTCTGGGATTGAGTATTCTGAAATTCCCTCCAGTGTGTCACAAGATAATCCCCCTTGAAAGGGTTTCCCTGGCCGTGTTCTGTCTTGTAATGAAGAGAAATAAGTCTTCTATATACAGAGCCACCAACCAGGGCAGCATGAACACATAAGTACATAGGATGCAGAGACCTCTCTTCAAAACCAGCAACTTCATTTTCCAGGTTGGAATACATGAGTTGCTTTGGAAAATGTCCTTCCAAAGTGAGTTTGCCATCATTACATACAGTAGAAGAAGAAATTGTTTATGTAATGGCTTCTCTTTTCATCACATTTCAGAAGTTCACCCTGGGGCATGTCCATGATGTTATTTGGATTTCTAAGGCAGACCCGTTGGGACACAATGAGGCTGTGTCTGCTCATTTAGCTGAATGTATGGGTTAGTTCTGCGGGATCCCTAAGAGGGAGGCAGACAACGCTGTCTCCTTCATGTCACACGCAAGAAGAACATAAGAGGAAAGAGATGAAAACTGGTATGGGTGTGACTTGAGGGCCCTACGATCAGAGGGAAGACTCTTTAGGCTGAATCCTAGGGACTTTGTGACAGGGTAAGCCTCCAATTATTTTAAAGACCCAAATTATTACTTGCAGAGCCAGTCAGCTTTCCTTTATAGTCAGTATGTTATGAACTAATTAGCATTTAAAGTTACAAGTAACTTGATTAAAGCTTTGTACACAATTTTAACCAAAAATCCCCACCCTCTGAAAACATGTTGCTAACAGACGCTAATATTTGGACTAGCCCTTCCCATACTTGCTAGTGCTGAGTATCCATGTTTGTATGCTCCTGATCAGCTGTGACCATGGCACAATGGTGGGGAAAAGCTATCAAAGGGGTGGGAGGAGGCTGGAGAAACTAACTAGCTTGCTAATGAACTACCTAGCTAACCCACAAACTAAGGGAAACAGCACAGGAACTGGGTTCATATCCTGGATTGCACTTTCCAATCTCTTTTAGTCTCAGTTTTTTATCCATAAATCCAATAATATGGATAGCTAGTTAGTAAACAAGTATTTATTATTTTAGTAAGCACTAGAGATAAAAAGAAAGGCAAAATATTGTCCCTGCTGTCATGGAAGAGGAGACTATGTCAGTAACTACATACATACAAGATACATATGTGATACAAACCATCTAAATAACTGGATAATACAAGATATAGCTACAGATTTAGACTTATAGATACAGATATAACCAATTTTGTAAATAACTAGGTACATACAAGATATACACAGAGTAGATGAAGGTACTCTGACAGGGAAAGGCTTTAGCTGTTGGGACTGTGGAGGTGGAGGTGGACCAGGACAGGACCATAGAAGGTAGGTTTTGAGCTAAATCTGGAAGGAAGCTAAGGAACCTGTGCGGTGAAGTCAATAGGATATAGCGTTCGAGGCATGGGGGATAGACATTGCAAAGAGAGATGGAATGTAGTTTTCAAGTAACTATAAGCAGGACAACTATGAGCTGGATTATAGAATGTTTAGAGGTATTTAAGGGGCAGTACAGTGGATAGAACACTGGGTCTGGAAACAGAAAGACCAGAGTTCAAATCCATCCTCAGATACTTACTAGCTGTGTGACCCTGAGCAAGTCACTTAACCCCTCCCTGCATAAAACTAGAGAAGGAAATGGTAAACCACCTCAGTATCTGTAGCAATGATCTGCTAGCAGCTGCTATAGGGGTGTAAGATTTGCCAACAACCAGCACACAGAAAGCTGCCAACACAGGTTCTTTGATCTGCTTTACTAAGGAAAGTAACTATAATGGGTTAACAATCTCAGTTTAATCAAGCATACGGATATCATTCACTTAGCTCAGGGAGAAAAGATCAGTCCCCTGAACTTAAAGGCAAATACAAACAGAAATTACAAACATCAACGGACAGACTTTGTCTGATTCAAATCACAATTCATAGTTACCAGAGAAGAACCAATATCTGGGTTTCAAAGCTGGGGGGCAGTTGCAGCTTGCCCAAAGTCTCAACACTCCTTCCATGAGTGTGCCCCAAAAGTCAAACTCCAAGCTCCCCTCAATTATATCCTGTTTGGAGCCCTGAGGGCTATGACCTCACCAAGGCCGGGTATGGGAAAGTTCCTCATCCCCAGTATCACATCATATACAAATCAATGATTCCCAGTTGTCTCAGTGCTGAGAAATACTCTGACATCCCACTTTTTATCTGCCCCATTCAAACAAAAGCCAGAATCATTAAAGGCACTTAAGAGAAGAACAGGAAGAAGTCCCACCTTAATAACTATTACAGTATCTTTGCCATGAAAATCCCATGGACAGTTGGCCCATGGGAGGTGTCATGAAGAGTTGGTTGTTGTGTTTGTCCTTCGTTTTTTGAAGAGGACCATGACATCAGGGAAATGATGACATGACTTGCAGTTGACTTTGATTTGAGCGAAGGAAGGCTGTGCAAGGTCACTAGACTCACTTTCTCCTCCAGAGCCCTCCAGGTCCAGTGGCCAGATATTTGTCAGGATGACTAGAGATGGCCCAGGATTCAATGGGAGACCCCAGCCCTTTTAGGCTAAGGCCTTTTCAGGTTTTCACTTTGAGTGAGGTAATGCCCATTCAGTGAATAGGTTTCTTTAAGAAGTGAGTCAAGGGATGGCCCCTTTAATTAGAAAAACTGAAAAAAAAAATCAAGCTGGGAGGGGAAGGACTCTGAGGGTTTCTGTTCCAAAGAGAAACAGTTACTATTGACATTGTCTCAGAGCCAGGAGGGCCCAAAATATATCCATTAAGGGGAGCTTGGGCAGGGACCTATTGTGGTCCAAACTATGAGCTTCAGAGTAAAATGGGTTTAAGGTTTGGTGTTTCTTTCTTTCTTTGAAGAGTTGAACATGGCTGAACAACAATAAAGATATAAGAAGACTGGAAAGGTGGGAAGTAGCCAGGTTATGATGAATTAGGAGGGAATGAGATAATATAGTCAGTCAGACCTACACTTGATAAAAAAAACCATCTTGGCAGACTAAGATGTGTTAAGAGTAGAGAGAGACTTGAGGCAGGCACCAATTAGAATTCTAGAGCAGTTGTCCAGGCTCAAGTCCAAGTCTAGTAGAGGCTGGAACCAGGATGGTGGTTGTATAAGTGAAGAGAGGGGACATATATGAGATGTGCTATGAAGACAAAAAGACTATGGTCTGCATATGTGTAATTAATGAGAGGAAAGAAAGACTAAAGGACAACATTAAGATTGGAAGCTGAGTGACTGGGAGAAATGTGGTGTCCTTAACAGTGACAGAAAATGGTAGGGGAAACTACAATACAGTGAGTTCTATTTTGGACATTTTGAGTTTCAGTTGCCTACGGAACAACCAATTTTAGCTGTCGATGGATATTTGGAGGTATGCAACTCAATCTAAGGAGAGCCTACCGCTGGATCTATAGATGTGGGAATCATCGGAATAGTGCCACCCATTGAACCCCACAGAAGCCAATAGAATCACCAAACAAGTTAGTATGTAGTAGAAAGGAAGGTGGCCAAGAACAGAATTGTGGATGACATGCACAGTTAGAAGCTGACATGGATGGAGAAGCAGCAAAGGAGACAGAGTAGTCAGTAAATGGGAGCAGGAGAACCAGCAGAGAGCAGGGTCACAAAACCCAGAGGAGAGAAGACACAGGAGGAGGAAGGGATTGACAATGTACAATGCTGCAGAGAAGTCAAAGAAAATCAGGCCTGACAAAACTTCATTCAGTTTTTCAGTTAAGAGAAACTTGGTAACTTTGGAGAGGGCAATTTCATCTGAATTATAACATCAGATGCAAAATTGTAGAGAGTTAAGAAGAGGAGAGCAGCTAGGAAGCACAGTGGATAAAGCACTGGCTCTGGAGTCAGGGAGCCCTGAGTTCAAATCTAGCCTCAGACACTAGCTGCATAACCCTGGGCAAGTCATTTAACCTCAGTTTCTCGATCTGTAAAATAAACTGTAGAAGGAAATGGCAAACCACTCTAGCATCTTTGCCAAGAAATACACAAAAGGTGTCCTGAAGAGTCAGACATGACTGAACAAAAGGAGAGGAAGTGAAGACACCAGTTATGGGTGGCCTTTCAAAGAAACTTAGTTGTGAAGGGGAAGAGAGATACTGTATGATACTTGGCAGTGAAAGAAAGATCAAGTGAGTGTTTTTAACTATGGGGAAACATAAGTGTTTGTAAGCCACAGGGAAAGAACCTGTAGGGAGAAATTAAGTAGGGAGAAATAGGGAGAAATTAAGTTTCAAATATAGAGTGGGGTTGATAGTGGGGATGATTTGGTGATGAGGTCAAAGGTGAAAGGAAAGGAGTTTGCCTTGGCAAGAGAGGAGCCACTATTTCATTTGAGACCAGGGTGAAGGAGGAGATAGTCTGAATGATGTGGGATTAGGAGGAGAGGAAAAAGAGGGAGCTCTCAGAGTGATTTCTATTGTGTGGTTTTTCTTTTCTTTACTGAAATATGAGGAAAAGTTTTCAGCTGAGAGTGTGGGTGGGAGGGAAGCTTCCATTTCACTGGGGACTTTCAACATGTACACATGGCAATGATACTTAATATGTTTATAGCTCTTAAGCTATATCTTAAGTGCTTAGCTTATCTGAATATTTTCTTTACAATCCAAACTCCCCTTATGTTGAATTTCCCTTTAGAGTCTCACATTACAATCAATCATTCAGTAAGAATTCATTAAACCCTTATGGTGTATTTAGTGGTAAGTGAAATAGAGCCGTGGACCTAGAGTTAGGAAGAGGTTAGTTCCAATCCAGTCTCAGACACTCCCTAGCCATGGGATTGTGGGCCAGTCACTTAGCCTCTACTATCCTCAGATTTTTCATCTATAAAATAGAGATAGTAATGACACCTACTTCCCAGGGTGGTTGTGATGATCAAAAAAAACCATCATAAAGCACTTTGCAAGCCTTTCAGTGCTAAAGGTTGGCTGTTGACATTATCATTATTATTGTATGGTACACATGGTGCTAAGTGGAGGGCATGCAATACAAGGCAAAAACAGCCCCTGCCTTCAAGGACTTTACATTCTAATGGGATCATGTTCTTCTGTCACATTGATTTCCAGAAACATCTTCATCCAGAAACTCATGGGAATGGTTCTTAATACTTTTCTTGTCGTTGGGTCATTTAAGTTGGTTCCAACTCTTTGTGACCCCATTTGGGGTTTTCTTGGCAAAGATCCCAGAGGTGTTTGCCATTTCCTTCTCCAGCTCATTTTATAGATGAGGAAACTGTGGCAAAGAGGGTGAGTGACTTGCCCAGGGTCATACAGGAAGAAGAATCTTCCTGATTCCAAACCCAATGCTCTATCTACTTTGCCACCTCAGAATAATGAATCAATCTTCATTATGGGTTGGGCTTTGTAATGGATACAAAAGAAATAGAAGGTATAGATCTAGGCCGCATGGAACACACAAATAGAATTAGCATCTATCTATTCTAAATCTAGACTTGCAGTAACTGTAAGTTTCATTTCAGTATCTTCAAAAAGATTTCAAAGGTTAGACAACCTAGTTACAAATATTGCTTCTATTAATTAATAGCTGGATAGTTGTGGGCAAATTACTTACCTTTCAGAACCTCAGTGTCATCATCTGTAAAATGAAATATTTATATTCTAACACCTTTTTCATGAGGATACGGAATTCCTTGCCATGATAGAAATTGGCAACTATCTCTGACTTCCAGGATGGAGAGTTGCTTGGGACCCTGAAGAGATAAATGCCTTGCCCAGTCTCACTGGTGGTCTGGATGAAACTCAGGTCTTTCTGTGTCCAAAGGCCAACCTTCTGTGCACTCCATGCTGTCTTTCCTTACTATGAACATTTAGGTTCAAAAACCCTCAAGTCCCTGACAATCTATTACTAACCTGAAAATATATACCAGTCTTTTCCACACTAGCTAGACACACCTAGTGTCCTCATCAACAGTCCCTTATCAACAAGGGCACTGATGGAGAGAATAGGTTTTTCCCAACTGGAAGAAGGGACTGAAGGATTTTGGGAAGCAGAAGTCAAATAAGATAGGGGAATGGTTTTGTTCCCCCATCAAGTCAAGAAAAACTACCCTTCCCATGATACCCCTTGCTGATAAGGAGCCAGACTAGCATCCTAAAATTTATACTCCTTGAAGACGAAACCCATATTTATCATTGCATACCTTCCATGGTGCCTAGCATAGTGTGAGACAATACAGAGATTTGTTAACTTATTAATTGTTGATGACAAAGCACTTCTTGTTTATCCAAGAAGTAGATATTAGGAAGAGGAAAATGAAGAAGAAGAAGAAGAAGAAGAAGAGAGAAGTGAAGAAGAGAAGAAGAAGAAGAAGAAGAAGAAGAAGAAAAGAGAAGTGAAGAAAAGAAGAAGAAGAAGAAGAAGAAGAAGAAGAAGAAGAAGAAGAAGAAGAAGAAGAAGAAAAGAGAAGTGAAGAAGAAGAAATGAAGAAGAGAAGAAGTGAAGAAGATCAGGGCTCTTAGTTATGTTGTATATTTTCTTTAAAATTCCTGCCAGCTAACAGCCTAATGTTACATAGGTCTATAGACTTTACCTAATGTGCCAGATCACTTTGATACCTTTTCATGAATTAAGCTTTTCTTTTATGAATTAAACACTGTCACCTTTACACACACATATCTCAGCCTAGATAAGTGCTGCTGCTGCCCAGCTGCGGGATCCTATCAATTAATCCATCAGCAAGCATTCAAGTAGTGCACAATGCCTAACACACATCATAAATGCTTTGTAAATGTGTGGTGACTGACTGCTTACTATATGTCAGGCTCTAGGCTGGGCAATGATTCTATTAATTGAATGTAAGCTCCCCCAAGGACAGGTATCGTATCATTTTTATTATTTGTATGCCCAGTTCCTAGATTAATGCTTCCCAAATAATAGACTTTTAAGATATGTTTGGTAATTAACTTAATCAGTCCAGGAGTGAACATTCTCTTGTTCACTCCCCCAACGCAGGAGGAGCTCCAGCGATAGGCCAAGGTACAGTTCTCGGAGAATCATCACTAGCTCAGACCTTTTTCTGAGTTTTGCTGCTTATTATCAGTCTAGTGAGTGGGGAAGTGGTATTATGTGCATATATCCGATTGGGATCTTGGACCCAGAATATCCTCAACTAAGGAAAAAATCCTCCCTCTTTTCTTACCTCTTACAATTTGGCAGAATTTCATCCTCTGAGCACGGCATAATGGAATCTAACATAATTTGAGTGCATGTAATGATTTCCATAACCCTAGAATCTAAAGAAATCCAATCAAATGGAGTAAAACAACTACTTGAAAGGGTTTAAGGGGAAAGAGGAGTGATTGAGGTTCCTGCAGATCATTTTCTTTGAAATATCCAAAAGCTCATTGGTGATGAGAGCTTAGAACTTCCGAGAGAGATTATGGTTCTGTATTTATATCTGAGAATCATGAGAGCTGCTGAGATCACCAAATGAGATTGTATAGGAAGAGAAGAGAAGAGAAG
>CM053623.1:355986425-356024948 GCA_028646595.1 Phalanger gymnotis
GTTTGGTCCTAGAGGCAGCAAGAAACCACTGTGGGTTATTGAATATGAGAAGTAAAACAATCAGACCCGAACTTGAGGAAAATCACCTCGGGGAGCATGCGGATTAGAGCGAGGTCATAGATTTAGAGCTGAAAGGAACAAAATAAGCCATGCAGTCCCATTTTACAGATGAAGAAATTAGGTCACAGAGACTTCCCTATTGTCACACAGCCAGGAAGTATCAGGAAGGCTTACCTCAGATCTTCCTGATTCCAAGAATAGAAATTTATCCACTACAGAATTCTGTATCTTCCTTAGGTGATGAGACAAGGAGAATGATTAGTTGCCATTTTTGAGATTCCACTTAAGAGGTAATGAAGATCCAAACTAGGGCAGTAGTCATTTGACTAAGGAAGAAAATGTTGTAACTAATTGGATATGTGGGGTGAGAAAGAATGGAGAGTAGAGGATTAAACCATGATTGTGAACTTACGATCACATACCCAGTGTACATCTATTTGGTTTTTTTCCCTGTTAGATCAGCCAATCAATAAGCATTTATTAAAAACCATGTGCTGGGCATTGTGCCAAACACTAGGGTTGCAAAGAAAGACAAAAAATATGGTCCCTGACCTCAAGGAGCTTGCATTATAATGAGGGTACCAACATGCCAATAGTTATGCAGATGCAAGAAATATGGAATATGAGTAGAAGGTAATCTCATGGAGAAGGAACTAGCTGGGAGGGGGAGGCAAAGAAAGTCCCCCCAAAGAAGGTGGGATCTGAACTATATCTTGAAGCAAGCTAGGGAAGCCAAGAAGAGTTATCCCCATGGGGAGAAGGGAGAGAATTCCAGCAATAGGATGCAAGGAAGGGAGACAAGAGATGGAGTGTTATGTGATGAAACAGCAAGAAGTCAGAGTTGATGGTTCATAGAGTATGTGGATGATAGTAAAGAACAAAAAGACTGGAAAGTTAGGAAGAGGTCAGGTTGTAAAGGACTTTAAAAACTGGAGGATTTCATGCTTTATCCTGAAGCTAGGGAGGCACTACAGTGTATCGATGACATGATCACACTTGAATGCTAGGAGAATCACTTTAGGAACTGAATGGAAGGTGGACTGGAATGAGGAGAGACTTAAGATTGGTGATTCACTGATGCTGATACTTAACAGACCCAGAGTTGCCACAATGATGAGGTATTGAAGGAGAACTTGAGTTAAGAGTCTCCTTTTACCCTAAAAATAAACTCAGACATTTTCAAATTGTAAATGAAACATTAGTATTAACTAATGTACCAGAGAACTGACCAGAGGCTGATGTAGTGCTAACATTCCAATAGGGGAACAAGTGTCACTTCAAAACCTTAATACCTTCAAAGGATAGTGAGGGAGTTAATTTTTTTAAAAAAGTTAACAGAGATCCTGGGAGTGAAGTGGTTCGGTGCTGAGGGTGTTAAGAGAGGAAAAGAAGGGGGGATAAAAGAAATATGCTAGTGTAGAAAAGAGAAAGAAAGAAGTAGAACTTTCTACTTCTTTTAAGTGCATGTGTGAGAAGGAAAATATAGAAACAAGGAGGAAGGAAGAAATTGTCATCAGATGAATCTCATTCATTTATGAAATGGATAAAAGAGGACTAAACACACATGCTCTCTCTCTCATCTCTCATATATACACACATTCACACACAAAGTTTATTGTAGAAATACATCAAACTCAACAGAAAAACAAGAGGGGATGAGGATGACAGAAGTGGGATTGAATGGAAGAAAAATACTAAGGGGAAAAGACTCACAAGCAAAACAAACTTCTTGATCCTGGTTAAAAAGGGAGAGAAGAACTAGAATTTATGGGGACATAAAAAAAAACCATTGGATTGAAGGCCAAGAGTTACAGTAAGTCTCTAGTAAGACACTTTCCCAAATTTGCATATATTAGAAACAGCTGATGTTTCGGACGGACACTTCCCTTCCAAAAAGTGTTTCTGACAACTTATATGGCAAATATGACTCTTCTTTCTAAACAGGTATCTTGAGAATTATGATGATTGAGGGAACCTTCCAACATCATGCATTCAGCTTGGGTCGATAACTTTATTGTTGAGTCATTTCAGTCATGTCTGAATCTTTGTGACTTTATTTGGGATTTTCTCAGCAAAGATATTAGAGTGCTTTGACATTTCCTTCTCTGACTCATTTTACAAATGAGGAAAATGAGGCAAACAGGGTTAAGTGACTTGCCCAGGGTCACACATCTAGGAAGTGTCTGAAGCCAGATTTGAACTCAGGAAGATAACTTTTCTTGATTCCTTGATGCTACCTAGTTGCCCTTGATTCTTACTAGCTTGATAAGAATTACATGAGTTAGAATTATACATCATAGGCTGCAGATGTTGAGCTGCAAGGGATTGTAGTGGCTAGCTCCCTTTTTTAGAGGATGAGGAACTGAGGTCCACAGTGATGAGGTGATTTGTCAAGGTCACACAGGTTATAAATAACAGAATCACACTTTGAACTCAGGATCTTTGGCTCCAAACCCAGAATTCTCTCCACTGTCCTATTTTTGGTGATAAGGGCAGGGAGGATTGTTCAAACATTTCTTGAAATTGTTCAATGTTGAGTTTAGAAAAATATAAATTTTAAGATACCATGCTCTTTGGATACGAAGAGTTTGGTTTCCCTGGGTAATAGTCTTCAACTGACATAAAGTTTTCTATAGGAAATGGAAGCTGACAGATGATCTCGTAAGCTTTCATCCCCAAACTTCACACATGTTCTGTTGTCATGCTTCTAAAATATATCTAGTTGTAAAAGTACACATGGTGTCACAATGAGAGCTCACACTGCCACAGGGCTTTACAATTTGAAAAGCACTTTCCCCACAAAAACCCTGGAAGCTAAGGAGAGAACTATGATCTCAATTTAAAAGTGAAGAAAGTAAGATATGGATAGGTTAACTTGCCTATGGTCATACTGCTAGTATCAAATCTGAGGTTTGAATCTAGTTTTCCTGAATCCCAGGCTAACATTTACAACAAAATTTCTCAATACATAAAATTTGTTTGAAACTTATATTTCACAAAACACCAGGTGCACATTCCGAAGATACCTGTTTTGTGAGTTAGCATAAAAATTTGCCCAGCTTATTGATGAACTCATAGATTAATTGTTTATGTTCAATTACGTTCTTTATTTTCACCGGAAAGTATGACAGAGCAGAGAGAGCTCTACCCCTAGAGCCAGAAGATTTGGTTTTGAGTCATTGCTCTGATGCTTACTAGCTGTGTGACTCGAATCACCTGCTGGTGTTGTCCTCCAATGTCTCATCATGGAGGAAAACTGACGCTCAGTCTTCAAACACAAGCTCAGAGAAGTATTACCATGCTAGAAAGTCACAACAACAAACTAAGAATATCAAGAGACATCACTACTTGGTTGGACATCATAGTGATGAATTCCTTTGCCATGGAAACCCTTGAAACAAAGAAACATATGAAATGGCTTCCAGGTGCCTCATGACCTCTTCCTACTTCCACTATGGAAAAGAAGACAGAGAGCGGTAAGAGTGAAAGTGTTTAGCGCGTCTATACTCATTGTTATATTCGCTAGTATCCTAAGCATGAGATCTTTGTCCAATGACCAACAAATGGGCAAAATATTAGAAAAGAATGTCATCAATATTGATATTTCTTGAGAAATGAGGCCAGAAAATACAAGGAAGTAGCAGCTAAGTAGACAGACAGCTCACATATTCTCCATGGAGAGACACCCCCCCCCCCCAAAGAAAATTGGAACAGGCAGAATTCATTTTATAAACTTTCAAAGGCAACAAGAAACATAATTTTAAAAAATACCAGGTCATCTCATCTTGCAGGGCTCACATTAGCATAATTTTAAAAAATCAACTTGAAGGTAGTGGCAGCTTACATAGCACTGTCTATTGCAGAGAATAAAAAGGAGATTCCAAAGAGGACTTGATGAGATCCTGGAGAAGTAAAGCTTTCTGACATTATTCAGAAAATCCTTCAAGCCAAGACCACATATTTTTTGGTGTTTAGTGAGTTCATTAAAAAGGCAATTATGGGAAAACAACAAAATTATGTGGGGAAAAAGTGGGTTGGAAAATTTAGCTCAGACATGAAAAATGAAATAGGACAAATACTAATAGCCTACTTAGAAGCCTCATACCTTTCTATCCAGTCTACCTTCTTCAAGAGAAAGTTGGTAGATGTGGGACAACCCAACTTCATCCAAAACACTGAAAGCTCCTCTACCAGTCACAGGCATTTATATATTTCTATTTCTATATCAACTCCTATATCTATGCCTATATATCATACCAGAATGGAAATGAAGGATTCATGCCAAAATCAGTTGACTGTATGCAATCAGAATACCAAGCAATTAAAGTAAAGATTAAAATTGACATTAAATCAGAAGAAAGGACAAAGATACAAAGAAGACATTGCTTACAGTTGTAACAATTTCAACCTGACCTCTCCAAATGAATTGTCTGTGCTGGGGGCAGGGTAGGAAAGTTATTAACCTTTTCTATTCCCATTTCCTACAAAATTCCATCTGATATAAAGCAGTTATTCAAAGAAGAAGAGAACAGAAAGCACCCTAGCCAACAAACACAGGTCTCCTGGTCCAGTTGAAACAGTGGAAAGCAAAGACAACATCGACTGAGAGGACAGATTTACTTCTAAGATGCAAGAGGAGTTTGGTAGAAGATGAGGAGTATCACCTCATGAAACAGGAAAAAGCAACACAAGCCAGCAAAAAGCATGCCATGAGACCCAATTAAGCCATATCATCCTAAGAATATTCTTAAATGAAACAAGAGAAGAAAAAATACACATACACACACACACACACACACACACACACACACACTTGACATTTTACACATTTAGATTTGAACACCTCCATCCCAGGCATCTTTAGGTGAAATGTAAGAATGCTAATTAAGACCAACCTAATTCAAAATAGAACAAATGCAATCTTATAAACACTGAGAATATTTACATAAGTTAGAAACTAGGTGCCATAGTAGACAGAGTGTTGAGCTGAGAGTCAGCAAGAGCCAAGTTGGAATCCTTCCTCAGACACTTACTAGCTGGGAAAGACTGGGAAAGTCATTTAAATTTTCTCAGCCTCATTTTTCTTATCTTTAAAATGGGGATAATTTTGTCTCCTTCACAGAGCTGCTGAAAAGAACAAATGTGCAAAGGTCCATAAGATATTTATAGAACTTTAATGTTAACTCATTGCTGTTATTATTTTTGCTTCCCCCCAAAAAAAGATAATGGAAAAGAAATCAGTAATGACCAACTCCTAAGCCTATTTTCTTGTCTTTCAAAATCACAGAAACTTATAATCGGAAGGGAACTCAGAAGCCATTTCATCCGAACTATAACAAGCAAAAATCCCTCTATCACATACATCATCTAACAAATGTTTATTCAGCCTGTGTTTTAAGACCTAGCATGAAGGGACTGGGCCATCACCAGTCATCTTGACCCATCTGGCTCCTGGCCTCTGATGACTCTGGAGGAGAAGGTAAGGCCAATGACTGTGCAAAGCTCTGCCTCACTAAAATCCAATTCATGTGCAAGTCAAGACATCACCCTACCAATGTGATTGGTCCTCTTCCAGAATGAAGGATGAACCATACAGTGAAGGGGAATACATAATTCTGCCCAAGGCAAAACATTCCACTGTTAGATAGCTAATTATTGGGAAGGTTTATTGTTATTATTATCATTGTTATTGATATGGTTATCATTATTATTTCATGGCAAGCCTAATCGTGTCTCTCCAATTTCCACCTATCCCTTCTAGTTCTGTCTATGGAGTCAAGATGAGTAAATCTCATCCTTCTTGTAGCAACAGGTATTTATGAATGTTCTATTCAAGGCAACAGCCCTTAAAAGAGTTAAAGAAGCCATTGTTATAGACTCAGTCTAAATTTGGCTTAGTCCACCCTGTTCAAGGATTGTAGGTTGTTTGGGGGGTGGGAAAGGACTATGGGAGGGGGAATTCAACAGGAACTCATGAACCATAAAATCTAATTCAAACTATTTAAATGATTGAAGTTTAAATATATATATGTATATATATTTAGTGTATGTATATATACATACATATGTATGTGTGTGTGTGAATGTATGTGTGTACATGTATAGATAGGAATAAAAAGATATAAAACACCATTCCCTTTCTACAGTTAGCAACTAAAGGAAATGTCTTGCAGGCATTTCAAACTCAGGAAAATATATCTGAAAACTTTCTCTGCCCGCAAGTCAATCCTTTTGTTATTCAAAACACTAGGCATGCTGGGGGGAGGAACGAACCAATGGGCTCTGAAGAAAATATATGTGGCCACTATGGCTCAACAGCTTCGGTAGTGGCAGAATTCCATCTAAGCCTCCAGTACAACTATCATTCCACAGAGACCCCCCCTCTCCTACCATGACTATGTCTACACTTCTAAAGGTTAAATATTCCCATTTCCTTCAATTCAACCTGTTTTCTTTCTTCTGATAGTAACCTATCCTGACTTCTACTCCCTACTTTTTAATGGGGGTATTCCAAGCCCCTGGGATGTGGAAAGGGAAAATATAGTAACCAAAATTGGGGAAATGGGCTCATGAATACAAAACTTTTTACTATTCTAAATAGTACAAAAAACAGTGCTAATATAAGAAGTCTGAAGGAAAGGTAAAGTATATCCCTAGCTATAGCAACTAGTCAACTCCCCACAGGATAATATCTTATCATTGCTCTAATCAAATAATCACTCACCCTTTAATGAAGAAGAGACAAAGGAAGTAAAGTCATATGGTCCAAGGTATCTGAGAGAAAATAAAGGGAACTAGATAAAGGGAAAGTTAATACCATGGGATCTGATATACTAACACTCTGAAATAAAAGGAATACAGCACAGCATGAAGATTAGCAGAAAATTTAGGCATAAGCCCAGATCTCACTCAGAATAATCATCAGTGAGCCTGAATTGTTGTTTTTTAAAGAGTAAATAATCTACTAAAGGGTATAATCCAATGCATAAATACTATGGAAAGAAGAAGAGTGACTCAAAAATCCATGATAAAAAGGGAAGCAAAGAAATAAGTTCTATGGGACCCTCAGAAACAATTAGAGAATGGCAAGAAACAACATAATAGTACAAAATAGAAACCAAAAAAAATGAGTTTGCTTCTTTCATAGAGAAGATTCCTATGCCTTCTTCAAGAAATCTTTGTAGAAAATTTCCTAGTTCTAGAGTCGGAGGACCTGGGTTCAAATCCTGAGTTTGGTGCTTATTATCCTTGGACATATACATCCTCGGACATTATATCTTGGACAATTTATTTTCCATTTCTGGGCCTCATTTTCCTCATGTAAAGACAGGGGAATTTGGCTAGAAGGCCCCTGAAGTTGCTACCAGTGATGAATCTATGATCCTATTGAATACGGATAGAAGGGAAATCAGAGCTTGTCAAAAAGAAAGAAAACAGGCAACCAAGGCAGTAGACAATTTAGAACTTTTGATGAAAAATCTCAGCAAATAATAGATGCTGTGAAGGAAAAAATGCAAGATTCATTATTCAAGTTGTGGAGGAAAACTTGACAGAACAGAATGAAAAGGATGCAATATTAGAAGAATATGTTAATTTTCTATACTGTGGCATTCTGCAAGCCAAGATGACTCACCTTAAAAAATAAAGAGTGTGCAAAGATAATCTAAGGATCATAGATTTCCAGAAAAGCAAGTGACTTTTAAAACCTCAATACTATACTTTAGAAATAAGGGAAGAAAATGGCCTTGAAATATTGGGGGGGGGGTGAGGAGAAGATAAAAAAAAAAACTGATGAACTGATGGATAGATTCTAGAGAATGCTGATGAGGAAAACCCAAGTTTAACTCACCAAGAAATGTACTGGCTATACTTCAAGACTGACATTAAACAATAAATGCTGCAAGCAGTCTTCGGGAAAAAAAAATGATTTCAATATCCTGACTACTATCTGATAAAAACCCAAGCCAAATTTTTGCATTTAGTTCTCCTAGTTCAATTTCCAGAGCCCTTTACCAATGTCCCACTCTGACAAATAAAAACTATCTGGGGAAAATTTTCCACTTAGGATTACGTGACCCACAGCTCCTCTCTGATATGGTAGTTTCTAATCTCCTGTAGCTTTATAATATAATATGTATTTATTTTTGCCAAGAACATGGTTGTTTTCCATGACATTTGTAATATGAGAACTGTAGTTTATATTGAACTTAGCCATAATTCCATTTTATTTCACATTCCTTTCTCTATTCAAAGTAGATGAAAAATACAGAAACTTTAGTGGGAACAATATAAGAAGGTAGAGGAGATCCAGGTACCTTAACCCAAGGAATTGTGATTGTGTGCCAATCAAAGAAAGCCAGTATGCAGATGGCTTATTTGATAATCCATCAAAAAACCCCTTTGGGAAAGAACTCCTCAATGTAGACAGCTTGAGCCAATTTTAAAAAGAAACATAATGCTTTGGAATAACACAACTCTATGAGGAAATACAAGGGGATTCCAAAGACGGAAAAGAAGAAGAACCTTGTAAATGAGATTATGGTCACATATATTAAACTGGATATATTTCAGTGCCATAAATCAAAGAAAAACTGGCAAAAGCAAATAGTCATTTAACTTCCACAGCATAAAGCCTAGGAAAAGAAAATAGAAGGAATTCCAATAATGTGTCTTTAGAGAAAATTCAGAGAACTCAGAAAACTCTAAGAATTCAGCCTTTAAGTACTGTCTCTAATGAAATGAAAAGAGAATCCAGCATTGGCAAAAATCAGATGGACACATTCATATAAGCAAAGAAAGGCAGGAATTGGGTTTATAATCATTACCACTAAAAGATGGTGACCGCAGCATAAATAAAAATAAAGAACTGAATTGGTTTATGGAAGAAAATTCTAATTTGGCCATACTGATCAAAACAACGGGCCTAAATTTAATCATGAGACCTCAGCTTGCCAACACACTTCAAATGATGATGTAAGTTATATTCCTTGAGATTTACTAGTATAATAGCAAAAAAAAGTACAGTACATTTCAAATTCACAATTCACTTATTTATAGTGAACTGTATACGTGGTTTCCAGTCACCACATCCTACCTTACCGAACAGACATTCATTGATTAACTACACTCACAGAACTATAGAATCTAAGAGTTGGAAATGATCTTGGATACCATCTGGCCCAGTCCACACTCAAACATGAATCCTGTCTATAACAAACCCAAAAGTGGACGTCGATCCTTTGCTTGAAGACTTATAGTTGGAAGTGGGAGAGAGGGAACCCACTACCTTCTTCAGGCAGCACATTCTTCTTTTGGACAGCTGTGATTCTTAAAAAGTCTTTCTTTACATCAAGGACAAAGAGAAACACTGTCAAAGGACCAGTATGTCCCAGGGTTATCCACTCTTCCCCTGGCCTAATTGAGACTAGGCCATAAAAGCTGACAAAGCCAGGAATCTGTTAGCCTGGGGGTTGGGGCAAGGCTAAAACTAGGCCCTCCTTAGCAACTTCCTAGTGGCCTCTAGCTATACTGGTGTGGCTTCCTGGTCACCTAGGAGATGAAAGGTCCCATCTATTTGGTGTCAGACCCTTCCAGTTTAGTGGATTCCCATCACCACAACCTAACCTACTGAAGAAACATTTTCATGTGGAGATGAGAGAGGCTCTTTATATAGAAGCTAAGTGTTTCCTTCCTAAATGGATCCTTTTCTCGTATCCTTGCTATATTAAAACTGAGTAAACCTCCTTTTATAAACTGTTCAATGACATATGAATGCCTCATTTCATCTAAATATTGAACCTGAGCTATCAGACTCCTGGGGCTCACCCCTAATATAAGCCTTTAATACAGAATAGCTATTATGTCCCCCCTCCTTCCTCTCCCCATCCTCCATTTCTCCAGAGTAAATATCCCCAAACTTTGCATGCCAAAACCTAGATCAAACTCAAATAGAAATTTGGACCAAGAAACTATGCATAAGGATCACTTCTGGCTGCATATTGACACAGAAAAACACATATTAACATTATCTACATCCTATCTTAATTGTATTTATTTTGTTAAATATTTCCCAATTACATTTTAATCTACTCTGACTTCACTAGGGAATATTGAGTGCATCTGGCCATCCATGGGCCACGTATTTGAAACTTCTGATCTGGAGAACCTTCATCAATATCCTACTTAACCTACTCTCTGACATAAATATATACATATGTGTATATGTACACAAACATATATGTGATATATGCATATACTCATACATTACAAACACATGCAGACACACATGCACATAATGCACACATACACATACACACACACACACACACACACACACTCCAGACTCAGCTCAAGTTCCAGGATACCTTATTTGCTATGTGATGTTAGACAATGACCCTTCTCTGGGCCTCATTTTCCTCATTCATAAAATGGGAAAAAATAATACCTACCTCACATAATTGTTCTGAATATCCCATGAGGCAACCTACGCAAAAATGTCTGTAAACCTTAAAGTGCTCACAGGGTCAGCTTTTATTATTTGTGCAGTTAAACTTCTTCTTCTGAACTTTCTTTCCTCTCCTTGTCACATACACATACCCAAAAAGACTGTGATTTTGTCAGCTCAGCTAGGGAAATTTCACCAGCACCAAGTCTATGCCTTAGTAGATGAGTCTTAGGGACTTATCTGAAACCCATGGAGCTCAAATGATTTGTCCAATGTCTCCAGTATGAGTCATAGACCAGATTTAAAGCCAAGACTTTCTGAAGCCAAGCCTAGCACCTAGGTACTATGCATTCTGCCTTTTACACCCACTATTGATGCAAATACCTGATATCATGGACGTAGACCTGACCTTAGAGAGCACCATACAATCATGGAGAGATATGGAGTCACGTAGCCCAACATTCAGAGCCTATTACAATTTGCCTGCTACTACTCTGCTTACTCAAGCTGTGCTGCCCTTCAGAGAGAGACAGCAGCCAGCCAGAGCTAATGACCCTATAGAAGGTTCTGTCATTAATATTGCTGTATTGGTTGGATTTGGGGTTGCATCCTCTGGAATCGGCTGGGAAGAAGAACCACACTGATATGTTTGGAGCTTTTCTGTTAAGAGCAGATGTAGCTGTCTCATACTGGTAGGATTCACACACATGGTACATGAAATTTTTTTGTTTTTTATACTTTTCTAATATTTAAAATACAGAATTTTCGCAGGTATGCCCTGGGAAATGACTTCAATTGAAATGTAGCAGGGATAGGATGAGTTAGAGTTTCTTTGGTGAATGGGTACATTGTGAATGTGATTTGATTACATAAATCTATGTAAACCCTTAAATTAGTGAAAATGTCTTGCCTCTCACAAAAGGTCTAGAATTATGAGGAAGAGAGGTTCTTTGAGAGTCAAAGGCAGCTTGGTGGTTACACTTGTGCGTTCTCGCTAGATGGTGAGCACAACTGATTTACAGATTGCTGAATGATTAGCTCTAAACAGTACTACAAGGAGCCCTCTGGCTATAACATACACTTTAATCCTCATCACAAGCATGAGTGAACACATGCATAAAGAAAGACAAAAGCCCTTGATCCAGCAGCATAGACCCCCTGTGTCCCTAACACCAATGGCCCAGGACTGACACTCTTTGTGCCCATTTTTCACACTCTTATCTTACTCTCCACCCCAACCACATCTCCCTTCTGCTCACTCCATCATCCAGATATACAGTGACAAAGGATTTCTATTAACAGGATGCTGGGCAAGAAGCCTATGACTAGAGTCTCTGGGAAGTAGAAACTGGATGCCCTGGGCCAGGCTGGTGGGAGGGTGGAGATGGAACAAAGATAACCAGACCAGGATTTATAAAATGGCAGATGGGAGAAAGTAGAGCAAGAATACACTCTGAATTTGACAAATCAACAAACATTTCTAAAGAAGCTCCTGTGTCCAGTAGGAGGGGAGGAGCCCAATAACGTGATTGTTTGTCCTTCATACTTGAAGAGGGCCAATGACATCATGATGTTGGGGTCAAGGTATAATGCAGGAGGGGCAACGTGGCCCTCTAGATCCTCAAGTACGGCTCTTTGACTGAATCTAACCTTCATAACCAATCCCCGTATTAAAAGGGTCCTTAATAAAAGGATCTAGATTCCCAAGGACCTAGAAGGCTGCATGTGGCCTGAAGGCCACAGGTTCCTCGCCCCTTGTACAGTGTGTTCAACTGTGGCCGATCAGACCAATATGAGCTCAGAAGGCTCCACCACAGGTTAGGCACAAATAGTTTGTTCGAACATCTTGGATGGAGACGTCTCTAGATTCGAGCATCTCATGTGTCCTTTGTGCTACTGCTCTATGAGTACAGCACCTTCTTTGATGTGGGCACACCATATTGGATGATCCTGTGCCAGTGTCTCCCATGACTCAAACTGGATACTAAAGTTCTTCAAAGAGACCTTGAGAGTGTCTTTGTATCACTTCTTCTGACCTCTATGTGAGCACTTTGCCTCGTGTTCACCATAAAACCATCTTTTAGTGGCCAGCCCATTGGAGTTGTACTTCTGAAGTAGAGTTTGAATGCTTGGAAGTTCAGTTCTAGAAAGGACCTCAGTGTCTGGTACCTTATCTTTCCAAGTGATCTTTGGAATCTTCTTAAGAAAATTCAAATGGAAGGTGAGCATATCACTGGTAGACTGTCCAGATTTCACTGGCATACAAGTCAGTATAATGTCTCTGTAAACCTATAGTGTATAGTCTAATATATAGTCTAATACATCTTCTCTCCCATACTTTCTTTTAGATCCTACAAACACTGAGCTAACTCTGGCAATGGGCAGGTCAACCTCATCATCTTTGTAAACATTATCTCATTTTATCTTTACAACCACCCTGGAAGGTAGGTGCTATTATTTTCATTCCTATGTTACAGATAAGGAGATTGAGTTTTTAAGTTTTTGTCCAGGACCACAGAGCTACTAAGTTTCAAAGGCAATATTTGAACTCAGGGCTTCCTGACTCCAGATCAAGAGCTCTATCTACTGTGCCACTAGCTCCCTCCACAGATACATTATTCCTACCTTCATGAAGTTTACAAGCTAGGGCAGGGGCATAAGATACTAACACGAAAAACTGTATAAAATTGTAGGACTGCAGAAGAGTTTCTAAAAGTATTTTTGATACAAAGTTCAAGGCAGAAAACACCATTGTTGAAATGATAACATGGAAGGCTTACTATGGCATGTGGCATGTAAGCAGCTTCTGGGAAAATTGGGATAGAGGTAGGGGAAGAAAAGATTGATGTTTGACATAATTATGAATAGGGAAATAGAGTCAGTCTGTGATGGGGAAGCTTGCTGGGCAGAGTTGAACTGTGCCATGGTAGCAACAGCACTAGAACATCCAGGTCAGAGAACCCTGCTTCACATTGCCACTCCTTCTTAACCCCTGGTGGTCTTGATCAAGTGAATCTTCCTCTCCTAGGTAGTTTTTTTTTCCTCATATGCAAAATGAAGGTGTTGGACTGCATAATCTCCAGATCCCTTCCGGTTGTAAACATCACGATGGCAGGTCCTGGAACAAGCCTATGATGCAAGGATCCTTACAAAAGTTCTTAGGCAAAGATTTCCAGTAGTCAGGCTGTACCATCAGGAACTCAAAAAGCCCCAAATTGGTTTTGATCCCAAGGACGGCGTTTTAAGCAGGGTAGTTTTGCACTTAGAGTCAGAAAGACTGGGATCCAAATACTATTTCCGACTCTTACCAGCTGTGAGGCCCTGGACAAGGAGCTCAAATTCTATCCCCCTCATTTTCCTCATCTGCAAAATGGGGATAATTTTACCTATACCACAAGGTAGTTTGTGGAGCAAATGAGATAACACATGCGAAATGCTTGGCAAACCTTAAATCACTGTATAAACATTAGCTATTGTTATGATGCAATTTCATCAGAGGTGAAAAAAATACCTTCCGTGTTTGATGGCTACTGCCTGAGCTCTTGTTAATGGGACAAAGCTGTCTTTTATTATTTTTATTCTCCTGAAATTTTACCATGCTTGCTTCCAAAAGTATTTGAGGAAACCTAGAAGGTGAAACATAATGCATTTTTTAAAGAGTGTAATTGGAGTGGGGAGGAGCGGGAAACAGAGCTCTTAAGGGAAAGGAAAACTTAGAGATATGTTTTGAGGCACTGGAGATGGCTAATTGCTACAATTGGGCATTGAATTGACTCTGAATTTCTTGGCAGCTAATTCAGAAATGTAGTATATTGAGTCAGAATCTTTATCGCCTGATGCCAGGGGAGCTCGGCTTCTGGAACTTTCCACCAAACTGAAAAGTCTTTACATAAAAACCTAAGAGAAGAAACAAGTCAAGATGGAGCAACAGGAAGAAGCTGTGCAGCTCAGCTCTCCTGGCCACTACATGACTCAGTCCCTGGGTGCAGGAACCACACCTTTGTTACTCCAACCTTGATCCTCAGAGGAAGGGCAACCTAAGACTCAGTCCCCAGGGTGAAAAAAGGAGCCTCGACATGGTCACTCTGATCACCCCAAGGAGGAAGAAACCTGAGACTCAATGCCAAGAAAGTCCTCAGTGAGTTCCAATTTCAATCCCCATGGGGGAAGGGGGGGACATCTGAATCTTGGGAGTCAGTTCCCAGGGCATGGGTGTCACCGCTCTAATTTGGAAAGAGAATTAACAACTTAGCAAAATAGTTATAAAACTTTACCCAAGTAAAAGACTCTCTGAAAATAAGAGTGGGCCAAAGAAAAGTTAACTCCATGACACAAGAAATATTAAAACAAAATGAAAAGGTAAAAAACATACAAAATGTAAGGCATCATATCAAGAACAACTGAACTATAAAAGAGATAGACAATAAACAGAATTTAGGCAACTCAATATCAGAAAAAAAGGAATTAAACAAACTATTAATGATCTCCCAAAGAAATAAAAACCCCAGGAATAGATGGATTTACAAGTAAATGCTTTCAAGTATTTAAAGAATAATTAATTCCAATGTTTGAAAAAATAGCAAAAGGAGAGGATCCTATCAAATTCTCTTTTTTATGTCAAAAAGGATCTTGATTGTTAACCAGAGATAATAAAAACAGTGAAAAAAAACTATGGAACAATATTCCTAATGGATTTTGATGCAAACATTTTAAATTAAAAGTTAGCAATGAATCTATAGTATTCATGTATTACAAAGATTATACACCATAACCTAGTCTGAATTTATACAAGGAGTGCAGGGCTTGTTCAGTATTAGGAAAATTATACACATAATTGGCTACATTAATAACAAGAACAAAAATCATATAATTATTTCCAATCTAATGCAATCCAATATAATTTAATAAACATTTATCGAGTGCCTCCTATGTGCCAGGCACTGGGCTAAGTGCTGAAAATAGAAAAAGAAAAAAGTCCCTGCTTTGAAAGAACTTATAGTCTAAGGGGGGATACATACAAAAGGAAACTGAAAAAGAGGTGAGGAAGGATGGTGCCAGAAGCTACAAGGCAGAAAGTATGAATATAACAATAGAGTCAAAACCAAGTAAAACCTCTGCAGCAAGTGAAGAGATGGCTGCGATTCTGAGGCCGCTATCAAAGGAGATTGTGGAAGGATGTTTTTGCTCCACCCTCCAGTTCTCCAGTCTGAAAGGCACAAACAACTAGCAGTACTGCTGAGGTGGGAGAACCAAAGCTAATGCAGCAAAAGACAGAGCCAAAGCTTCTGACAACAGATAGCACCCATTTCTGATTTTTATTTTTTTAAGTACATTAAAAACATAGAAATAAATGGATCTTTCCTTAACTTGGTAAATAGTGTAAAGAGCTTCTATCATATATAATAAATCAGAATACTTTCTGCTAAGTTAAAAAAAATAGAGGAAGACAAATGATGTCTATCATCACCACTTCCATAGTGCTAGTAATGTTAGTTGTAAAAATGAAATAAGAAAATGAAATTGCTAGAATAAGGATCGGCAAAGAAGGTGAAAATTTTTTGTTTTTATGGATGCTATGATAATGTACTTAGAAAAACCTAGAATTCACTAAAAATCAACAGAAATAATAACTTCAGAAAAAAGCAGAACACAAAATAAATTCACAAAAATTATCATTGGCATTTCTGTGTATTACCAACAAAATCAGGGAGGAAAGGTGAGCAAGAGAAATTCCATTAAAAACAACTTCAGAATGTTTATAACAAATAGTAGTCTACCTACCAAGGTGCACACAGCAACTTATATGAAAACAACCCAAAAACTCTTTTTATAGAAATAAAGACAGACCTAAGTAATTGAAAAAAATTAGTTACTCATAGTATGCCAACCAATATAATAAATGTAATAGTATCACTTAATTTACTTATTCATTTTCATAATAATCAAATAATTAAAAGATTATAGTAGATGTATCAAACTTGGTACCCACAGCTGCATGAGGTCTTCAAAATCCCCCTATTGGCCAGAACCAGATTCGTAATCATAAAACGTTTGATAATTGTAAAAGTAATTAAGGTGGGACTTTTTGCTGTTCTAGTCTTAAGTGCCTATAATGATCCTGGCCTTTGTTTGAATGGGCCAAATAAAGCAGGATCTTTTTGTCTTGGAGTATTTCTCTGCACTGAGACAATTGGGAGTCATTTTTTGTATATGATTGTGTTGGTAAACAAAATGGGCTCTTAGCACTCAGTTCAACCAAGTGCCCTTGAAGAGTTTGGCCTTTGTTTCCTTGATTAGATTTGGGAGTCTTTGGTGACCTCCTTGCCTCAGGGGAAGGTCTAGTTTACACATGAGTTTGAGTGACATATTTGGGACATCAGAGACTTTTAGACCACATGGTTAAGTCACCCTTTTGTGATGATTCTAGGTCACGTGAGTGAGTCGCATGTGTGACTCACCCTTGACCCTGAAAAAGATATAAAACCAGGAGTTGGCTTTCTCTTTTTCCAGAGCTCTTGCCCACAGCCATGGTGGTACGCGCATGACTCTGGGCCAGCCTTTGTTATGAGCTCCCAGGCTGAACCTAGATGTTGGTAACTATGAATTGTGTTTGGTCCGTCTATTGATGTTCATAATTTGTTTGTATTTGCTCTGAAGTTCAGGGTGTTGGCTTTTTCCCCTGAACTAAGTGACTGGTGTTTGTATGCTGAATTAAAGTAAGCTTGTCAACCCTTTAATGTTCCTTTCCTTACTAAAGCAGATCAAAAGAACCTGGACTTTGGGAGCATGCTTGTTGTTGGGCTTGTGTTGGTCTTTCACCCCCACAACAGCTGCTAGCCAGATTGTTGCAACAATGATGCGATACTGGGGATGGGGAACTTTCCCACACCCAGCCTCAGTGAGGTCAGAGCCCTCAGGGCTCCAAACAGGATATAATTGAGGAAAGCTTGGCATTTGACTTTTGGGGCACCCTCATGAAAGGAGTGTTGAGACTTTGGGCAAGCTGCAACTGCCCCCCCAGCTTTGCAACCCAGATGTTGGTTCTTCTCAGGTAACTATGAATTGTGATTTGAATCAGACAAGGTCTGCCTGTTGACGTTTATCATTTCTGTTCGTATTTGCCTTGAAGTTCAGGTGGCTGATCTTTTCCCCTTGAGCTGTGAATGATATTTGTATGCTTGATTAAACTGAGATTGTTAACCCCTTAAAGTTACTTTCCTTAGTAAAGCTGATCAAAGAACCCGTGTTGGCAGCTTTCTGTGTCCTGGGTGTTGGCAGGTCTTACACCCCTACAGCAGCTGCTAGTAGATTGTTGCTACAATAATATAAATAAAAATAAAATGCAAACATAAATAATGTTAATGTGTGGTTTTCCAAGTCACTGTGCAGCCCACAGGAATCTCCTTTTCCTTGAGTTTGCTTTAGAGAACTACAAAAATAATAATTAAATCGATCAAAAGCACACAAGTTCATAAGTAATGCTTTATTCAAACATTCATCTTGAGAAACAAAAGGTTAAGAATCTCTAGAGAAATAAAGAAAAAAGAGAGGATTCTGGGAAGACAGTGTAGTAGATTGGAAAATTCCAGACTCTCCAAATTTCTCCCACACAAAAGGCAAGAAACTGATTCAATTATGTAAAGATAAGTAGTCAAAAGTTCTTGAGGTAATAACGCTATTTATAGCCATATCTTTTTTAAATGTTCCAACTTACTAATGATTAGAGAAATGTAAATTAAAGTGACTCTGTGTTTCCACCTTTCACTAACCATAGCGGCAAAGATAACAAAATAAAAATGACAGATGTTGGAGGGTTTGTAGGCCTACTGATTTCCAGTTGATAGAGATGTGAACTGGTCAAGCCATTCTGAATAGAAATTTGGAACTTTACACCAAAAGTCACTAAACTGTGCATGGCCTTTTTACCCAGTAATTCCAGTACTAGTTCTAAACCTTAAAGTGATAAAAAAAAAAAGGTGAAAATGTTTAACATGCACAAAAATATTTATAGCAACTCTATAGTATCAAAAAAATAGAAACTAAGGGAATTCCTGTCTTGTGACTTATGAATGCAATAGAAAACAATTATGATGTAAGAAATGAAGAAAGTACTTTTTTTTTATATATTTGCTATGTGGAGTTGAAAACTCAAAGTTGTTTAATTTAGTCACCAGCTTTTAAAAACATGGTTATTGTTCTTTCAAATCACTGAGCAAATGATTCATATCTTGTTTAGAGAAAAATGGGGGGGATGGGGTTCCTATTGATTTAAAAAAAAAACAGCACTTAATCATTCTGGGATGCTGAAGTATACTTACACACAGGCCTAGAACCACAATATGAATTCCCCAATGAGATGGTTTAGGATGTATATTTCTAAGGGAGATCATTACTTGAACTACTTCATCAAGCCCTGTGGTTATAAATGGGCTGCTTCCTCTTGAGAGAAAGTAATAATGCGTCCCGTGGAACAAATGCTGGACTGAGCCCCAGGAGAAGCCTGGATCCAAATCCTTCCTCTGATACGCCCATTAACATGTAATTTAACCTCTCTGAGCCTTGGTTTCTTCACTCCTAAAAGAGGAATAATAATTCCTCAGAACCTTCTTCACAGGCTCGTAGGGAGACCCGAATGAAAGGTGTCCCAAAAGTCTTAGTGCCATTTTTAGCTGTAACAGTGTAAAATAGCTCTAAAATTTTTGGAACGCCTCATATATGTAACATGCCTTGCAAACTTTAGAGCAACATAAATATTAACTGTTATCATTAAATGGGCCAGTTGTTTGTTTGTTTGTTTTCCCCATCACCAATTCTGTTGTTTGTTCTGAAGATCGGTAACAGTATTGTCATTATTCATACTACTTTTCTTTAGAGCAGTTGCTATGCAAGTCTCATTCTTAGGCTTCCATGGGTGAGTTGGGACAAGGACTAGGAAAGATTGGACAGATCCTCCTGAAGGAGGCAGCTAGGTGGCAGCACAGTGGATAGAGTACTGGGCCTGGAGTCAGGAAGATGTATATTCCTGAGTTCAAATCTAGCCTCAGACACTTAGTAGCTGTGTGACCCTGTGGAAGTCATTTAACCCTGTTTGCCTCAGTTTCGTCCTATGTAAAATGATCTGAAGAAGGAAATGGCAAACCATTCCAGTATCTCTGCCAAGAAAACCCCAAATGGGTTCATGAAGAGTCAAACATGACTGCACAAGACTGAATGTACTCTATATGTTTCCTTGACAGTCTTCCTCTCCTTCTGCCAACACACATGAACATACACCCAAATCAGTTCCCAACCAGACTTCATCAAGGGTTGGCACCAGTCTGAGGAGAGCAGTAAATGATGAACACAATCCCATTACCTTACTCCTCCAAGAGGGTTAAATCACCTTCACTGGCAGCTTTGTCTGGGAAGCATCTTTTCTGCTAGATGACTCTAATTACATAGGCTTCAGAGAATCACAGAATCTCAGCATTGGAAGGGACTTCAGAGGTTAGCTAGTTGACTAACAAGAAGCCACTCTACAATGCATCCAATATCTGATTACTCAGACTGTACTTTAAGACTGCCATTGAGAGGCTAAACTCACTCCCTCATGAGGTAGGGCATTTCGTTTTTGTTTTGATCTAATTGTCCTGAAGTTTTCCCTTATGTCAAACGGAAATTTGGATCTCACTGATTCCTATCCATTGCCCCTGTTTCTGCCATATGGGACTGTGCTTTATTGCTGCTGTTCAGTCATTTCAGTTGTATTTGACTGTTCATGACTCCATTTGGGGTTTTCTTGGCAAAGAGACTGGAGTAGTTTGCCATTTTCGTCTCCAGCACATTTTACAGATGAAGAAACTTAGGCAAACAAGGTTAAGTGACTTGCCCAGGGTTACACAGCTAATAAGTGTCTGAGGTCAGATTTGAGCTTGCAGAAATGAGTCTTCTTGACTGCAGGTCCAGCACTCTATCCACTGTGCCATCTAGCTGCCCTCAAATTTTAATGTTCATATTTTAGGTATTTTGTTGTTGTTCAATCATGTCTGAATTTTTATGAACTCATTTGGGGTTTCCTGGCAAAGATACTGGAGTGGTTTACCATTCCCTCTGCACCTCATTTTACAGAGGAAACTGAGAGGGTTAAGTGACTTGCCCAGGGTCACACAGTTACTAAGTGTCTGAGACTGGATTTGAACTTAGGTCCCCCTGACTCCAAACCTAGTAAACTATACACTGCACCATCTAGTGGCCCTAGGGACCATCTAGAACAAGCTTAATGAATCTCCCATGTCATTGTCCTCCTCTGGACACTCTGCAATTTATGAATGTCCTTGCAAAAATGTAACTCCCTGACTTAAATACAATATTAGGGCATAATGTAGCAAGACTAATTACATCTCTAATACTATATACTACATCTCCCTTAATAAAGCCAAAGGTCACATTCATTTTTTTGGTTTATGTTTTGTTTGAGGTTTGTTTGTTTTTTTGGCTACCATATTACATTGTTGATTCATACTGAATTTACTACTCTCCAAACCCCTTATCTTTTTCAGATAAATGTCTATCTGGCCATACCTTCCCAATCTTATATTTGTGAAATTGATTTTTTGGAAGCCAAGATTAAGATTTATCTTTCACTTCAATGAAATGCCATGGGGAAGTGCCTTCTACTATTATCCTCTGTTCTCAGTCAGTGGTGGTCCTCTCTCCACCCTTCCAAGGCCCAGCTTCCTGTTACTCAGTTCTGCTTGGCAGCCTTCTGTAGTTGTCTCTCCTCTAGCAGGTGATACTCATCCCTTTTCTCACTAGTTTTCTCCTCACAAAAGGTCTTAAAGCAGAAGTTAAATGAATATTTATTTGTTTACTATTATATTAGGGATTGTTTTTTCATAAATGACCTATCTAGCCTAGCCCTCATGAGATGAATCTCCAAACTTAAAAACAAACAAAAATATCCATTGTTCTTAAATCTTTCTTTTGTAAAGACTTTCTACAGCCCAAAATATGATAGGCTTATTTGAGGTCAATGTAAAATTCTTTGTAACTAACAACGAATCACTTTGTCAAGTTTCATCCAAGAGCTATGGTGAGCTGTTACCTATCTATTCTCTTCCTGTGTCAAGGCAAAGTATATCTTGCTCATGTCATCATGCCTTGTTGAGTCTTGTGGTTCAAGTGCTTTCTACTCTCTCTGATCGCCCTCCTCTCTCTCTAGCTTCATCTGGGCATCAGGATAATCAAGTTGCCCAATGGCTACTTCATTCCAAAATAAGAGATGGAACCTACTTCTCTGCCTCCAGAAGATTGCGCTTTTTTCAATGTGCAACATCAGTTGAAGGAGCTGCCAATATTTAGCCCACGGAAGAGATGATTTATGGGGCATATGATAGTCATCTTCAAATGTTAGAAAGATTGCTATGAGGAAGAAGGATTAAACTTGTTCTTTTTTGCCCCAGAGGAAAGAACTGGGAGCAAGGAAAGGAAATTGAAATGAAGTAAAGTTAGACTTGATTTAAGGAAAAAACTGGAAGGGAAAATGAAAGCTTGCCAAATGCAGGCTGCCTCAGAAGGAAATGGTTTTCTCCTCACTGAAGGTCTTCAAGAAAGAGTGGATAAATACCTTCTGGTCACATTAGAGATTCTTTGGGGGGTGGGGTAAGGGTTGGAATAGATGGTCTCTGAAGTCCCTGTATTTGCAAAATTCTGTAATTTATCAAAAGAAAGATTTGCATATACATCTCTACTCTTTGGTCCCTGGAATGCTGAAGAACAAAGTGTAATAAATGTGGAGTATAAACAGAAGCCAAAATCATTGAGCTTACCTAATTAGACACAACAAACAAAATAATGAACTTAAAGAAACCAATCTCTAAGAGGCATGTGAATGACAAGCAAGATCAACAAAGATGAATTGGTCTGGAAACACTCACACTTGATCTCTGTCATCACTTCAGTAAGGCATAGAAGAAAAATGTAAATTACATTTCCCTCAAAGACTGAACAAATGATCTGGGACTCATAATGAAGAAGACCCTGATCAGTGGGAAAACAAATTCATCAGCAGTAATACAAAATGATTTTTTAAATAGAGAAATATCTTGTCCCTCATCCAAAGTAGAGATCACCTATAGTACGCAGACTTAAAAACACAAAGTGAAGCCCGATATCATCTTGAATATCTGTTTTACTTATAATAGGCAAGTGATTGATGATTGCTTCATTACATTTTATTTACTTAGTCTCTGGGAACCCTGAAGAACAAAGGATAATAATAAAAAAATAGAAATGTCTAAGGGTTAATGTGTGGAGATTAGCACCTTAACTATGTTGTGTAGCTACTCTTTCTAACTCTGTATCATTTGCAAATTGGATTAAATTAACATCTATACCCTTATCTAATGGTTTATTGACTTAAAAAGAAATCAAATAGTACAAAGCCAAAATTAGAACCCAACTGTACTCTACTTTCCTCTTGTATATAAACATGCCTCTTGATGCTGTCCCCTGTCCCCTGCCCCTGCCAACCTACATTATAACAGGTATTCTGGTAATTGATTTTTTTCTGCTCATATAATTCTTTCTCAATTCTGGCCTTCCAGGGGACTGTTTGGCACTGAATGGTCACAGCTCACATGGCACCACATCCCACTAGGACACTCAGTTGGCACTATGGAAGACTGCCATCCATGCCATGCTATTAGTTCAACTCCATCTGATACCTTGGTGGAACAAGAGAGCAAAACAATATTTCTTCTTCTGCTACCAATTTAAGCTCCATAGAACAGAGAAATGAGGGGTAAAGATAGGGGTAAAGTGGGACTTTCCTTCCACTTTTCCAAAGGGAGGAGCTGCTGCTTATCTAGTTTCTGGAAAGAGGGAGGAAGAGCAAGGTCATCCATAGGTGCCTCTGATCTTCCTTTCTGCATCTCTCTCCCAACTTCAGGTGCCCCTCTGGGTAAATTACATCCATTTGGGACCACCTATGAATAAATCACTTCATGTACTCAATCCTTCCAGTCACAAGCTTTTAATTTCCATGTTGCATCTTAGGAATGTACCTCCTAAGAAGCAAAGAGAAACCAAGAGTTACTTATTCAAAAGTGTACAAAATGTCAGGTATTGAAAATGATATCATTCCCTAACGTCCTCATTCATGATAAAATTGTGAAGTGGATTATGACAGTGAGAGACTTACTGGGAGAACTTCCAAAACTCCATCTGGCAAATTGAGATACTGTCTTTTAAAAAGTGATCCCACTGTCTATAAATGTAATGGGCCAAGACTTGAAGTCTTGCAGTCGAGTCAATAGAGAAAGGAAACCTAGACAATGATAAATATAAATGATAGCTCTAAAGCCAAAAAAAGGAGGAGAGCTAGTTTATTTTGTTGTATCTTGGTTACCACAGGGTGCAGTTCTCATTTCATGACTCCACATCTATCACATCTCTGGAAAGCGTAACAAACAGCATCTCTCAATGATGCTCCAGGGACATGCATTCTTCCACTCTGGCATGTAACTCCATCACACAAAATAGAAATGTGCTATTGGACTCCTGGTGTCATACTGATTTTAGTCTACTTTGGCTTTTTAATCACAAAATTTTCTGTGAACAAGAATTTCAAAAACTATTTCTCTTCATTCTAGAGGTATGGGTTTCATGAAAAGTAAGAAAAAGGACATTTCAGACATAAAACTGTCATTCTTTTGGTGACTTCTCAAAGACTGACTTATTTTCTATAAGTGTTAAATGTTGGTGGAATTCAAATTAGGGCAATTACGGTATCCCGATTATCATACATATGTATACAGGCTCTAACCGCTTTCTCATTTACCAACAAAATTCAAAGCTTGGACTCTTGAATGGATCCATAATCTTTACAATGTGGCTACTTCCAATGACACAGGTCGTAATCCATCTCTCTCCTCTAATCCTATACAGCTCTTCTCCATGACCTACTATAAAGGGGCCCACCTAATATGATGGAAGCCCTCCACTAAGTAAAAGTTTCTTAACCTGGGGTCCAGGAATGTGTGCTTTTTTAAAAATATTTTTCATAAATGTATTTCACTATAATTTGTTTTCTTTATAATACTACGTGTTTTATACATTTAAAGGCATTCTTCCAGTCAGACCACCCCACCCCCACACCTCACCCCACCAACTTCAGTGTAACCCCAGGGAAACACAGAAAAACCCCACCTGGCCTCAGCACGCAATACCCACCACCGCCAGCTCCAGCTCAGCACCAGGTAAGCTACAGCCTCTACAGCCTCCAGCTGCCAGAACCTAAGGCTCCAGCACACAAAGCCAGTAACCAGGCCCCTGTCCATCAGCACAAGAAGTGTAGGATAGTGCCCCCTATGCCCCAGAAGCAGGGATCATCTTTAAAAGCCAGGAAAAAGGCAAATACCATGAGCAAGAAGTCACATATGAAAACAAAGACTATAGATTCTTACTCTTGGGACAGGGAATATCAAATTCAGAAGAAGATAGCATTGTCCCTATACCTACATCTGAAACCTCAAATGGAAATATGAACTGGTCTCGAGCCCAAAAAGCCTTCTTGGAAGACCTCAAGAGGGATTTTAAGAGTCAAATTAGAGATATAGGAGAAAAATTGAATAATTCCTCTAAAATACAATTGACGAAATGAGAAAAAAATTCACTGAAGAAAACAACTCATTAAAACATAGAATTGGCCAAATGGAAAAGAAGGTACAAAAACTAACTGAAGAAAACAATTTGTTGAAAATTAGAATTGGGCAAGTGGAAGCTAAGGACTCTGTGAGGCATCAAGAATCAGTCAAAAAATCAGAAGAATGAAAAAACAGAAGAAAACATAAAATATCTCATTGGAAAAATGACTTACCTAGAAAATAGATCCAGGAGAAATAATTTAATAATTATTGGTCTACCTGAAAGCCATGATCAAAGCATTCTTCTGAGATGGAGTCCATAGGCTTCATCATCTGGTCCACATACAAAAGATAAAGAGTCCTTCCTATGGATCTTCTGGCATTATACGCATATCTATGAAGCACAAAGACTCTCCACAAGTTTTCTCTTTCTAATTCTGGGTGTCTCTCTGCCAAAAAGAAATTGAACACAGAGAGGGGAATGTCTGGGAACTGGAACAGGCTGGAGATTTTGAAACAAGCAATAGGCTCACCAGGGTGAAGAGCTGGAATTTGAGGGAGGCACAGGGTAGATTGAAACTGAGGCACCGAAGAGTGAAAAACTTGCTTGAGTCAGAGTCAGGGGACTATCCTAAATCTCCCTTGATTCCATTTATCCATCCATTTTTAAATAAATATTCATTAAGTGCCTGCTGTGTGCCAGGCACTGTGCTAAGCACTGGAGATACAAAAAAAAGGCAAAAGACAGTCCCTCCCTTCAAAGAGCTTGCAATCTAATGGAGACAACATACAAAGAAATATATACAAAGCAAATTACATACAGGATGAACAGGAAATAATTAATAAGGAAAAGGCCCTAGAATTAAATACATTAGGGAAGGCTTCCCGCAGAAGGTGAGGTCTCAGGTGGGACTTAATGGAAGCTAGAGAGGTCAGCATTCTAAGTGGAGAAGGTAGAGCATTCCAGGTGTGGGGGACAGCCAGAGAGACTATCTGGAGCTAGAGATAGCATGTCTTGTTTGTTGAACAGCCAGGAGGCTGGTGTCATTAGATCAAAAAGTATGTGGTGGGGAGTAAAGTGTAAGAAGACTGGAAAGTTAGGAAGAAGTTAGTTTATTAAGGGCTTTGAATGTCAAATAGAACATCCTAGAGTCAATAGGGAGCCACTGAAATTTATGGGTGGGGAGGGGATGTTGTATTACACGATTGGACCTCACTTTAGTGGTTGAATAAAGGAGTTGGAAAGGAGAGAGGCTTGAGGTAGTGTTTCAACAATCCTGCTAGTAGCTGCTGTGGGGGTGTAAAACCAACAACAACCATCACACAGAACACTGCAAGCCCAGGTTCTTTTGATCTGCTTTACTAAGGAAACCAACGTTAAGGGGTTAACTATATTACTTTAATCCAGCATACAAATATCATTCACTTAGTTCAGGGGAAAAAGCCAGCACCCTGAACTTCCGAGAAAATACAAACAAATTACAAATATCAACCGACAGACCTTGTCTGATTCAAATCTCAATGCATAGTTACCAGAGTTTAACAAAGTCTGAACATCTGGGTTTACAAGCTGAAGGGCTCTTAACTACAGCTGCTCAGAGTCTCCACATCACCACACTGCCAAGAGTGAGAGCCCAAAGCAAATAGTTCTGTCTTCCCTTTTTATGTACTCTTTAGCCATTATCAAATGTCATCTGAGTGACCAGAACTTAAGTTCTTTCTATTGGCTCTGGTCTTAGCAACTCCCCTTAGGACATTGGGGGCTTCACACCCACATGGGCTTAGCACCTAGTAGCTTGGGGTTTGGGGCCTACTTAGGAGTGATGATATAATCAGACCTCCCTTCATTGGCCCCACCTTAGTTACCAACGCAGGCAGGCAGACCCACCATTAGGATATTGCAATAGTCTAGCCAGGGGTGGAAAACCTGTGGCCTTAAGGCCACATGTGGCCCTCTGGGTCCTCAAGTGCAGCCCTTTGACTGAATCCAAACTTCACAGAATAACTCCTGTTAATAAAAGGATTTATCCCCTAGCCCAGGCATAAGGTGATGAGGGCTGGCACCAGGATAGGGGAAGCATCAGAAGAGAGAAGGGAATGTGTTCAAGAGAAGTTGCAAAGGTGAATTCTACAGGCCTTGGCAATAGATAGGACATGGGACAAGGGGAAGGATGGGTAAGAGATAGTGAGGAATCCAAGATCACTGACTGAGTGATTGGGAGGATGGTGTTGCCCTCTACAGGAATATGGAAGAGAGGAGGAAGAGTTTGTTCTGTTTGTTTGTTCAGAGGAAGATAATGAGTTCTGTTTTAAACATGTTGAGTTTAAGATGTCTAATGGACATCTGGTCTAAGATGTCTGAAAGGCTAGATGCAATATTAGAGATGAGCAAAGAGACTGGGATAGGACTGGTAGATTTTAGAATTCATCAGCATGAATATGGTAATTAAATCTATAGGAGTTGATTTGATCAGCAATTGAAGTGAAGTAATAATAATAACTAGGGGGAGAGAGAGAGAGAGAGAGAGAGAGAGAGAGAGAGAGGGAGGGAGAGGAAAGGAGGGGGAGGAAGGGAAAGAGAGAGAACACTTTATGGTTTGAACACATTATCTCATTAGATCCTTACCACAACCGTATGACGTAGCTGCTACTATTATCCCTATTTTACAGAGATTACCTTGGTAGAGTACATTCCAGGGATGTGCGCATTGATAATGAGGTTGATGCTCACATTGCCAGAGCTAGCTTAATGTTTGGGGAGCTCCGAAGGAAAGTATGGGAGAGATTACTGATTACCTAACTGAGGGTCTACAGAGCTATGGTGTTGACCTCATTGTTGTGTGCCTGTGAAACCTGGACAGTCTACCAGCGCCATGCCAGAAAACGGAATCACTTCCATTTGAATTGTCTTAGGAAGATTCCAAAGATCACCTGGCAGGATAAGGTACCAGACACTGAGGTCCTTACTTGAACTAAACTGCTAAGCATTCAGACTCCATTATAGAGAGCGCAACTCTGATGGGCTGGCCATGTTGTTTGAATGCAAAACGTATGCTTGCAAAAAAGACTATTTTGTGGAGAACTCACACAGGGCAAGCGTTCACATGGTGGTCAGAAGAAGCTATACAAGGAGACTCTCAAACTCTGTCTCAAGAACTTTGGAATTAATTGTGTGACATGGGAGACACTGGCACAGGACTGCTCAAAACAATGTTCCCACATCAGAGAAGGTGCTCTGCTCTATGAGCAAAGCAGAATTAAAGCAGCTCAAAGGAAACACAGGATATACAAGTTTGGAGTATCCACCCCAAATGTCCACATGGACTATTTGTGCCCGACCTATGGTAGAGCATTCTGAGTTCATATTGGCCTGATCAACTACAGCTAGACACAATGAATCTTGAATGAAGCATAGTGATGTCATTTTGTTCCTCTTCAAGAACAAAAGATAACCACCAACCAAACAACAGAGAAAACAGATGCAATCGATGTTAAGTTGCTATCCAAGATCATACAGTTGATAAGTGTCTGAGGCAGAATTTTAACTCTGGCCTTACTGACTCCAAGTATTTTACCACCAAACTTCCTCCATAACAGGGCTCTAAAGTATTTATAAGAGAGAGGAGGTCCATTCTGTTGCTCTTTAGGAGGGAGAGACTCCTTCACTTGAGATAAGAAAACAACAGGTAGATTTTTTTCATTGAAAAACCCCAGTGGATGCTTCACATGGGTCTTAGGAAGCAGAGCTGACAAACAGCTAGTTAAGCCAAATTATAATTTAAACATGAAGCTAAACCAGACTTAGTTCCTCCCAAACTATCTTAATGACTAATGCCCCAGTTATATGTTTTTTCTTAGAGTTAAATAAGTAACTTTATCCCCCAGTTTGTGGTAGGTGGGAGATTCTAAGAGACTGGATGGGGTTGCATGGAAGATTGGTTGAAGGACTGGGAATATTTATCCTGGATGATTTTAGATTTAGGGGCAAAACAATAGCCATTTCCAAGTATTTTAATGACCCAGGAGAAGAAATTTCAAATTCATCCTGCTTAATCCTAGAGGACAGAACTAGAAGCAAAGGATAGAAGCAGCCAAGAAGCAGATTGAAGCCCCATGAAAAGCAAAACTTCCTGACAATCAGAGGTATCCAGGAACGGAAGAGGGCCTTCTCAGGAATTAGTGTGTTCCCCATCACCAGACACCTTTAAACAAAGGCTGGATACCATTTTTATAGGTTCTGTAGAGGGTATTCTCATTCAGGTATGGGCATCATAGTTTCTTCCAATTCTGAGATCCTGTTAGACTCCATAATAGCATTGTACTGTCCATAGAAAACTGGTTAGAGTCAAAACCTCATGGTTTGAGTCTTGGTTCTCCTTGTTAATAGTTGGGTAAACTTGAGCAAGTCACTTAAGATATAAAAGCTTCAATATCAGTAAATGGGGATAATGCCTATAGTTCCTTTCTCTCAGGATTGTTGTAATCATTCAATAAGAACAAATTCACATAGGTTCCTCATATACTGTTAATAACTAGATAAATTTAGAAATCATATTCATTGGGGGAGGAGCCAAGATGGCGGCTGGAAAGCAGGGACAGGCCTAAAGCTATCCCCCAGGACCCTCCAAACACCTATTAAAAATGGCTCTGAACAAATTCTAGAACTGCAGCACCCATGGAATAGCAGAGAGAAGCAGGATTCAGCCCAGGATAGCCTGGATGGTTGCTGGATAAGATCTATCACATGGAGCTGGGAGTGGAAGGGAGCAGAGCCCAGCTTGGGCTGTGCCAGGACCAACCAGACCAGGAGCCTGGCAGAATAGGCCCTAGCACCCAGAATCAGTGATCTGTGGCAGTTACCAGACTTCTCAACCCACAAACATCAAAGACAACAGAGAAGGTTAGTGGGAAAAACTATAGGGACAGAGTGAAAGGAGTTCACGGTGGCGGGGGGCTGGGGGGAGAGGGGAGGTGGTGCAGCTACAGAACTACAGCTGCAGTTGCTTGGCCCCAGGCCCACCTGGTGGGAGGAATTAAGGGGCAGATCAGAGCAGGAGTGCAGATCCTGCTCTGATCTGAGTCACAGTCTGGGTTGGCGGTTCTTGGGGGAGGAGGAGTGCTGGTGTGGCAGAGCTTGCTGTGTAGAAAAAACTCTGAAAACAACAGCGCAGCCCCTCAAGCTTGGGACAAAGTGCTCTATACTCTACAAGCAGTCATACCCCCACAAAAAACTCAAGGGGCAAGTAGTTAGCTGTTAATATGGCCAGGCAGCAAAAACAGACTCAGATTCAGACTCAGACTTTGGAATCTTTCTTTGGTGACAAAGAAGACCAAAACATACAGCCAGAAGAAGCCAACAAAGTCAAAGAGCCTATATCAAAAGCCTCCAAGAAAAACATGAACTGGTCTCAAACTATGGAAGAGCTCAAAAAGAATTTGGAAAAGCAAGTAAGAGAAGTAGAGGAAAAATTAGGAAGAGAAATGAAAGTGATGTGAGAAAACCAGAAGACTTGCATGAACTGATGCTGAATGAAGTAAGCTAAACCAGGAAAACACTGTACACAGTAATGGCAACATTGTGAGATGACCAACTTTTTTAGACTTAGCTCTTCTGCGTAATGCAATGATCTAAGACAATTCCAAAAGACTCATGATGGAAAATGCTATGCAAACCCAGAGAAAGAACTATGGAACCAGAATGCAGATCAAAGCATACCATTTCTCTTTCTTTTGTTTTTGTTTTGTTTTGTTTTTCTTTCTCAGGGTTTTTCCCTTTTGTCCTAATTCTTCTTTTACAACATGACTAATTTGGAAATATTTTTAATATATAAAAAGATTAAGATCAAATACTCCCCTTTTCAGGAAGCCTTTCCTAGTGTCCCAAGGTATTGGAGGCTTCCCCTCCAAAACTGCCTGCCATTTACTCTGTATGTATCCTGTATGTGGCTATTTATGCACACACGATCTCCCCAACCAGAATGAAAGCCCCTTGAAGGCGAGAACTTCTTTTTGGATCTTTGTTTCCCTAATGCTTAGCACAGTGTTTTCCACATATTAAGTGATTGATAAGTAAATGCTTGTTGATTTTTTTTTTTAATTTTAGCATAGGTGATTTTGTAGGCAAAACTGTTACTTATTATAAGATTTATGCAGGGGACACGGGGACGTCATCAAAACCAAGCAGCAGTAAAGTGATGTTGAAGTATGTTTATTAGCATTAGTTTATTTGCAGTGAAGTCAGAATCTCCATTTGTGCAGTGCATGGAAGTGGCTCCGCTCTTACCATTAACTAGTTGTTGTTGTCCAAGGATTTCAGTCACACCTGACTCTCCCTGACCCCATTTGGGGTTTTCTTGGTAAAGATACTGGAGTGATTTGCCATTTCCTTCTCCAGCTCATTTTGCAGATGAGAAAACTGAGGCAAACAGGGCTAAGTGACTTGCCCAGAGTCACACAGCTAGTAAGTATCTAAGGCTGAATTTTCACTCAGGTCCTCCCAACTCCAAGAGCTAACATTCTATCCACTGTGCCACCTAGTTGCCCACCATTAATCAGGCTCATACTCATCCTTGAACCTGAACTTGGTACAGTGAATCAGAGATGATTGTTTACAGTAAGTAAGTCAACAAATGTGTATCATACCAACTAGGCACCAAACGTTGTTCTGGGAGTATAGTGCAGAGACAAAGAACAAAGACAAACAAAAAGGGGCAACTTCAACAATTATGTAACATTCTTAAAAGAAAAGATCCCCACATGTGGCTTCTGACATCTTACTTATTCCCCTTAGAAGCCTCCGGAATCACAGTCTCAAAATTCCACATTCAAGCACATCACCAGTTGGTGACCTCTGGAGTAAAGTCTGCTCGATTCTCTCACCTCCACTGCAATGCAATGTTCTCTACACACATGACAACTATATTGTATGATGTGGAGGGAACCAATCACATTATACTCGGTTTCTGGTCTTATGGGGTTTCTTCCTTCTTTCTCTCTTTCCTTCCTTTCCTTCTTTCCTTTATCTTTCATTTCCAGCACTCTCACTCTTCTTTTATTCCTCCCATTGTAACTCCATTCTTTCTTTTCTTTTTCTTTTGCTTTGAGGTGAAATCACCTTTTTCCCACTTAGGGATAGACACCCTGCATACACAGAATCCCTGATAAGATATACAACTATTCTAAAAATTAGGGAACTCATTTCTCCCTTTTAGCTAACACCCAAGCTTTATACTTTCCAGTGGACTGGATAGGCCAGAAGAACCCCAGGTCCAGGGAATTAGTCTTGTCATTTGAAAGGTCTCTGAAAGAACATTCTTTACAAAAATCTCTCTTTTTGCCTCTTTCTCCATTGATTTTTCACTCAAAAGTTGGGTGATAAGAGATGATGCAGGGTTATGTTACCATCTGGGATGGAGTCTGCTGCCATCCTAACCTTCACTTCCTAGTTTTATGGTCCATGGTGTTGATTCGTATAGTACTCTACGGATGGTAGAAAAAATACATCAACTTCAGGACTATAGGCTTTGATCATGAGGCTTGTGGTGCTTAATTCCCCACAGCAGGTCCCCAAACAAAAGAAGGAAAGATGGTAGGCCAAAGGGGATGCTCTGCTAGGGTACTTTCCTGTCTGCTAAGCCATTCCTCTTGGAGGTATATTACACATCATAGGTGTGATTTTTACTGTTTTCTCTTTATTATTTCTCTCTGTGTTTGTTACTTGGGCAAAAGCAATAAAGCATGTGTTTTAGTAGGAACAAATCTCATCTTCCTTTGCAATAGCACCTGAGGGCTCTCCAAACACTCCAAAGGAAGCAGTATTACAGCCTGACAGATTTCTCACTTAAACAGTCCCAGCAACACACCATAGTAAATGACAGGAACCATTTCTCCGGGTGTTGCTGAATTAGAGAAAACAGTTACTGTCTTCTGCCCAACAAGGCAAAGCAGAATAAGATTTCAAAATCCAAATACAAAGGGTTATTCAGGTACTCATTAATTACAAACCAAGCTAAGTTATGAGTCATCTCATCTTTCCTGAGTCATGGAATACAAACTGAATCATGGAACTTCAAATAGTAAATTAATGAAAAGGATGAGTGAGTCAGTAGTTTAGCCGGAACAACACAGTACATGCTAGACTTGGAATGGAAGTATCTGGGTTCATGTCCCAGTTTTGGTAACTCCATTAGCCTTACTTTTCCTCTTGTGTAAGATGGGGACAATTGTATTGTACTAATGCCTAAGGTACTATAATTTGCGAACTCATCAATGTAAGTGTTGACTCCAGTGGTACAAAACACAAGCTTTCTATGCTTGCTAATCTTGTGTGGCTGGATGTTTCTCTCTGTGTGTATGCGTGACTGGATCTCCCTACTTCATCCAAGATGGAAGTATAGCAGCCACTTACAAACCCCATCACTGGGCAGCCTGAAAGCTTTGACCAGTTTTGTTTTTTTCTGACCTGAGCCCCTCCTTGGGTAAGCTGATGATTCTCCACTCCTGAGGGCTCACCATATTGGTGCCATACTAAATTCAGACACTTGATTGGCTTTAACCCACTATGATTCAGAACTCTCAAATTCAAGTGATCCACTAACATTAGCATTCCCACTAGCAGAGATTACAGGCATCCAGGACATGTGACTCTTGTTCATGTCATCTCAATTTCATTTTATGAGGCTGTCCAATGTGTTAGAGACACTTTCTTAGTTTATTTGGAAATCATAAACATATCAGTTAAATGCATAGGCCTCCTAGAAGTTATATTCTGTTTTCAACTTGTTACCAGCCCAGCTTCTTTTTTCAGTCATATATTTCCTTGGTGACATCATTTACACCACTCTTCCTTCATGATTCCTTGATGGTATCATATTTCAGCCAGCTCATGTGCACGCCATGCCTTGCTATTTCCATTGGGTACTGGTCACCTTCAATTCTTCAGAAGCTGTTGTGTTTCATCATTCATCTCCAAATGATGACACTAGAAGAATGTTGATTTATTTTTAAATGAGCCTTTGTTGACTGAAGAAATTTGGATGGTAAAGGTGAGCTGAGTCAACAGGTATGCTGAGAGGGACTGAATTTGTGGAAAAGGATTTTTTGGAAAGACAAAATGGCAAAAGGAAGCAGGCTACAGCATATCATCAAGAAATAGTGTGAAAGAGGTCAGTAACATATATTAACCCAAAAAGGATGGGTCAGTCATGTAGGGAAAATGAGATACATTAGGTGGACAGCTAGATTATTATTCAGATGTAAGGTGTTACTGCCCTTTCATATGGCTCAGTTGAGTGGTGAGCTATATTCCTTGGTGGTTCACTTGTTTGGGGGCATAGGCCTACTCAGAGCTCTAAGAGAAACATTTACAGAAGCAAGGACTCTGTCTACTGTTCTTCATTGTGAACATGAGAAGCTTTAGCATTGTAGGAAGGGCCATCCCCCAACCTGTAGCCTAAGAATGTCATTGTGTGTCTCGAAGGGAAACAGAAGAGATATCTCCAGCCTCTTCTGCTCCTACCCTTCTCCAAGAGACTTTAATTCCTGCCAAGAGGGTAAGCAGGAAGTTAGGGTCAACAGAATCTTGGCTATTCTACTCTCAGAGAAAGTACTGGGCTAGAATTATTTCCATCTGCTCCCTTAAATATTATTAATTTAGGAGATATGATTTTCAGGTTCAAGCTAACTTCTGATCTCTGATTCATTATTGGGAGAAGCAGGACCCTAAGCATTAAATTCAAGGCTTGACGTTTTTTCCACCAAATGCCAGTTTCAAGAACACACATAGTGAATTATCAGAGAAACCCATCTGTGCAAATCAGATAACAAAACCAAACCAGAAATCAGAGAAGGTATACATAGGAGAATCTATACCTGACAATACCAAGTGAAGGACTTGGGTCCAACTGGGAGCAAGGTAACTCAGATCCACCAAGAGAGAATTTTCCATCTCACACCAGGGGAAGTTCCCTAAAGTCTCTAGTGTAGCAACCTGGGCATATGAACATGATGGAGATCTCCAGTTCCTCTCATGCCAGTTGTTTCCTAGAGTCTTTTCCTTCAATAAACTGAAGTGGGGTTGGCATTGTCCATCTTCTTGCTTGAAGCTGGAAGCCAGAAGTGCCCAAAGCAACTGCAGGGCCTAAAGTGACTCAAAGCTTAAAGACCACTGCAGAGACTGAAGCTCTCCCCAACTTCGCCTGCCCCTCACATGGACATGAGGCATTGCTCACCATTGCTGAGGAGTCACATACCAATGGGCTTGTTATTCAGGTTGGAGACCAAATATGGAGACCAAAATTATTCTGCTAAGAGAAAAGTTTAATTCACCTGATCATAGACAGAAAATCCCAGGAACAATCTAACATGTATCCTAGATTGGGGGGGGGGAGTACATTATTGGGTTCAGAAGAAATAGAATCCCATGGACTAAATGGATACAACGGAAGTCAGTTCAGGAGGGATGAAAAGTGCAAAGGAAAGTAATTCAAATGAAGAGGGAAAATGTGATTTGTTTGAAGAGATGTATCTTCAGGATACTGAAGGAGCTCAACAATCAAATTATATCTCAGAAAGGAAATACACTGAAAACAGAACAAGGAGGCAGTAATAGAGAATGGATATGAGCATGGCATGATCCTATAAAAGAGTGTCCAGAATGACCTGAGGACAGTGACAACAAAAGGGTTTTCCTCATTTGTTTTATCTAAGTTGGGAAGAAAGAAGAAGGTCTTTAAATAACTGGCAGCTTATAATTACTTTGTATTTTCAGCACTCAGAACAGCATCTGGCACACAGTAAGCACATATGTTTACACATAATGCAAATTGATTTAATTGGCTGAAAAACTGAATAATATTTGAAAGATCACAGAAGTGGGAATGAGATATGTTGTCTTTGTTCAGTCATTTCAGTCATATCCAACTCTTTGTGACCACCATTTGAGGCTTTCTTGGAAGAAATACTAGACTGGTTTGCTGTTTTTTTTTTCTCCAGCTCATTTTACAGATGAAGAACTGAGGCAAACAGGGTTAAGTGACTTGTCCAGGGTCACACAGCTAGTAAATGTCTGACACCAGATTTGAACCCATGAAAATGAGTCTCCCTGACTTCAGGATAGGTACTCTATCCACTGTGCCACCTGGGTGCCCACCACAAGATTAAAGAAGAGCAAATAACGAAAAGATTAGAGAAGAGCAAATAACCCAATTTTCAAAGTAAAAAGCAATCTATAAACTACCAACAAGGAAGTTTGACTTCAATTCCTGGGAAAATCCTAGAATGGATCATTGAGGTGATGGTTGGCCAACATCTAGCTATAAAATTAGTGCCTACAAAAAACTATCATGACTTCATCAAGAACAGGTCCATGTCAAAATATCATTTCCTTTTTGTCAAGAATACTGTTAATAGATGAAGTGAATGCTGAAAATATACTTGACTTGGATTTTCCCAAAGCTTTTGATAAAGCATCTCAACTATTCTTGTGGAGATAATGGAGAGATGTGGACTGGATGGTAACACAACTGGAACTTAAAGGAAACCAAGGGAGTCATCCGTTGGAACAGAAGAGGGAGAGTTTTCCAGGCATGGGAGATGGCCAGAAAAAAAAAGTCCAGAGTCAAAAGATGGAGTATTCTATTTATGGAAAAGCCAGGAGACCAGTGTCACTGGATAAAGGAATATGTGTTGAGAAGTGAGGTATAAGAAGACTGGAAAGGTATGAGGGGGCCAGGTTATAAAGGGCTTTGAATGTCAAACAGAACATTTTGTATTTGATCCTAGAGGCACCAGGGAGCCACTAGAGTTTATTGGAGGGGGTGGTGACACGATTGGATTTCTGTTTTAGGAAAATCACTTTGGTGACTGAATGAAGGAGTTATTGGAGTAGGGAGAGACTTGAGGCGGCCAGACCCAGGCCATTACAATAACCTAGGCATGAGGTAATGAGGACCTGCATCAAAGTGGCGGCAGGCAGTGTCAGAGGAGAAAAAGGGGCATAAGCAAGAGATGTTGTAAAACTAAAAATTTTAAATGGGGGGTGGGGTGGGAAGAAATAGTGAGGAATCCAGGATAACTCCTAGGTTGTGAGCCTAAGGATCTGAGAGGAAGATGTTACCCTCTTCAGAAATAGAAAAGGTAGAAGGAAGAGAGTTTGGAGGGAAAGACAATGAGTTCCATTTTGGACATGTTGAATTTGAAATGTCTACTGGACATCAAGTTCAAGATATCTGAAAGGCAGTTGGAGATACAAGATTGAGGGTTTGGGGGGTAGGATAGGTGGATTTAAAAATCAACATCATAAAGATGGTAATTAAATTAATGGGAGCTGATAGGATCACCAGGTGAAGTAGTATATAGAGAGAAGACCCAGAACAGAACCCTGAAGGACATCTATGGTTGGAGGGTGTGATTGGGAAGAGGATCCAGCAAAGGAGACAGAGAAGTAGTCAGATAGGTAAGAGAAGAACTAGAAAATAGTGGTGTTCTGAAATCCTGAGAGAAAAGAATATTAAGGAAGAAAGAGTGCTCAACAGTGTCAAAGGCTGAAGTGAGATCAAGAGCAATGAGGACTGAGAAAAGGACATTGACTTTGGCATCTAAGAGATCACTAGTAACTTTGGAGAGAGTAGCTTCAGTGGAATGATGTCAGAAGCCAAATTGTAAGGAGTTAAGAAGAGAAGAAGAGGAAGGAAAGTGGAGATAACTACTGCAGATGGTCTTTTTGAGGAGTTTAGCTACAAAGGTACAGAAGAAAAATAAGATGATAATTAGCAGGGATGAAAAGCTCAAGAGAGGGGTTTTTTTTTCAGAATAGGAGAGTTACGGTCATGTTTATAGGCAGTAGGAAATGAGTCATTTGTCATGTACAGAGGGGTCCTTACATGCATGGCTTGGACAAGGTGGTCACTGAGACCCAGAGAGGAGAAGCCACAGTCCCCATGTCACCAAGTAGTAGAGTTGCCATTCAACACCAGTTCCCCCTAATCCAAACCCAGGGGTCTTTCTACTATACTGGTATTCAGGTAGAGATACCTTATCAAAGATGCTACAGAAATAATTCATAAACAGTATGAGAGAGGTTGAAATAAACAAAATGCCCTAACTCGAGGTTTTATAAAATTTTCCATTTACAAGAGGCAGTGTGGTATAGTGGATAAAATGCTTGTCTCAGAGCCACAAAGAACCTGCTTCTAACACATACTGGCTGTGTGGCCCTGGGCAAGTCACTTCACCACTATAAGTGGAAGAGGAGGTGCAGCTTTGCATTGGTAGAGGGAGTTTCCCATCTGGGTGTTCCCTATTCCAATAGTCATAGATCCAGTCTCTGTCTCTATCCTCATTCCTACTTCAAATGCTACCAAGAATCTTAGTTCTCACTTGAAAGAAACTTTGTTT
>CM053623.1:356025448-356039702 GCA_028646595.1 Phalanger gymnotis
TTTTTTTATGCAACTAGAAAATAACATGCACAGGCAATGGGGCATAGAGATTTATCTTGCCCTACAAGAAAGTAAGGGAAAGGGGGATGGGAGGGGAAGGGGGTGACGGGAGGGGAGGGCAGACTGGGGAACAGGGCAACCTGAGTGTACGCCATCTTGGAGTGGGGGGGTGGAAATGGGGAGAAAATCTGTAAGTCAAACGCGTGTGAAAATCAATGCTGAAAACTAAACATATTAAAAATAAATTAAAATAAAAAAAATATTAGATCAAAAAAAGAGAATGAAAGGAGAGAAAGTAGATGGCTTTTTTTAAAAGTTTATCTACAAAAGGCAGAAGAGTTATAGGATGGTAGTGAGGATGGAAGGATCAAGTGAGGGGTTTTTCAGGATGAGGGATAAGGCATATTTGTAGGTAGTAGGGAAGAAGGCAGTAGAGAGGGAGAAATTGAAGATAAATGATAGAGTAAGGATGACAGAGAGGCCAATCAGTTGGAGGAGATAGGATACAACAGAACTGATCATTCAGGGAGAATGGTTAGCTTTAATCAGAACCGTGGCTAAATTCTCCCGTTGTCTTGTTCATCTTTTATTTTCAAAGAGGATCAATGATATCACGAGACGATGTTTTGACTTGCAGTTTCACTTTCTTTTTGAGTCATTGAATTCCAATGAAAAGATAAAAGTCAGGACAACTGATAATGGGATGCGGTGGATGACTTTGATTTCTTTGATGTCTGACCAAGCTCTAAGTGCTCCACAGTGCACAGTTCAGCCACCTTCATGGCAGTTGGGATACCCCATATACCTCACTTTGTCATGTGGAACAAGGATGAGGGAATAGATAGTGGCAGAAGGCATTTGAATGGTGAGAGATGAGGAAGAGAGAAGAAGTGGGAGTTCATGGAAAGTGGACTCAGTTTTTTCTGTAAAATGTGAGGGGAGATTCTCAACTGACAGGGTGGTGGTAGGGAGAGTCACAGAAAGTTTGAAGAGGAATAAGAAGGTTCACAATAGTGGCTGAGGAAAGTGGGAGAATGGGTTGATAAGGGAGTTATAGTAAGATAGTCTGGTAGTAGTCAGAGACCAGTTGAGGTTGTGTAACCTAGTCAGGATAGGTATGTGATTTTCTCAATGTTTAGGAGTGAAGGTAGCAGGTAAGAATGATCCAAATCTGAGGTTTAGCTGGGTGTAATCAGTGATATGATAAAAAGGCTGCTGATTCGAGAGAGGACAATGTAGAGTTGAATTGGTTCACCAAGGGCTCAAGATGGAGAAAAGAGTAGAGAAAGGTTAGCTAGTACGGAGGACATGGCCTGGGAGACGATTGAGGGGTCGAGGGATCAGAGGTCAAGTTGTGGACAAAGAAGAGTAGGGTTTGGTAAGGGAAAGCAGAGGGAGAGGTGAAAAGGCAATAGATTATGGTTGGATGAGATGATGTCAGAATTCTTGAACACAGAAGTAATGCATATGTGGGTGATGGCAAGACCAAGGGTATGGTCATTTTTGTATGTGGCTTAGGTGGGATGGGGGAGGAGATCATGGGAAGTGAGCAGGCTAAGGAATTGGGTGTTCAGGGTGTTTGAGAGAGTCAAAATAGACTTTTTCATTCCCTTACTATGAAGGCAGAAGTTTGGGAGGGGAGAAAAAAATATAATCCAAGTACTGAACTCATTGAGGAAGGAAAGAAAGTGATCTGGGGGTCTACAGACAACAGTTACCAGTATTTTGTGTGGTAGATAGATATCATGAACCTCAAAGAGTTTGGGATGAAGAGAACAAGATGAGATGAGAAAAATGTGATGTAGTCAGATGGGAGGCTCTACTTTACAACTCCTCTTCCCTCCAAAGGCTGGAGAGAAAGGACAGAAAAGGATACATCTGGAGACAGATGTCTAGCCTGTATAAGAGGAGAAAGCTATCTCATTCCCCATCAACTTTCCTCTTCTTCTCATAAAGCACAAGAGATGGAAGGCATGAAGTCAACGGTTTGCTCCTATTTATACCGGAGTTTCTCCACATCCTAGCTGGAAGATTGGGCTGGAAGGAGGAGGTAGAAGTTGCCTTGTTCTAGCACAGAAGGAAGTCATTGCCAATGGGACAGATGGAAAATACCTGGCCCAGCCGTTACAGCCTTCCTACAGGGGGCATGCTGCACCTAGCATGAGAGGGAAGGTTCAAGGCTCTTGTGGAGTCTGAGGCCTTCTCACCCGAGGAGGCTGGCTATAAGGCAGAAGCAGAAAGTGATAGATTCCCTGTGTAGGGGGAAGTACTTTAAGGTATATGGAAAACACCAGGCCTTGTCCCTTGTAGCCTTCTCTTGACAGACATGCTGCACCCAGAAGAAAATCGAAAATGCAAGGCACTCACACAAACAGGGAAGAAAGATGAATAGAGACAGAAGCAGAGAATGAGAGACAGAAGCAGAAAAATAGATTGAAATTCAAGAGAGGGGATGGGGGTAGAGGAGAGAGAGAGGAAAAGGGAGAAGGAGAGGGGGAGGTGGGAGAAAGCTGTGGACTTTCTGCCAATTTGGGATGAGGACAGGCTTTATTGCTAACATACCTGGTGTTAGGGGGATTCCTAGCACCAAATACAACACACACACACACACACACACACACAAACACACACACACATACACACACACGCACACTGCAAGACAAGCAGTTACACATGTGGGCTGTATTACACATGAGAGCTGTTATATGTGGGGGCAAATTACATTTATTTCATAAAGTTGGAAGTGGGATAGGAAATAAGTGGCTGCAAAAATGTTTACAGATCCAAATTTCACATTTTACAAAGGAATCTTTCAGTCTACTCCAATTTTAAGTAGAAGAGTTATTTTACAAAGCAATCCTCCCTCCAGATTACTAGATACCTGTTCACAAGGCTAAGGCTAAGTAGACTAAAGCACACAATATTCTCTCTCTCTCTCTCTCTCTCTCTCTCTCTCTCTCTCTCTCTCTCTCTCTCTCTCTCTCTCCCTCTCTTCTCTTCTCTTCTCTTCTCTTCTCTTACTTTACAGTCTGCTTTAGGAGGGGAAGTAAAAATCAGATTTTGGGGGTACTAAAGTTAGTACTATAACAAATGATGATTTTCTTTGCCAACATACTTTTATCTACAACAGGAATGTCAATAGTCCATAGGCTTTCAACAAGTGCGGCCTGAACCATGTTAAAATGCAATTTTTAAACATCATTTTTGAATATAATTCGTAAATATTTAATAAAATCAATAAAAATGCAATAAAACATAGAGATAATGTTTACATGTAGTTCTCTAAGTCAGTATGCAGCCCAGAGGGATTCAAGGATTTATTTCTGTGTGGTTCAGTGGCCCCTTCTGAGTTTAACACCACTGCTCTAGAGAACCAGGCTACCATGTTAAATGATGCTGTATCTAGACTCCTTGCACTTAACAGTTTAATCAGGTCACTATTAGTCCTATATACCAAATCAAACCAACTTTTTCCTCTTCTCATTTTTGAAATATGGATTTGGATAGGTGTTTCAAAGGGCCTTTGGGGTCCAGCCAAGGAAGGGATCTCTTCTATTCACAGCATCCCCCACCTTAGCATCCCCAGATGAACATTTTAAACTCCCCGCTATGTGAGATTGTGAGATGGATTTTGATCTGTGAGGTAAATTGTGATGATTTATTAGAGACCATGATCTTCTATGACTGAAATATTTTGCATTCCCTAGGACATGGATGTTATCTGATGTAGGTCACTAAGCTGTTTCATTTGTCTAACACATTTCAGTTACAACTTCATCAAACAAGTGACTGGGATTGCCCTGATTCAACCGATCAGGGTAATCAACCCTTCCCATGAATGCTATGGTCACATCAAATCAACTCTGTACATGTCATGTAACAGGCACTATACTAAGCACAATAGGCAGCCTGAGAAGTGGGGGACAGGTGAAGAAGGAGAGCAGCTGTTGGCTATAATTCTCAAAGCTGTTTACTCTGGCTGAATAAAAGGTCGATGAGAGGATTCTGGGGAGTCATTTTTACAGGGTGAACAAAATTTGAGAGAGTGGTTCAATTTTTGTAGGCCATAAAAGGCTTACATTTTGAAATGTTTCAATGATGGGCCTTTCTTTATTTCTAAAAGGTGTCACAGAAATAAATAGTACAAGACTTAAGCAGTAAGAAGAATCTGTGCAGTCAGTCTTGTTGGAACACGAATTCGACAATTGAAGGACAGATTTGCTTAATGCAATTAAATCAGTTTTCCTAAATTGTAAGTCTTCTTATCTGATAGGACTGTGCATTTCAAAGGTCAGACAGGTTTCTTTTTCTCATTATAATATTAGAAATCTCATTAACGTTGGTGTACATTACTCACCACACAGGTTTAAATGCTCATCAGGTAAAACCTCAAAGGGAAGAGGGTTTAAAAATCTCATTTTCTAAATTAGGCCAGAATCCTATTAGGACATGGGAGAGGAGGCTGCTTGCTTGTTGGCCAAGGACCAGATTAGCTGGTATGTCAAAGATCAGCACCAGATTGTCCACAAGGGCATGGACTGTTAGGACCTGGCAGCTCTAGGAGCTACCTTCTGTTACATCAGTTGAAGGAGCACCCAATCAGTAAAATGAGAAATCCATGAAACATCAAAGTTGAGTGAGTAATCCAAATGAGTAATATCTTAGAAATCCAGGAATAGAACTTTCAGGAGAAAAAGGACAACTTTTAAAATAGGCTAGGACCTATAAATGCTGGGCACCAACTTTCTCGCCTTCATCAGGAAGTATTTCTCACCAAAGGGGCCCAGTTTTTTTTTTTTTTTATGAGATCTTGGAACAAAGCCACAGTTAAGATTCATGGGAGGGATGTCTTTAAATGGTTAAGGAGATTATTCAGGTGGAAAGATTTCTCTAAAAGGACAAGGAAAAATCCCCCCCCCCCTTTTTTTTCTTTCTACTTCAAAAACCCACAAGGGCCCTGATTTCCATAAGATTCCTCTTAGGGTGAGTAAAAAGGCAAGGACAATCATGAATTATAGCTTGAGCTAAAATTAAGAGACTGATGATCCAGAGTTTAGGAATAAAAATCATTCGTTCATGTATTCAATAAATACTGACAAGCACTAAGTACCTACTATGGGCCAGGCATTGTACTAAGTAATGGGGATACAAAGAAAGACAAAAAATAGTCTCTGTTCTCAAGGAGTTCATTGTCTAAGGAAGAAGACAGAATGTGACAACTATGTACAAATAAGCTATACACAGGATAAATGAGAAATAATGCTGGGTCTGTGGGCTGAAGTCATGATCCATTCCAGTGCCATTACCTGATGCTTGCTTTTTTCTTTTGTCCTTGCACAGTACACAGCATCAGGACTGGACTGAGCTTCATCCATGACTACTTCTTGCCTGGATACAAAGCCTAGCTGGAGGTCTTCTCCAGTTCATGCTAAATCCCAGCTCCCAACAAGGATTCCAATGTAATAAGGGGCATAAAACACAATAGTGAAAACATATATAATAGGAAAACAAATAGGCTGGTCACGTAATTAAAATTCAATTTAATTCAATAAGTACATGCCAGGTACTCGGCTAAGCACTGGGGATGAAAAGAGAGGCAAAAATGGTCCCTGCTCTCCCAAAGCTCACATTCTACTGGGAGACACAACAGGCAAGCCACTATGTTCAAACAAGACAGATACAAGATGCATCGGGGATCATCTCAGAAGGAAAGCACTAACGTCATTTTTTTTTGGCACTAACATTATTAAGGAGGAATCAATTGAGGAATGACTGGATAAGTTGTGTAATATGAGTAGGTTGGAATGCTATTGTGTTAGAAAAAAAGGGGAAATAGATGATTTCCTAGAGACATGGAAAGACTTATATGAACTGATGCAGAAAGAAGTAAAACAATCCCAACCACATCATAAAAATGAATAATTTCAAAGACTTTTATAAGTTAATGAATAACTAAATGAGCAGAACCAGGAGAACAATTTATACAATAGCTACACTGTAAAAACAAATTTGAAAGCTATAAGAGCCATGAGAAATGCAACAACACCCTACGATCCCCAAGGACTAATAATAAAACTTGCTATCCCCCTCCTATCGGATGGGTTTCAGGGGCAGAAGACATATATTTTAACGTGTTCAATGAGGGACTTTGTATTTCCTTAACTAGGAATATTTGGTCCATTTGTTTTTCTTCTTCATATTCTTTTACATTTGCTTTTTCTTCTCTCAATGGAAGGGGGTATGGGAGGGATAGAAAATAGATTCCCATTAATTTTTTTAAGTAAAAAATCATTTTTAAATAACATTAAGGAGGACCAAGAAAAGTTACTTGCACAAAGTAAAGTTTTAGCTGAGAGTTCGAGGAAGCCAGGAGGTAGAGATGAGAGTGTTAGATTTAGGGTCAGGAAGATCTGAGTTCAAATTTGAACTCATATACTTCCTAACTATGTGATCTTGGGCAAGGGACTTAATTTCTCCCACCTCAGTTTCCTCTTCTGTAATATAGAAATAAAAATATTAATACCTCACAGTGATGGTGCTATAAGAACCTAGGACTGCCTCTCATACCACTTACCACTGGGGCATGCCATGCTTTGCAAAGTATGGTCATGCCACGAATGGGGCAACCCTGTCTTTTACTTCCTTATGAGAATCTATTGTAGCTGAAATTCAACCTCATCTCTCATCTATAGGGTATACTATTGAAATCTGTCATATATATGGCACTGGAGTGCCCTTACACAACTGGGAGCTAAGAGAATCATAATTGAATAAGACATAGCCCTTGTCCTCAAGGAGTTTGAAGCCCAAGAGGGAAAAATAAGATAAAGACAGAACACAGAAAGAACTAGAACTGAGGTAGGACGTGCTATGGAGATAAAATACCTGAGCCAGCCAAAGAGGGGAGAACGTCTAGCTGGGAAGAGCATGAGGCCTCACGCTGGATAGAATTTGAGAGGAGAGATTCAAGAGCTTCATAAATAAAGAGAACGGAAGGGTCATGAACAGAGTGGGAGATGGATCAGTTGAAGCAGGTCTGGTGTCTAGGACCAGCCAAGAGATTTAATGAGCTGAATGAGCTAGTTCACACACACTCAATCAACAAATCTACTGGGTTGGGCCCTAGGGCAGAAGCTCTAAAGTTGAGTGGATTGACTTCCCCCGGGGACAAGGACATGAATTCTCAAAGACCCAGATGAGGAGGTCCATATTTCAAGTGAAGTGTTGAGGATGCTGACCCAAGTAGAAAGGTCAGTGATAGCTGGCAGAGGAGGGAGATGGCTGGATGGGATATGAAATTGAAGCATGGGGGCCCTTTCCCACTTCCATCCCTACCTCTACTACAATCCTTTCTAGAAGATAGTGGGCCACCTAGCCTTAACATCTGTAACAACAATGCTATTTGCAGCTGTTGTGGAGATATAAGACCAATAATACCAGCACACAGGAGGGCTGCTAGCATAGGTTTTCTGATCTGCTTTTCTAAGGAAAGCAACTTCAAGGGGTTTACAATCTCACTTTAATTAAACATACATATATTATTCACTTCATTCAGGAGAAAAAGTCAGCACCCTGAATTTCAGAGAAAATACAAACATAAATTACAAGCAGAAATTACATAAACAGAGCAAATAACACAAATCAGCAGACAGGGCTTCTAAGTGTCTGCCCATAGCAATATGTAAATAGTTACCAGAGAGAGAAGCACCAACATCTGGGTTTTCAAAGCCAGGGGGCTCCTTAATGGCTACCCAGTGTCTTGTCTGGCCAAATCACATAAACACTCTTCCAATGAGCAAGCCTCCAAAGCAAAATGCTAACCTCAGAGTACATGTACACTTCTTCAGGGTCAGAGGGCATTACAACCACGTGATTCAAACTCATGTGACTTAGGCTTTCTTGTGACTTAAGTAGGTCATCCAAGACACTTGATTCAATCAAAGACTCTTGATTGAACCGAAGGCAAGAGTCGATCAAAGGCACGTGATTGCCTTAGTGCTGAGAAGTATTAGAAAAGAAAAAAATAGTGAAAAGCCCCACTTTGCTTGCCATTACACCATCTGTACTGCAATGGCACCACAAGGCTAGACCTTGTTAATAGTTCTATAGCTGAACCTTCCTAGATGCACTGTCTCCTCCATTAGAATGTAATTTTCTTGGGGGAGCAGGGACTGTCTGAATTATTTATTTGAATCCCCAGCATTTAGCACAATAGTTAGAAAGTAGAATGCACCTAATAATTTCTTTCATGCATTCAAATAAATACAAGACAAAACCCCAAATATAGAGCAAAGAAAGAAAGCCTTTATCTAAGCCTGGGGCTACTCAACTTGGCCTGGTAATGACTGAAGAGCTGAATGCCTGCCCTTATCAGGGAGAGGCTTCTAGTCACCACACAACAGCTAAATAGATCATGACAGTTCAATGGCTTTATAGAAGATGGAAGAGAACATGCTTACATTTTACAAGCAGATCCATCAAAAATAGTAAAATTATAAAGAAAGTTTGGGTGCATAAAGGGGCAAGCATCAGCTTATGAGAAAAATCCAGTTGTAAGGAATAATTCTCTCCTTGACAACACCAGATAAATGAAATATACATGATGCTGCACTGAAGTGGTTTGCAATTCATCTGGGCCAAGCTCTCTAGTTTCCATTTCTGAAATGAAGATGAAAGGAGACTTTTAAAATAATAATAACTTCTAAATACAGTAATGGCATAACACTGAAAAATATTGAGTGTGCAGTCACATTGGTGATGCCTGTTATGTTTTTAAGGGAGAAAATCCATTAGTGCTTCATCTTGAGTATGGATTTGGACAGTGCTAAATCCTCTGTCTGAGTAAACTTCCATCTCCTCAAGGGTGCTTGTCTTTCTTTAATATGAAGAAATAGTGCACTTTTGGCCCATTGTGAGCCTTTTAAGTGTGCTATAAAAAGTCTCCTTGGAAAATAGTTCTCTGTCTTTTTCCTCTGACCCCAAGGAGTCCCCTTCTGACTAGGTCTCATATTACACCTTTAACACCAACAAAATCCCTAAAGTGGAAGTCTGCCCCAGAGGTTTCACTGCCTTTAAATAGCTGCTCAAAGAGATTGTCCTGTCCCTCTCTCTTACAGTCAGAGTAACTTGTAAAAGGGTGGAGAGATTGTAAAGGGAGAGACCCAAAGATGCTCACCCATTCATATGGCCTGTAGTCTGTGACTGCCATCATCCAAAATTTGCATAGAATCTAACAGCTTCAGCTTATGCACAATTTCTCAGTGGCTGCCCCATGAGACCATCCTCCTTCTTGAAACTCTAGGGGATCTCTGTGTCAAATCACAAACAAAGAATTTATGTGACTGTAAAGTTTTTAAGCTAATGGAAGCCCTTCAAAGTCTACAGTACTAGAGGGCTTAGGGGTGTCAGTGCCCTAACCTTTTCTGAACAACCAATCCCCAAATTCTCAAAATAAAAAATCCATTCGATTCAATTCAAGTAATCACCTGCTTTTGTGAGCTAGACACCGAGGCTTCAAAGTCAAAAATTAGAATTATTCCAAAGAGTTATCAAATTGCCTATAACCTTTGACCCAGAAATACAACTACTTGGTCTATTTCCAAAGATAATTAGGGAAAACAAAAAAGGAAAAGAACCAATATGTTTCAAAATGTTTACAGCAGCTCCTTTTGTGGTGGCAAGGAACTGGAAATTGTGGGGATGCCCCTCAATTGGGAATGCTGAACAAGTTGTGGCATTTGATTATGATAGAACACTACCACACTATAAAAAAATGAGCTCAACATTCTTAAAAAGGTATGAATAGACTGGCAAAATGATGAAGCGAGAAAGTAGCAGAACCAAGAGAACATTGTATACAGTAAAAGCAATATTGTCTTAAGAACAGCTTGGAGCAAATAAGTCATTTTAAGTATTATAAATACCCAAATAAACCACAAAGAACATATGAAGGAAGACAGTATCTGCCTCCAGAGAAAGAACTGATAAAATGAAGTATATAGAATGATTTTACACACACACACACACACACACACACACACACACACACACAAACATTTGTGTCTAATGGTGGCCATCTCTTAAGTGGGAGGGAGGGATAAAAGAGGGAAAAAGAAATTTACATAATAACTTTATTATATATTTAAAAGTAATAGCAAATTGTGCATAATAGGTTTACAATTTCATGTGCAATCATCTTTTTTATTATAACGTGCTATGGAAATGCTTATTTTATTCCATAAAGTAAAAGTAAAATAAAAAAAGTTTTTTTTAAAGAAAAAATAAAACAATCCTTGCCCTCTAAGTGGCGAGGATGTGACATATTTACACAGATATGTAATACAAACTACCTACAAAATTACAAGAAATAATTTCAAGAAAGTAAAAATGGTCTAAGCATTAAAGGTACCCAGGGATTCTGTGAGGCAGAAGTAAGTAGGGAGTGAACATATTAATCCTATAAGGTGCTTCATGGCATCATGAATAATTGTGAAAGGCTGTACATGTGATTGTACTGGAGGTAGGGTAGCATAAATACAAAGAAGACAAGATTTATTATAAGAAATCCTGGGCCAAAATCAACTCTACTACCTATGCTACTTTGGTCAATTGGGCTAGGGACTTTTCTTCTTTGTGCCTCAGTTTCTTCATCTGTAAAATGATGGCTTCAGAAGTGTGTTTAGCTGACTTCTGGAATTGTTCACTGCCCTCATCCTATGGTCTTGGTCTTGGAATCTAGTTCCAGCAAGTCTGCTCTTAAAAACACTAAATCCATCCAAAGTTCTTCAATTAAACTTCATAATAATCAGACAGGTTATCATTCATCAAAATGGGTGCAGTTTTTAAGGTTCATACTTAAAAGGAATTCAGCTCTACTTGGAATACATATTCCACCCAGAGGCCCAATGTTCAAATTTTAACTTTTCAGAGTTGTACAGCAGTATTGAAATGAACACGCATTTTTCATTTTCTTCTGATTAACAGAAGACAAACAAACAAACCAAAAATTCCATTCAGGTTTTGGTCCCTGATAATAATTCCATATGTGGAAACCAGCTGAAATAAATATGGTAGCATATGAATGGGCCCATCTGGAATTCATTGAAATTGAGCTGATGCTAATAAATTCATGATGGATGAGTATTAGTTTCACAAGTAGGTTCATAGGTGTTCTATTAAAATAAATGTTATTTAATGATCTATTGAAGTGTTAAAGTAAAATCTAATTTTAAATAATTGTGTCTTTTTTTTTAGTGTTCTCTATGTTGTAAAATCTCAACAATTCTCGTAAAACCCATCATGGTTAACAGTTAGCCTCCTATGCATAAGAGTGAATCATACAATTGAAAATTAATCTATATGTCCATATATCTCTAGATTATCTCCAGAAAACATAATTTTGTATTAAAATATATAAATATATGAAACTATGTAATTATACAAAATATAATTTTTGTATTAAAATTTTAAGAAAGACAAATCTTTGGAAAGCAGGAAAAAGAAATTCAATAAATCAAGTGGCTTATGCCTGAGGCAGCACAGTGGTATGGAGAGAGAATTGTGTTATGAATGAAAAGATCTGGGTTTGACTCAGGAGGTCTAAGGATGGTAACAGGCACCCTGGGACAAAGGCACTCTTCTTCTTACCTGATATTCCCAAAGTGGAAACACCTGGTGAGGTTCCCATGGAACCTGGGAACCATGAGAGTCAGCCAGCTCTCAGTGCAAGGTCAGGAGAGGCCAACTCTATGTATGATGTTTTTGGAGAAATGGGAGAAGTAGTTACTCATATACCCAAATGACATCAAATTATAATAATGCACATAATGTGTTTTGTGTGTACTTACTACCAATATGTGCTATTATGTAACACATAATAGTTATGTAAATGGACTTCCATTTCCTCTCTGTAAAATGAAGAGGCCAGATGAAATGGACTCCATGATTCTATTTAGCTCTAACTCTCCACCCTTACTTTAAAAGACGCTTTTAACCACTGTATACCAGTATAGTATTGGTATATGTAGGAACTCAGTCACCCTCTCTCCTAAATTGTGAGGCCTCCAAAAAGTTACCCCAGATTGAAGGTGCCCTCTCCAACATAATGCACTCATAGCCATAAGACCTGAACCCCATCAAGGAGTAAATTTTCACTAGTCAGTCAAAAGACACAAGTGGTTCAAACCAAAACTATTGAATGAAATAATATAAAAAGGAAAACAGCAGTAAGATATTCTTTTCTTCTCCCTACTCCCCTCCCTCACCATTTGAAAATAAACACAGGAAAAATGTATTTCCAAAGCACAGGGAGAGGAACATATGTGGCTGGGGCACATACGTGCCTGGTGAGGCTACTTGAACTTCGAATGCTTCAGGGACACCAATTTTTTTTTCTCTTGATGTCATCATGCTAATCTTTCTGCATGTGTTCCCTGCTGAACATCGTTTTCTGACGACTTCGTACTTGAGCATCAGTCACACTGTATCTCTGCTACTCCCTCATTGTGTGTTGCCTTTCTGATGTCCTCTGCTTCTTACTGTTTCCAGGCCTTCTTTGCTTTCTCCTGGGCTTCTTTGCTCTCTGAAGGGGATGTGACTGCTGGTCTCTTGGTCTCTACTGGATAGTGCTTCCTGCTTCTAGGTTTGGGGCTTCATCTCTTCCAGACACATGCACACCAGTCATCTGAGCTCCACACGACTAGGGTATGATGACTAGAAGCCCATCCTTAATAAGGGAAGGCTCACATATCTTTAATCCTAGACTGACAACAGTTAACTGAAGCCCATTAGAATTCACCTACTTAAGATGAAGGGTTTTTTTAACTCTTCTGTTTGGAGCTAACATCATAGTCCTTTGTTCCAGAGAACTATCCAGTTTAGGATTATAATTTCTCAATATTCTTTTTTGCTTACAATACAGTTAAATTCTAACCAGAACAAAGATATGTGAAAGAGGTAAAATTATTGTTGCCAAATCACGAAGTCCACTGTATTTCTGCATTTATTATGTATACATGTCGCTAGCAAAACCATCTACAAGTACCTTTGGTACCCTAATGGTATTTAAGCCAATGAAAAACTTCACTTTTGACTTATTTATACATTCATTCTTCCTTCATTTGTTCACTTGTTTGTTTATTTACCGATCTGGGAGAAGCACCAAAGAAACAAAGAATGAAGAAAACGAGAATTTATTAAGTACCTACTGTCTGCCAGACACAATGCTAAATGCTTTACATGGTATTTCATTTGGTAGGTTCTATTATAAAACCCATTTTACAGATGAGGAAATGATGCCGACAGAAGTTAAATGGTTTGCCCAGGGTCACATAGCAACTAGGTGTATGAGTTAACCAATCAATTCATAAAAATACATTAAGTACCTACTGTGTGCCAAGCACTGGGGTTACAAAAAGAGGCAAAAGGCAGTTCCTGTCCTCAAGGAGCTTACATTCTAGTAGGGAGACAACATCAAATAAATATATACATAAAAATCTATATACAACATAAAAAGAAAATTATCAAACAACAAAAGTGCTAGAATTAAGATGGGGTGGGAAAGGCTTCTTGTACAATACGAGATTTTATTTGAGACTTAAAAGAAGCCAGGAAGTAAGCAGAGCAGAGCAAAGTATTCCAAGAATGGGGGCCAGCCAGAGAGAATGACCAGAGCAGAGAGATGAAATGTCTTGTTAGTGGAATCAGGCTATGACTTCTAGGCTCCTCTTTTCCTCCACTTACTTCTTTCAATTGATTTTTCATTTTTACTCTTTTAATGTAGTAATTTTACCCTAAAACTAGTTTTGCTTACCTTTCCTCAAAACTACATGACTCTCCTGCCCTAACTTTTGTTTACTTTCCCTATTTCAATTTTGATTTACTTATTATGAATTTGTCTTCTGTTAAAATTCATTTATCTATTTCTCTCCTTCTTTTGAAGCTTTTCTTTCCCCACAGCATTAATTCAACCATTCTAAATCTTCACTTTTTCTCTCTGCCTACCCTCAATCTATTGTTTTAAGTGACTTCCTTTTGCTATCTTTCCCTTTTCCAAGAAGTTTCCTTTGCTTGGTCCTCCTCAGTACTTCTCTTGTCTTTCAAACTATTCTGAAGTTTGTTTTGGGATTAATAGTCTACACTCTTGTTTGTTCCAGACCCTCTTAATTTTAGTGCTTTCCCTCAGCTAATTAGTTCCCATTTGTCCTGTATATAGTGCTTCATATGTATTTGTTTGCAGGTTATCTCTCCCATTAGA
>CM053623.1:356046910-356063338 GCA_028646595.1 Phalanger gymnotis
ATAATAAATGCTTGTAAAAATACATAGGCTCTTATTTAAAGCAACAAAGCCCAATCTACATCTTGCTGTCTGTCCTCCTGCCAAATCTTCACAATGAGGCTCTGTTCTTCTTCCCACTGCATTATTTGTGTTCTCTAAGAACATTGCTCTGACTTTGTCCTCCTCCCTCTGTATAAACCCTCATAGCTATGCCCCAGAGCCTCAATCCACCCAGGCCCCCTCTTTCCTAGCCTCCTCTTCCCCTTCACTATCTTCTACCATGCCCCATGGGATTCTTTTTCCACTTCCCCTTTATCCTCCTCACCCTCAAAGAGAGCTCCCATTTCTATGGGGCTTTAAGGAACCCCGGGAGGCAAGAGGTAGAATTATTATTCCCATGTTATAGTTAGAGAAACTGCGGTTCAGAGAGGTTAAATGAGTTGTCCAGAGTCACAATGTTATGTATCAGAAGTAGGATTCAAACTTAGGTCTTTTTTGATTGCAAGAAAGACATTCTTCTTTTGATCCAGGGCACTTCCAATCTCTTTTCTGATTTTCATAATAGTTACTGACTATGACATATAATTCTACATTTTTGACATGAGTGTGTGATACATACATACATATTACACACACACACACACACACACACACACACACATTCTTGCTCTCTTCCTCTTGTTTCATGCATGCTAATCCTATCTCACACACCATAAGCAGCATGCTTAGATGGGCAGAGTGATGGCCTTTGAGTCAGGAAGTCCTGGGTTCAAATCCCACCTCTGACACTTACTAATTATATGACTGTGGGAAAGACACTTGACTTTCCTGAAGTCTAGTTTTATCCTCTGCTAAAGAGGCGTGATAAGATCGAATGAAAAATTACTAGCTCACATTTTTATAGAGCTTGAAGGTTTGTTTAGTGTTGATCCTGTGAGGGTGGTATTTTTATTCCCATTTTATAGATGAGGACACTGAGGCTCAAATGGGTTAAGTGATGTGCCCTCAGTCACACAGCTAATACAGAAGCTAAGGCAGGATGAGAAGCCAGAGCTTCTGGACACTACAGATTTGGGGAGTCTTCTCACTTTATATATGAAATAATGTATAGAAAGGGTCTTGCAAACCTTAAAGGTATATACAGAGGTCAGCTATTACCATCACCATTTTTGTGGCCTTTGCCCCTTTCATCATCATCTCTCCAACTAGACCCTAAGCTCTTTTGGAGGAGGGATTGTGTCCCTCCTTGCACAGTCTGAGATCAAGAGAACTGAATCCGAGGCTGAGACATGAGACTGCTTCTCTAGCCTCTAATGGGGGAAGACACAGATCCCACTGGTTGACCCAACTCCCAGGTGAAGAAATTCCCTCTAACCAACCCAGGTCAGCACCTTCTCTGCATCTTAGAGCTTTAGAGAGTTGCCTAGAACACGTGTTTTCTTTGTCACCAAGTCAGTGTGGCCACAATCGGATTAAAATGTAATTGGGAAATGTTTAACAAAATAAAATTTAAAAACTACAACCTAGATAGTGTTAATTTGGGGTTTTCTAAGCCAACATGGGGTCCATTATTTGAGTCTGGCATCCTTGGCTTAGAGCACTGAGACAGTAAGTTATTTTCTGGGTCACACGGTCAGTATATAGCAGAGGTGGGGTTTGAACCAGGTTGTCTTTGTTCTGAGCCTGGTTCTCATCCATATGTCATGATGCTTCTCATTCTGACCTAAGACATTAAGACTCAGAGGTTTGAGAATAACCAGAACCTCTAGACTACATGAAAGGCTGGAGTCTAAGTGATATGGAAACTTTTCTTTGGGGTCACAAAGAGCTTGTTAGCTTTTTCCCAGTGGAGATTTTTCCTTCACACATTTGCCCACAGAGTCTCCTGTTCTTAAAAATCAATACCCCCTTAAAATCAAGGTAATCACTTGTAAATTATCTCCTTCATCAATTAGTGAAAAAAAAGATAATGGGGAAGAGAGTGCCTCCAACATGTGTCCTTGTTAAGAAGGAAAACCCCCCAAAGCAAACCTTATGTTATGGTGGATGATATTACATCTTCTCTCTCAAGTTTGATGCCAATTGCATTAGGAGACTTAATATTTACTGAACGGCTTATACAATAACAGCAACATCATAAAGCAATAACCTTTGAAAGTCTTGAGAACTCTGATCAATACATTGACCAAATATGACTCCAAGGGAATGGAGATGAAGCATTCTAACCATCTCCCTACAGAGGGGTGATGGAACCCAGAGTGCAGAATTGAGGCAGACATTTTTGGACATGGTCAATGTGGGAACTTTTTTGCCTGACTTTTTTTTTTAACGGGGGAGAGGAATAGGTGAGACAAAAAGATTTTTGTTAACAAAAGAAAGTTAAATTAAAAAAAATATTTATTGAGTATATCTGAAACTGGACTTTGACTCTTTAGAACTGTAAGCAGTCAGGACAGAGATAGAAAATGGTGGCCCAAATGAAATTCATCTGTCCTTCTAAGGGTACCCTTCCTCCACAGTTCCCTATTTCTGTTGAGACCAACTGCCGTCCTTCCAGTCCCTTAGGTTCACAACTGCAGAGCCCTCTTTAACACCTTCCTTCACCTTCAATCCTTATCTACTCATGGTAGCAAGCCCCAATACAAGCCATTATCTCTCATCTGGACCATAGCAACAGCTTTCTAATGGGCATTTTTCCTTTCTCATTCATCCTTTGAAAGTGTCGCCAAAATGATCTTCCTGAAGTATAGCTCTAGCCACATCATTCCCCTGTTTAAAAATCTTCAGAGGATTCCCACTGTCCCAGGTTCAAATAAACCTTTTTATCTTAGAAGCGAAGCCCCTTCCACATTTATTTTACATCTTGGTGTTCCTGAAGCTTTTTATTCAATTGCCAATCTCCATGATTTTGCACGGGCTGTCCAGAATACCCAGATCACCCTCTTCTTCCTCACCTCCGTATCTGCGTTTTTAGAATCCTTAGATTCTTTCAAGGATATGCTTGGGAGCCACTCTTAGGGGAAGCATTTCTAGGTCCCTCAGTAGCATGTAAGCTCTTTAAGGACAGCACTATCTTCATTCTTGTCTTTGTATCTATAGCATTTTGCACAAATTATGTGCTAAAAAAAGTTAAATGAATTTCTGCACCCCCGATCCCAACATTAGCCCTTTTGTAAGTTTCCATAAGGTCCTATTTTATTGAAAAGTAGGTAGATGGTGCATTGTTTTTGAACTCATTGTTCTTTCTTTGTTTTCGGAGAGGACTAATGACAACATGGGGTGATGTTTTGACTTGCGTGTAAATGGGATGTAAGTAAGGCAGAGCTGCACAAAGTCACCAGCCTCACTCTCTCTTCCAGAGTCACTGAAGTCCAGTGGCAGGACAAACGTCAAGATGACCAGTGATAGGATGCATGGGATGATCTTGGCATCTTCGATGTCTGACCAAGCTGTAAGTGCTCCACAGTACCTGCTTCAATCACCTTCATGGCCGTTGGAACAAATTGTTCTCATCTGCCCATTCCACCAGGGGGTATTCTTGGGGTAGACATTCCCCTAACTCATTGATGGGTTTGAGGCCTGTTGGTTACCCTTGGTGTGGTTTAGCTCATATGCCAAAATGGTTTACCAGGGTGCAGCTGCTGCTCATGATACAGCTTCTTGGAGTTACAAGTGAGAGCGTTTCCCTAAAACCCTATTGATACAGAAAATCCTGCTCTCAGTAGTATTCCTTTATCACCAAGTTAAGTCAACAAGAATTTTTAAAATGCCTACTATGTGTCAGCTACTGTGCTAAGCACAACAGACACAAAGAAAGGCCCCCAGTCCTTGCTTTCAAGGAGCTCTTGGTCCACTGGGAAGAGGCAACATATAAACAACTATGTACAAACCAGATATATACAGAATACATCGAAGACGACATTAGATGGAAGGAGCTAGCATTAGGAACATTGGGAAAGGCTTCTTGTAGAAGATGGGGTTGGAGCTGAGATTTGAAAGAAGCCTGGGAAGCTGGGGAAAGGGGTGGAAGGAGAGAAGGAGGGAGAGGGAAAGAGAGAGGAGGGGGCAAAAAGAGGAGTGAGGAGGCAGGGAGAGACAGAGAGAGACAAAGACTGAGAGGAGGGACAGAGACAGACAGACAGACACACACACACACATACACACACACACAGAGCATCAGCCCATTCCAGGCATGGAGAACAGCCAGTAAAAATGCCCCGGGCAGGGAGATGGAAGGAAGGAAACAAGCACCTATTAAATGCCTACTATGTGCCAGGCACTATGTTAATTTGATCCTCACAACAACCCTGGGAAGTAATTGATCTTTTCATCCCCATTTTAAAACTGAGGACACTGAGACAGTCAGTAGTTGAGTGACTTGTCTAGAGTCACACAGCTAGCTAAGTATCAGAGGAAGGACTGAATTCAGGTCTTCTTGACTCCAGGCCCCGCGCTCTACTCACGGTACTACCCAGCTGCCCTCATGTGCTAAAAACACCCAAATGAGAACCATGTCTGGACAATTTTGAGTCCTTCCCCCTCCCTCCATGACTTGTCTGACCACAGGGATTTAGAAAGAAGAAGAAAATCCCTGGAAATGCTTGAGGATTAAAAAAAAAAAGGAAAGAAAAAGGTCACGCTAGAGCTAGAACTGCCTGCTTTCCAGGGCATATGGATCCAGGATTCTGCATTACTGTCTTTTTTCCCAGGACATTTCTGAAGTGGAGATGACATCTCTCTAGATGTTTTCTGAGACATGTATTTTTAAATAAACAGAACGAAAAATATAACAGAATGATTCTAGTCTACGGTCAATTGAATGACCTTTGATGGTGGGGGGGGGGAGAGGGAGAGGTTATATTGATAATTCCTCACTTAATGCCATTGGATATCTTTGGGTGGGGGTGCCCTCTTTTTGTTAGATCTCAGCATCTGGTGGGAGTCACAAATATTTGTCAGGTTGATCAAAGCAATGATAGCCAGTGACGCCAAAGCATATGCTTTTATTCTACAGATCAGGTACCTCCTAGTTTCTTTCTTAATGAATGTGATGTCACACACCCCAACTGCACCTGAGGAAGTGCCTGGGGCCAGGGAGGCATCAGAAGGCAGCTTGGACAAAACAGCCTTCTAAGCAACAAAATCTCTGTCTCTGTCACTTGGCTAATAGCATGATGCTTTTTCTCATGACTAGGTCAGCCCAGGACATTGTTTATAATTTATTTAGCTGTTGGAACATTTACTTATTTACACATGTATATAACTATTTATATAACAAGCCTGGACAGAGAGTAATAGCTGTCATTTCCTTAAGATAGCAATCTTAAATAATCATATCTATCTGTCTACATAAAACTGCTCTAAAATGTAAAATCTGATCGCTAAAATTTAGATCTTTCAAAATCAGAGCTGTAACAAAATTAACATGGTATTGACCTCAGGCCAAGAAATAGAAATAGGTGTTGGTGATGGAGGATAAGGAGGACTGATTCCTCACTTGGCCATGGAGGCATTCCTTTGGAGGCCACTAGTGGGCTATAGACAGAAGCAGACTTCTGAGTATGTCCCAGGTGAAAATCCTCTTTTCTCCCGATTTGTCTTAAAGCTCTGGGAAAGTAAATATCTGAGGGTCATGAAGCACTTTGAAGTTTGCTTGGCTGTTCATTAAACATCACATTTGAGGCTCACAACAAGCCCAAGAAGTAGAGATTATTTCCATTTTGCAGATGAGGAAACCTAGGCTCAGGGTAGGTTGCCCCATGGCCAGAGGACAGCTTTAAGAGATCCTGGGAGGATTTGAATCTGGTTCTTCCTGAGCCTCCAGCCTAACATTCAAGCTGCTCCTTACACTGCCTCTTAGACAACTTGGTAGTTATGTCTACAGGGGGAAAGACAGAGATCTAAGTTACTGCTCCATTGATTTGGACTGGTAGAGCAGCTTGGCATGGACATTTATTAAATGCTTATTGTATGCCAGGCAGAGTGCTAAACACTGGCCATTCAAAAAATGCAAACAAGCCAGTTCCTGCCCTCAAAGAGCTTATGTACATTCCAAGGGAGAAAGAGAACACATGGCTTATAGTGCTAGACTTGAATTCAAATCCTACCCCTGAAACTCCCTAGCTGAGTGACTCTGGGCAAATCACTAAACTTCTGAGACTCAGTTTCCTCATCTGTAAAATGAGAACGACAATAAAGCCTACTGAACAGGGCTGTTGGGAGGACCAGAGGAGCTAACATATGGAGAGCATTCTGCAAACATTACATTAAAGTGACATTAGACGTTAGGTGACATTAATATTATTGCCCCTAATGTTAGTGTTAAGTTCTTAGCAGTGGGACAAAGTAGCCAATCAACGGGCATTTATTAAGTGTCTGCTCTGCAATACAAGCACCCCAAAATAAAACAATCCCTAGGAAAGTCAGCTAACTTTACTGAGTCTCAGTCTTCTCATCTGTAAAATGGAAATGATACCACCTGTGGCACCTGTTCCACAGGTCTGTTCTTAGGGTCCAGTTCGATAAAGGAATTAAAGTTCCTGCCATCTTCGGAGTGCCATGGAAATGCCAGTTACACTGATCTCCATTTGATGGAGCTATTAGGATTATCGTAATTATTACCACTGCTGTTCCTAAGTAATACAATAATTATGAGCGCCAACACGTAGATAGCATATGAAGATTGCCAAGGCTCTTTGCACAGATCATCCCACTTGATCTTCACAACCCAGTAAGATAAGGGCTATCACTATTCCCATATTACAGATAAAGAAACCGAGGCTCAGAGACTGTAACTTGTCCATTATTACACAGATGGTAAATGTCAGAGGCAGGATTTGAACCCAAGCCTTTCTGACTCCAAGGCCAACACTCTTTCTACTACAACCTGCTGCCTCATCAGAACAAAGACTTAGGCTTAGGTCCCATTTGTAGCCCTTGGCACTCTCTGGGACACAGTTTCTTCATCTGTAAAATAAAGGAGTTAGACTCCAAGGTCTTTAAATGACTCCAAGGCTGGGAAGAAGACCTGCCTCGACATTTCAGGTAAGGCAAGTACCCACTGGATTATAAGCTCCTGGAAGGCAGGGATTGTCTTTTTATTCATCATATTCCCAAGCACCGTGCCTGACACATAGTAGAGGCTTAATAAGTGTTCACTGGATGGAGAGAAAACAAATGTCAAATGTTTTGTTTGGCTTTAAAGAAGAAGGCTCCTCTATCATTTAGCCCCAAAGCATCAGGTGTGCCCTCTGCCCTTGAGAGACGCACTTACCTCTGTATGTAAGAATTGTTCACTCCTCTATGATCCAGGTCGTGACTCAGGGCTGCGATGAGCAGAGCCAGGATCTCCAGGTCAGTCAGCTGGTTCTTTGCACACAACGAAACAACACAGAGAGAAAGAGGCATGAGTGCCAGGCACATCAGGAAGAAATCCAATGGGATCTCACTGGGTTTTGTGGATGGGCGTGGATACATTTTGGATGATACAAGCTCAATATCTAGGCTACACGCGCCTCACTCTGGCCCTAGAGCACCTTGGTGTGGCTGCAACCTTAAAACATGCTTCAGGCTGGAAATGAACTGGACACAATTCAGCCTCGTGGGGGGCTCCGGTTACAAATGGTCTTTACTGAAAGATGGAACTAGGGTCCCTAGGAACATCTGTCCAGCTTCTTCAGAACACCACGACGCTGGCATGCTGGGCAATCAGCCTGGCCTCCACTAGCCAGCTGTGGGTTAGACACGCCTAGAGCACTTGGAATCACTGGGCTTTGCTCTGCTGCTCAGACGCCCTGCCTCTCACTGCCACTGAATATGGCTGAGCTAGACTGTTAGGACCATAGACTCATGTGAACATTAACCTGAACAAGTCATGAAAGAAAAGGAAATTTGACTTCCAAAAGATGTAAAAGGAAGGAAAACGGTTTTGTGAAATCTGGTTTTTAGGTCTTTCTCTATTATGAAAGATGAAGAAGAGCTTACTATCTTCAACTCTTTTCAGAGACACAGCTAGCCCTAAAGAGGTTTTACACAGGAAAAGTAACATCATGAACTCTTGGATGTAAAGTTAGAGGAGATCTCATACACTCTCTATTTCCAGTGGTAGGGAATCCAAGTTTAATATTTTGTAATTTTAATCCATAATGAGCATTAAAAGCACCCCCCCCATAACTTTGAATAGCTCAAAAATGCACCAAGACATTTGGAACACTTTGTATAACTTTGGCTAGAAGCTAGAAAAGGAAAACTATTGTGGAGACATTTTATTTGAGTGTTTTGAAAACAATCCCTCTGGTAAAAACTAGCCAGTGAAAACAAGAAGTCTATGAAACTAGATATGGGGATAACTTCTCAGACTTTTAACAACGCACACACACACATACACATATTTATGCATATATGGAATGCACACATATACATGCATACATATATGTGTGTATATATATGTGTGTGTGTGTATGTACACAAATAAAAAAGTGAGGGATCTCCACATTTCTATTATTTTTCCTGTGTAAAAATCTATTTAAACAGTGTCTGGTACAGCTCTAAAAAAAGAAAGTCAAACCCTTCTGCCACATTATGGAATCAGACCCTACTTAGCCAGACTACTCAGTTCCTCCGAAGTTAGCAAGAAGAGACCAGAGGACCATTTAGATTTCAGCCCGGGAAGTAACTAGTCTGGAAACATACCCCTGTGGCTATGTGCTCTTCTACAGTCTTCCGATCAGTCATCTCTACCTGCTTCTTTGGCCAATCAGTGTGACCCTTAACCTCATTCTATTCAATAGTATTTGTAATGTTCATTTTTTATTAAACCAACAGGTTTCCTACAGGAAACCAAGAAGGTGTCATCTTTGGGAATCAGAGAGCATAGAATTTGGAGCTCAAAGGGACCTTTGTGACACAGGTAATGAAGAGCCCCTGTATATGACATGTTGCTCACTAGGAGAACACCATGCTTGGGCATCAGTGGGTGAGTGGCATTATCCGTGCAGTGTGATCTATTACTCCTTGTATGGAAGTATAAAGACCTGTTATTCTCTGAGTTGGCTTACTCACTCACTCCCTTGTGCCCTCACCCTGTTAGGTCTAGATTCCCAGAGACAGAACACCACCATGGTCACACACAAACTCCCCCAGATGGTTACAATCAAACTCTCAGAGAGTCCCAAGGGGAAGCCCATTGAGAATCCCATTGGGAACCCCCTCCCTCTACTCATTCTCCAGCTCTTGAGCCCTACTGATGGTTTTCCCATTAATCCAACCAGCCACTTAAAATATAATGTGCCCACCTGGTACGTGATACTTACCAGTCACTCACGATACTGAGAGCTTTATTTTATGTTACTTTATTTTGGCATTTAGACTTGGCATTTCTATCAGTCTGAGCCCATGGCTGAGTGACATGGAAGCTCTGACTTGCTCTGCTTCAATCCTGGGCTAGTGTGACTGTCCTTTGGAAGCCTGCTGGCCCTCTGAATCAAAATATTCATCTCTAATAGGAGCAATGGCTTAAATCCTTCAATAGCTGATTCAAATCTTTACACAGAGATATTTTTAGCCTTAAAGGAACAGTGTCCTTTATGTAGAATTGGAAATCATTCAGTCTAACCCTCTCACTTTATAGATGAGGAAACTGAGGCACACATTTATTTCTTTATGCATTTTTTTTAAAAAAAGAGCCTGAATAACAGTGATAATAGCCATTTCCTTAAGATAACTATGTTCTATAATATTATCTACCTGTTTGAAACTGCCTCTGTAATATAAAATCTGACTTTTAAAACCTAAGCTTTTTAATCAGAGCTGTTATAAAATCAATGTGGGGTTTGTTTTCAATTCAGAGGACTGAACTCATCCAGGATCACACAATTATTAAGCAGCAGAACCAGGATTCAATCATTTCCCAAGGTCCTCATTTTATTGATGAGGAGGCTGAAGATCAGAAGGTGAAGGACCTTCACGGTGATGAGGCCAGTGCTTGATTCCAAGTCTCTCCATTTCCAGGCCGGCATCCCTGACCTCTTGTAGGTTGAGAATAAAGGAGGGGAGATATGGCACTTTTTCCTATTAACACCATTAATACTGCTCTCTATTGCCAATTAGGGCAGCTAGATGGCACGGTGGATAGAATGCCGGCCCTGGAAGCAGGAAGACCTGTATTCAAATTTAACCCCAGACACTTACTAGCTATGTGACCCTGGGGAAGTCACTTCACTTTGTTTCCTCAGTTTCCTTATCTATAAAAAGAGCTGGAGAAAGAAATGACAAACCACTCCAGTATCTCTGCCAAGAAAACCCCAAATGGCGTCAGGAAGAGTTGGACGTGACTGAAAACAACTAAACATAACAACGGTCAGTTATCATTCTGCAGGGTATGCATGAGGGTGTTACATGAAACCAGGGCCTTTTCTGAAAAGTCATTTTAATAAATGGCCTGTGATTTGCACTGGAGGAAAGTACTCCCAAATGGGTGAAATCAGAGAACTTGGAAATATGGATCCTCTGTATAGAAGGAAAGGACAGTTACAACGAGGTTACAAGTTGCTGTTTTGTTCTTCCTTGGACAACAATGAAAATGGAAGAACTTGAGAGAATCCCAGTGACTCCAGTTTGGAAGAGACCCCTGGGGCATGAAACAACCACTTTTACAACACACTCAGTGGGTGGATGACCAGCTTCTGCTTAAAGATGTCCATGGAACAGAAACCCGTCACCCCCAATTCCAGCTTTGGAGAGCTCTAATTATTAGGACAACTACATGGCCCAGTGGCTACAGTGCTTGGCCTCTAGTCAGGAAGACCTGAGTGCAGATCTGGCCTTACTAATTGGGTGACCCCAGGCAAGTCACTTTACCCTGTTTGCCTCAGTTTCCTCATCTGTTAAATGAGATGGAGTAGGAAATGGCAAATCACTCCAGTATCTTTGCCAGGAAAACCCCAAATGGGGTCATGAAGAGTCAGACATGATTGAAACAACTGACTCACAACTATTTGGAAGTTTTCTGGACATTGAGCCTACATTTGCCTTTCAAAACATCTCCACTCCTGGTTCTGGCCTCTGAGACCAAATAAAACAAGTCTAAACTCTCCTTCCACTGTCAACCTTTCAAAGCTTTGAAGCAGGTGATCACATTCCCCAAGTCTTCTCCAGCAGGATCAGTTCCTTCAAGTGATCCTGCTAAGGCAAGAACGTGAGGGCTTTCTCAATCTTGGAATATAAGCAGAATGGACTAAACCACCTTTTCAGTGTTGGCATTGAAAACAAAACAAGGCCCAGGTATGATTTTGAACCATGTGAGAAGAGAGGGGGCACCTACCTGAATTCTGCCTGACTTTAAGGCAGCAAACATGCACTGGGCCGTGTTAAAGGCATGCCTCCAATTGTGGTAGGCTACATTCTTCCGATAATTCTTTTTGATGCTTAGAATCCACCTGCAAAGAACCTTGAGAGGAAACAAAGTATAATTTGGTTACATTCATAGTTGCGCATTCTGTTGTATTTTCTCTTTGTGTCTCTCTGGGTCTGTCTCTCTCTTTTCTCTCCTCTTCAATGTACTTACCTAGAGATTAATGTGCCCATGTTATCTTGTACAAGAGATCCCAAGATAAAGGCATATCCAGAAGCCCCCAAGAAGAGGGTAAGCCCTCAAACCCCCATCCATCTTCCCTGTCCACTTGACACCACTGGGAAGGTGTTCATATACCTAGTTAGGTGAAGAGATTGTCAGGGGAATAATGGTGGGTAGAATACCACCATGACCACGGGGTTCAAAACTGTCAAATCAACAATAAAAGAAACTAAGTCAGAGCTCTGAGCCAATAGCACTTTATTAAAGGGTCTGTGGCCCCCTCCAGTGAAGTGGATCTCAGATCTTCCTCATGACTGGAGATTTCTCCTCTCTCCAGGGCCTTAGTTTTACTGTGCTTGATACCCAGAGATGCAGCAAAGGCAAAGTAAACTACAGAATCTCATTGGCTGATAAACCTAGTTCTTATTTTTTTTCTTAAATTTATTTGTTTTTAGTTTTCAATATTCACTTTTCTGAGACTGGGTTCTAAATTTTTCCCTCTCCCTCCCTTCCCCCCTTCCCAAGATGGCATAGGCTGATATAGGCTATACATGTACAATCATGTTAACCATATTCCCACATTATGTGGTAAAGAAGAATCAGAACCAAAGAGAAAAACCACGAGAAAGAAAAACACAAAAAAGAGAGAAAACAGTATGCTTTGATCTGCATTCAGACTCCATAGTTCATTCTTCATTTTCCATCTTTGGTCTTTTGGAATTGGATAGATCTAGGTCTTGACCCTCCCGGAAGGCCGGAAATGATGCATCAACATGAGTAGAGACAGGATAGGCAACACAAGGGTCATCTCTGCTGACTATGTGGTCATAAGACAGGTACCTCCTCATGTTAGGGAAGAGAGGGTGGTCTGGGGGTAAAACAGTAAGTTGGGAGACGTTCCATATCATTTCAAGACATCCCACTCATGCTGGCTTTGGTCATAGGGATTAGACAAAAGTGGGCAGAGGTCTGGAGTCCTGCCATCCTCTTGCCCACACTGGCCTTCGATGTACAGGATTCTCCTTGGTCTTATAGGCTAAAAGGCTGGAGGTCCTCTGGTCAGCATTCTGGCAGTTAGGCGAGTAAATTTTATAACAGTTTAGTGAACTTATAGGTTGTAGTTTAAAGTTTGGCGTCTATTATAAGACTCTATCTTATCTTTCTCTAAATTCCTATCATAGTATTGGTTGACTAGACTGACTGAATATACATTAATAGATAAGTGTAGCACCCATAACCACTACCCCTATAACATCCCACTTAACCAAATAATACTGATTAGGATAAAACAGGGGTACATAAATCATTCCTCTCACCACCACCATGGGTTCTAGGTCTCTTTACTCTCAAGCTCCCTCTAATTGGGTTCAACAGTGTGGTGCAGTGGACAGAGCAGCCCACCACTCTATTACCCACTTGAGTAACCTCAACCAGGGCCCTTTCTGGGACTTCCTTGGTTTCACAGGTATCTAGATTTAGAGCAAGATGGGCACTCAGAGACAGAATAAGTGACTTGCCCAAGGTCACACAGGTATAGAGTGGCACAGCTTGGAGCTGATGCTCCAGTCCAACCTACTCATTTTTCAAAAAGGGAAACCAAGGTGTACAAAGATGTGCTTTCCCAAGGTCACATGGGTAAATAGAGGCAGAGCCAAGACTTGAACTCCAAATCCACTGCTGTTTCCCTTGAATCGTATTTCCTCCATAAGGTAAGGAGGCTGTAGCTAATGATCTCTAGCCAAAGTTGAAACCTAGGGTTTTTGTGAAATGATGCACTGTACACATCCATCAGAGTTATTGCCAGTTTACAATGAAAGGATTTTATTCCTGTGCAAAATAAACCCTCAAAGACTCTATTTAAAAAGCATTTTTAAGGGTGGAAAATAAAATCTGTTCAAAGTCTTGCAACTTGGGTCTATTTCAACCCTTGCATGGTATTCTCCATAAAATTTCCAGAGTTACTGGGCACAAGTCTGGTTATTCCATTGATGGTACCTTCACAGCTTTTCTTGGTCCTTGAATGTGCAGGATCAGTCATGTCCTCTGTGAAGTAAGGACATAAAGAGGCCTTCTTTATGTGCCTCAGGTGCCCCAGATACCCAGAACACCCACTGCTCTGTGGGATGTGAAAAGACAAACCTTTCAGAGCTTCAGAGGGAAAAGCTATCCCTTGGACAATTTTCAATCCAGTGAGGATGATGGCAGGAGGAGCCCCACAGGGTAGCTCTCCCTCCATCAGTGGCACAGGAAGCCAGATGTTCCTTATAGTCCAATATTCCCTGTTCCCATTAGGTCCCATTGGCATCATTCTCCCACTGAAATCATTCCCCAAGTCCGCTGATGAGAGGATGGGCAACAAAGACCCCACTGGTCCCTGGCCCTTTAAAGACTGCTAGGTTGAAATTGCAGGCTCAGGGAGTACCTTCCAAACCCATCCTACAGAGGCAGTTTGTGAAGTGAGTTAGGTCCTAGATCAGAGATTCTTAGTGTGTGTGTGTGTACATGCGAGTGTGTGTGTGCATGTGTGTACGTGTACGTGTGTGTATGTGTGTGTCTGTGTTTGTGTGCGTGCATATGTGCATGCGCACACACACGTGTGTGTGTGTGTCCTGGACATCTTGGGCAGTCTGGTGAAGCCCATGGACCCCTTCTCAGAGTAATGTTTTTAGATGTTTCAAATAAAATATATATAATTACAAAGAAAACCAATTCTATTGAAATGTATGTGTCAAAATACATGTAAAAAATAAGTTCATACACCACAAGCTAAGGACCCTTGTATCTTGGGTGTCACTTTGTGAGTTGGGTTACTAATTCCATTTTGGATTACTTGATCATGGTGATAGTAGTCCAGAAGAAAGCATCCTTGGGATGCTTCTCCTCTAAGGATAAGAAAGGTAAGACCAGTCTCCTTAGGAGGACTTGAAGCTAGGGCTGGGAAGTTTGTTTGAAGGGGATGGAGGAGAAAAAAATAGCCCGGGGCAGCAAGCTGTGTGGTGTTCTAGAAACTTCTTGTTCCTAAAGAAAGAAGCATAGGAAATAAACATGACGACCTGGAGATTGATTTATGGATTTGAACATTTATAGCAATCTGCAAACACCTTGAAGTACACGTGATACTGGAGGGCATCCAAAATGACATTCAGAAGCCAAAGTTCTCTTAGACTTGTTTCTTTTCCTTCTATAATAGAATTTTTGGCCATGGCAACCAAAAAAATAAAGAGAAATGCAAGATGACCCTCAGTTCTGGTTGCCCCCCTTCTGCTTCTGCAATGATGGTGGCAGAGCAGGGGAGGCAAGAGGTGCTAAGAATCAGAGGGTTCTTCTACCCCAGTGGGAAGGCAGCATGACTTAGTAGCCAGAGTGCTGGGCTTGGGGTCAGGAAGACTTGGGCTCATGGCCTGACTCAGACTCATTAGCTGGTGACTCTGGGCAAGTCCCTTAGCCTCTCTGGGCCTCAGGCTTGAAAGGCATGAGGTGCCACATCTGTGTGAAGAATGAGGGGGCTGGACTAGATGGCTTCTTGGGTCCCATGAAGGTCTAAACCTAGGATCCAATGACCACTGAATTTTACAGGTAGAACCCTCAATGTGAGCTCTTTGGTCAATGACCAATGAGCTCATCTATTATGAGTGGAACTAAAAATATCAATATTGATATTTTCACTACTAATGAAACCAGAATATGAAAGAAATTACAGTTCAATGGATGTAAGGCTCACAGATCCTCTGTAGAGGAGCAAATAAAGGAGGCAGTAGAGTTACTTTCACCCAAGTTGTCAAGAAACATCATTTCAGGGCCCAATAGTCATTTTGCTTTGAAGTGTATGTGATGGGCAAAGAGACCACCATGAAGATAATGGTATAGCAAATAGCTGTCGAACATCAGTTTAAGAGAAGGAAGAAGAGGAGGAAACATGATGAAGAACCCAGCCAAATCCTCCAGAAAAAGTCAACGTAGCCCATAAAACTTGGCAGTGTTGTTGTGGTTGTTCATCCTTCATTTCTGAAGAAGACCAATGACTTCATGGGTGATTATTTATGCATGAATTGGATTTAAGTGAGACAGACTTGCAATGTAAAGAAGGAAGGAAGGTAGAAAAAAGAAAGGAAGAAAGGAAGGAAAGAAAAAGGGAAGGAAGGAATTTTGTTTAAGAGCCTCCTTAATAGCTATCTCACTATAAGAGCTAGCAGACGACATCCAGCAAGTTGGGTAGATTCTCTATGGAACGTATATAAGGGGATATAGGCAGAAAATGGCAAGTTTATGACTCAACAGTGTATCATGACAACCAATTCAAGTCAACAAACACTTAGAAAGTACCTGATTTATGTGAGGCACTGTACTGCCCCGCCCCCAAAGTGAAGCTTAATTAAGATTAAGGTCACACATCTAGACCCTGAAGAGGCTCAGATATGGGAGATGGACTGCCATGTGTGGGGAACGTCAAGTCCAATTGGGCTAGGATAAGTAATATATGACAAGGAGTAAAGGAGAATAAAGCTGGAAAGGTACTTTGCAGGCAGCTTGGGAAAGAAGGCAAGGAGGGAAATGTAAATCAGTCTCCAGGTGTGGGGGCCTGGTTTGGAAAAGGAAAAAAGTGGGGAAATGAAGAGACTTTTGCAAAGAAGAGCAAGAAGACAGGTGAGGCTGTATCAGAGTGGGCGGTGGAGAGTAAGGTGTAAGAAGATTGAAAAAGTAGGAAAATGTGAGGCCATCGAGGGCTCTGAATGCCAGGTAGAGGACTCTCTATTTGATCCTGGTGGTAATAGAAAGATGCTGGAGTTTATCAGTGCATGTATGCGTGTATGTGTGTGTGTGTTGGGGGGGGTTACACAGATCTGTGATTTAGGAAAATCCCTTTGGCACCTACATGG
>CM053623.1:356063838-356117626 GCA_028646595.1 Phalanger gymnotis
AAAAGGGGGGATGATATAAGGGAGGGCAGATGGGGGAGGAGGTAATCAAAAACAAACAGCTTTGAAAAGGGACAGGGTCAAGGGAGAAAACTGAATGAAGGGGGATAGGATAGGATGGGGCAAAATATAGTTAGTCTTTCACAACATGAGTATTGTGGAAGGGTTTTACCTAATGATACACATGTGGCCTATGTTAAATTGCTTGCCTTCTTGGGAGGGTGGGTGGGGAAGGAAGAGGGGAGAGAATTTGGAACTCAAAGTTTTAAAAACAGATGTTCAAAATAAAAATTTTTGCATGCAACTACGAAATAAGATATACAGGCAATGGGGCATAGAAAGCTCTCTTGTCCTACAAGAAAGTAAGGGAAAAGGGGATGGCAGGGAGTGGGGTGACAGAAGGGAGGGCTGACTGAGGAGTGGGACAACCAGAGTATATGCCATCTTGGAGTGGGGGGGGGCGGGAGGGTAGAAATAGGAAGAAATTTTGTAATTCGAACTCTTATGAAAATCAATGCTGAAAACTAAAAATATTAAATAAATTTTAAAAAAGAACAAGAAAGAAAATATAAATCCAAATATTTGTATTTATGCATAAAGAAAATAAGATGAAGTATATTAATTAACTGCATTCTCAATTGTGTTAAAATAACTGAAGGTAAGTTTTATTTCTTGCCTTTCCTCCATAGGACATGAACAATGCTAAATTATTTAGTGATGAAGCTGCTAACATATATGAGAGAGCGATTAACATTTTACTGAAGAAGAATATGCTTCTTTATTTTGCATATGCAGATTAAGAAGAGGTGAGTGAAGAAAACAAATGTTTAGACATTTTTCCTAAATGTGTAGGAATTACTTCATTTATTATTACGGTGTTATTTCCAGCTATCTCCTTTGCCTTATTTATCCTTGCCCAGGGGAAGAAAATTGAATGAAGTTATAAACCCTTTGCCTTTTATGTTTACTCATGTAGTTTATTGATTTCTGGCTAACCTAATAAATACGTTGATTAATTATCCAGAAATTCTGTATCAAGGGTTTTCCATTCATTTTATTCTGCATTGATTTTGGCAAGCAATAGCCTAGAAAGAAGAGAGACAGGAGAAAACCAGGTGGGATAGAAAAAACATTAGCTTAGGACAGTTCTGATAGTTCAGACTGGACATGGTGAGGGCAAGGGCCATCTTGGTGTTTATACAAACAGAAAAGAAGGGTCAATTAATTTGATATTATGGAGGAAAACTTGACTAAAGCAGAAATTAGAATGATGTTGATTCAGAACACATTGAAAATTGCTCAGACACAGAAGTGTGAAATGGTTTTATAGGAATTAGGAAAACGTGGTTCTGGGGTTGAGAGCTGGGAAGGATCTCAACATTGATCTTATCCAAATACTTCATTTTGCAGATAAGAAAACTAAGATCTAGAAGGGTAACATGATTTTCCTGTGTTCATACAGGTAGTCAATAACAGAGCCAAGATTTGAACCCGGGACCTCCAATACGTAATATGGCACCCCTGTCATGGTACCCCTTTGCCTCTGGTATATGTTGTGATGGTAAGAAGTGAAATTAATATTTTGGATAGAAATATCTAAACTAAAAACCATGAGCTCCTTTTTCCCTCTGCTCCTCACATCGTAAAGCCCCTTCTAAAACTTTGGAATTAGAAATGACCTTAGATATTATCTTGTCCAAAGTACCCCATCTCATGGTTGAGGAAACAAGCCCAGATAGTTTAAATAATTTCTTGGCAAATACCTAGCAAGTATTCATCAGAGAAAGGACCAGAACCTGGGTTTTCTGGCACTCAGCCCACTGCTTGGTCCTCCCATCACTGAGTCAATGATCTGTCTCAGGATGAAGTATGAAGAGGTTTCTCCTCAACTATCTTTCTTTAGCTTCTCATGATGGCCAAAGGTCATGACCTTGGGCTGTCAAAGGCTTATGGAGGCCAACCTCTGGCTCATCCTACCAAGCTGCAAACGCAAGAGTCCATGGACTGTGTGCCTATGGGAAGGCTCATAACCTGACTGTGGTATAGCAAAGTTTTTGGTTACAGCAACTCACAAACACTATGTACTGAGGCAGGGAAGAAGAATCAGAGAAGAACATGCACACACCATTGGAATTACAGTAGGATGACAGTCCAGGAAACAATATCAAAATGTTCTATTTTGGAAGCAGCTAAAATGAAGGAATGGCCTGACCTTCTTCGAGTTCTGAACAGACCAGTTGGGTTAATAAGCTCATACGATGCAACGAGCCACCATGACTGCAGAGGACTGATGAAGAGTCCTATTCTATTACTTCCTAGCAGAGAGATAAGTGACTCAGAGTGCAGAAGGACACACATATTTTTGGCCATGGCCAATGAGGGAACTTGTTTTGCTTGACTATACATATTTGTTATGAAGATTTTGTTTTTCTTTTTTTCATTTCTGAGAGGGAGCAGGAAGGGGAGAAAATAAATGCTTGTTAAGCCAAAATAAAATAAAATTCAAAGTTCAAACAAAAAAATCCTAGGATTATAAATATAGAGCAGGAAGAGATCTCAGTGACCATCTGGTCCAGCTTCCTCACTTTAGAGATGAGGAAATTCAGGCCCAGGGAAGCTGCAGAGGTGAGATATGAATCCAGAACCTCTGGCTTTATTTATTTGAAGACTGGGTCTCTGTATTTCTACCAGATTAGAGGTATAGTGGTCTCTTATAGGTTCAATGCCTCTACTGATCAGCATGAAAGCCCTGACTTCTGTCTTTCCAACCTAGGCTAGTTTGCTCTTCCTTAGCAGCCTACTGGCCCCCTACTCTTGGGCGATTACCATATTAGTGTTGGACTTAATGTGGGCACCTAACCACTGCAGCCCCCTACAGCTGAGTTCCCTGAGCTCATGAGATCTGCCAGACTCAGCGTCCCCTAGAGCAGGGACTGCAGATGTGTGCCACCATGTCCAGTGTCCTCTGACTTTATGGCCAAAGGGCTTTCCATTAGACCACTCACAGAAGAGAAACCGAGGACAAATCTAGGAAGGAATACCTGGAGTAGACCATTAGTGTTGATACTGCAGGGATGTTTTAAAGACTCTTCACTGAGGAATTTGCAGCTAAGTGGAAAGATTCATGTAGGCCCTGCTCGAAGGACAGATTGCTCCATCCTGAAAGGTCCCTACTGGTGGTAGCCAACTATGGACGTGCATCTGACCCGAGATCACACATTTCATTGAGTTCCCCTGTATTGGTAGTTAATGTGGGACTTTTTTTTTTTACTGTTTTAGAATGATAAATTAAGTCTCTTTGATTGAGTCTTACTAGGTGCTAAACCCCAGGCTGGTTAGCAAACTAGTTTGCTAGTTTGAGAGAGGCAGGAAGCCTCCAGGGCCCTAAGGGGAGTTGCTAAGACCAGAGCCAATAGTAGGTGTCTAAGTTCTGGTTGCTCAGATGATTTTTGATGACGGCTAAAGACTGTATAAAAAGAGAGAACAGAGTTGTTTGCTGGGGGCTCTGAGCCTCAGGAGGAGTGGCATGTGATTCTGGGCCAGTAGTTGTTAAGAGCTCCCTGGCTTGTGAACTCAGATGTTGATGGTTTCTTGGTAACTATGAATTGTGATCTGGTCTGTTTATATTTTGTATGTTTGTAACTAGCTTGTATTTGCTCTGAAGTTCAGGATGCTGGTTTTTCCTCCTGAAATAAGTGAGTTTATATGTATATGTTGGATTAAAGTAAGATTTTAACCCCTTAACATTGCTTTCCTTAGCAAAGCAGATCAAAAGAACCTGTGCTGGCAGTGTTGTTGTTGGGTTTGTATTGGTCTTTAACCCCCACTGCAGCTGCTAGCTGGATTGTTGCTATGTCCCCAAACAAGCATTGGGTGGCACTGGTTTACCATCTGACTACATTCTCGGGAGACACCAAAGCTGAGCACGGGGCTGGTGAAGCCAGGGCATCATGCTATCGAAATGATCTTTGTTTTCAAAAATTCAGTTTTATGCAGGACAAAAATAGCCTCTGAATTGTTCACGCTGAATAACTCCTCTTCTCCCAGCCTATGCCCTTTCCTCTTACCTCGTGTTTCATCTGGAAATTCTGCACGAGGTTGAGGTCAGTGAACATCCGAATTGTGCAGAGGGCCGTGTCCAGATCGGAGAGCTCGAAGTCACTGAAGGAGAAGTCCATTATCTTGAGGGTTTGGGCAGATGGTATCATGGCGGCCTTAATGGGAGAGGGTGAGAGGAGGTGGGCAAAAAACAGCAAAACACAGCAATCAACAGCTGCCACCCTTCAGGAAGGTCCCCTGCTCTGTTGGCAAAACCAACACTCATTCCACCCTTCTAGACTTCTAGTGGTTTCGAGCTGCTCAGTAATGAATTTTTTTCCTCCTTTTGTGCCCCCAGGCATCTGCTCTCTTCTTGCTCCTGGGGGTATGAAGCCACTTCAAAGATGAGGGAGGATGGATGCTTGGTGGCATGTTACTGAACAAAATAAACTCCAGCTAAGTGGTACAGTGGTTAAAGCACTGGTCCTGGACTCAGGAAGACCTGAGTTCAAATATGGCCTCAGACATCTACCAGCTGTGTGACCCTGGGCAAGTCACTTAACCCTGCTCGTCTCAGTTTCCTCACTTGTAAAATGAGCTGAAGAATGAAATGGCAACCCAGTCCAATATCTTATTTAATGGCAGACATGGAGTCAGAAAGAGCTTGTATTTAAATCCCACTTCATCCAATAACTAGCTTTGTGATCCCAGGATAGTTACCTAGACTTTCTGGGTTAGTTACCTCATCTGTAAAATGGGGGTTTGGGACTTAGAGTCTCTGAGCCAATCACTCCCTTCTCCTTACCAGATGGTCACACTCATCCACATCTCCATAGATCTATGAGAGGCAACATGTGGATGGAAGGTGGAGCTTGAAAGACCTGAGTTCAAATGTGGCCCGTGACATATGGCTTGGTGATTTAACTCCCACTGCCCCAGGATGGTTCTCTAAGATTGCAAGTTTCAAATAAGTTACTGATCTCTATTGTTGGAGGAAGTCACCATGTGGGAATTCCCCTGGACCAATGAGATCGCAAGCCCAGTTTGAAACAACAGCAAAGTTTCCAATGCATTTTCCTTATAACAAACCTGTGAGGTAGGTTACTCTCATTTTGCAGATGAAGACACCAAGCATCTGAGGTCATGATTTTCCCACGACTGCATGGTTATTGTTCAGTCATTTTGCAATCCTGTCTGACTCTCTGTGACCCCATCTGGAGTTTTCTTGGCAGAGATACTGGAGTGGTTTGCCATTCCCTTCTCCATCTCATTTTACAGATGAGGAAATTGAGGCAAACAAGGTGAAGTAACTTTCCCAGAGTCACTCAGTTAGTGTCTGAGGCTGGATTTGAACTCAGAAAGATGATTCTTCCTCATCCCAGGCTTGGCCTTCTATCCACTGCGCCCGCCACCCAGCTGCCCCCCATGACTGCACAGCTTATAGGAACCTGGATTCTCATCAGGGTCTCCTGATTCCAGGTCCAGTACTCTTAGCCACTAGCTCATGCTGCCCCTTGGGTGAGTGCCCCTTGAGTGAGTAAGGAGGCAAAAATGAAAAGGTTTAGAACTGGGAGGGACCTGGAGCATTCTCTAGTCCAAACCTGAGGCCCAAACAAGGGAAGTGATTTGCTTAAGGTTATAAAGACCATAAAGGAGGTTGGACTCAAACCCAGGTCCTTTAATATTAGATGGATCCCCTTCTATTGAACCATACTGCCTCAGCTCTCTGGCACTGCTGCCTGGAGTGAATACAGAGCCCCAGAAAGGGAAATGGTCCCTTCACAGCCTCATGCCACCTACTGGTGACTCACCAGGGTCAATTAAACTAAGTTGGTGGCAGTAAATGCCTCCTGGGTGGGTGGAGGTCATTCACACTGAGGCCAATGGCTTTCATCTGGTCAAGCCTCTAAGAAATGATCTTGAATAGGACTGAGGGATGATGATGGTGGAGGGAAAATGAGACCAGAAAGGAAATAGGGAGAAAAAGAAAGGAGGAAAGGGGGATAGGTGAGATTCCTGTTCTCCTCCCACCCTCCTTTAACTCTTCACTCAGTCTGTTGTCTTCTTCTTCCTCCTCTTCCTCCTCCTGTTCCTCCTCCTTCTTCTCCTCCTTTTCCTTCTTCTTCTTCCTTTTTCCTTCTATTGATGTCCTTCCATCCCGCCCCCACCCTGGAAGTAATCTCAGCCAAGACCAAGGGCTTGTGACATTCTCCTGCTAATCTATGCCTTTTGCCCTCACTAAAATTGGTCAGGTTTCTGTGGTTACTCAAGCAAGCCTACCATTTTCCCCAGGCACAAAGATTTAATGGAAAAGACTGCTGGACTGGGAATCAGGAGGAACCCAGGTTTCAGACCCATGGTGGACACTTCCTAGTTGTGTGACCCTGGGAGAATCACTGCACACCTCTGGGTCTCAGGTTTTTTCACTTGTAAAATGAGGGGACAGGACTTAATGGCCTCTAGGGTCTCTCCCAACTCTAATATTTATGACCCCAGGAAGAATCCTTTCTTGTCCCAAGACCAGAATTCCCAAGAAAATAAGCTCATTATAAATACATGTTATAAGTGAAATCCATGTTAAAACTCTTTTTGCAGGATGATCTAAGGGCTGAGAGGCAGGGGAGCAGAGGAGGATTTAAACTGTTTGGACAAATACCTTGGTTGTTTATCCCAGCTGGAAATAGCAGAGACAGCACAAGTGAAGCGAGGAAGTGAGGAGGTGAGAGAGGGAAGTGAGACCACCTTTCTAACCTCTTAGACTGGATGACACCACAATCCATAAGGCAGCTTCCCTGGGGGGGGATGCAGGCTCCAGGAAGGAAGGGCCCCTTTGTTCCCCCCTCAAACGAAGAGTTGTGGGAAAGGCAGGACCAGCTTAGCATGTGCCTCTCCCTCGGCCCTCACTCCATCTCCAGAGTCCAACATGGCTTCTCTTGCACTCGCCACAAGCCAGGAGATTTCCCCTTACTCATGGAGTCAGCGCCCAAGCTTCCCAAGTGTACCCCAAGGCACAACAAACATCGTTCCTCAGTTCAGGCTAAAAGCTCGTTAGAGCCTTGTAGGAGGTGATGTGGACATTCAAGATGCCCAAGTTATAGGCATATGTATGTTATATATGTATACATAATTATTATTTGAAATTCACATGGTAGAAATAATTTTAAACATCTTGTCTGTTTATTCTTATGGGCGCTGATCTTTCAGCTGGCTTCCCAAACTCTTCTGTAATCCAGCTAGCACTTACTAAGTGTCTACTTTGTGCCAGGCACTGTGCTCTCTAAGAATGCAACAAATGGAAAAAGTGGGAAACATCATTGCCTCTACTTTTCGTAAAACCAAAGTTGGGTGGTAGAGCTGGACAGAAGTGCTGGAGTTGGAGTCAGGAAGACTTGAGTTCAAATTCTGCCTGAGAAACTTCCTATATGAGCCTCAATTTCCTCATCTATACAATGGGATAATAACAGCGCCTACCTCACGAGGTTGCTTCGAGGTTATACACACCCACACCCATAAAGTATCTCTTTCTCTTCTCCTTGTCCCTCTCTTTCTGTGTGTGCCTCTCTCATATATGATATATACACATATATGTGTGTATATATATTTTCCAGTTATATATATGTATATGTATACATATATACGTGTGTGATAGCTCACATTTTTGTAGAACTTAAAGGTCTGCAAAGCTATATGCAGATATACACATCTATCTAAATATATATTGTATATATACATATACATGTCTCTTACATGTTTGTATAATCTACATATATACGTACATTTGCACACATATCTAAATCTATCTATCTATCTATCTTTATGAACCTTTAAGATACACAGAAATATGAGCTATTATGAGCACTGCAGGACCCCAGAACCTTACAGTTGGTTCTGATAAATGTGATGATGTCACCACAGTGCTTAAAATTCTTCAACAGCTCCCACTTGCCTCAAGGATAAATGACCAATGGCACCTGGGGTCCTCCACCATCTGGCTCCCCCATTTCTTGTCCTCTACAAGCTGTCACTTACATTTCTAGTCTATTTCCTGTGACCTCGCTTCCCGAGCTCTGCATTTCAAACTGTGTATCATGGCGTCAGTACAACCAGCCATGTTTTACCTCTTCATCTTTGCCCAGCTGGTTCCTCATGACTGGAAAGTCCGATAGAAGGTAAGCCTTTTGAGGGCAGGGACCATTATTCCATTGTTGTCCTTGTATCCCCAGAAGAACATGATAACTGCATGTAATCTGTGCTTAGCTAGTATTTGCTGAGTTAAAATGGAATATGTTCTCTAACACGCTGAACTCCTCACTTTCTGCAAGCAGCTCAGGTGCCAGCTGCTACGTGAGGCCATTCCTTCTGAAAGAGCTTGGCCATAAATATCTCCCTCTTAAAACTGCTTGGTATAATTTGGCACAGACTTATACATGCATGTGACACTCTACTCTCTCAGGGAAATGTTAGCTCCCCGAGGGCAGGAGTGGACTCCTTTTTGATTCTGTATCCAGAGCCTGTACATCACAGATGCTTAAGAAATGCTTGCTAAACTGAATTGGAATGAGTCTCAATCAGTCAATTAATAAGCATTTATAAAGCACCTACTATGTGCCAGGCATGGTGCTATGAGCCAGAGGCAGAAATATAGAAAAAAAATCAATTTCTCTCTTCAAGGAGCTTATTCTATTGGAAGAAAATTTGTTCGCATAGATACACGCACACGCACACGCACGCGCACACACACACACACACACACACACACACAGATGCATGCACAGAATAAATACAGGTAGAGGGCAGTGAGTGAGTGAGGGAGCCAGAACTTGGGCAAAAAGCTTCCTGTGGAAGTAGGCACCAGAAAGGGAGGGCCAAGGCAGAGGGGAGGGGGCCCTCAGGAACATCTAAGGTCTCTTCCAGGTATAAATCTCTGAGCTTGTAATCTAGGAGTCATTAAAATACTTGAAGACAAATCACATCCTGCCTCCCCTAAGCTAAACATCCCTGATGTCACACGGAAGGGCTGCTGACATTTTCCAGGTAGAGAGAGGGATGTTTGGAAGAGCCTTGGACTCGGCTCCAGCAGATCCAGATTCAGAGCCTGGGCCCGCCATTCACTTCGTGTTTCCCAAATCACTCTTAGAAGGCATATGATAAATGGCCAGGCCTGGGGGTGCACGTCAGAGTCCTGCACTTTGGTTTTATCCAATGAGATCGGCATTCATGGTGACAGGACCCACCTAAGCTATTCTTGGGCAGCAGCTCACCTCGGAGTCATGTGTCACATGCTTCGCCTCATCCTCTCATTTAGTGCAATTTCCCAGAGAAATGCCTCAGATCACACACTCACATTGAGAGCATGGATCCTTCCACATTCTCATCTCACACCAAAATATTCCAGTCATTCAAAGGTTACTAGGGATGAGTTTGAGACTCTCTAATGTCTGTGATCAGTGATGGGATTATAGATTTAGGATGGGGAGGGCCCTCAAAAAACATCTGGTAGCAAAGTGGGCAGACTACCAGGCGTGGAGTTAGGAAGGTCTGAGTTCAAATGTGACCCCAGAAACTTACTAAATGAGTGACCCTGGGAAAGTCACTTGACCTCTGTTTGCCTCTGGAGATAAATGGATATAATAATACCACTGATTGCTATTCCCAGGATTGCTGTGAGGATTGAAGGGGCTAATATTTGTAAAGTATCTGGCTCAGTGCCCGACACATAATAGGTACTTTATAAATATTAGGCTCCTCCACTACCACTACCATTATCATCTAATCTTCATTTTACAGATGAGGAAACTGAGGTCTGGGGGAGTTAAGTGACTTCCCCAAGGTCACAAGGCAGTTAGTAGGAGAGGCAAAATTTGAACTCAGCGTCTCTGATTTCAGAGCTAGTGTGCTCACAGTGAGAGTTTAGAAACACAGGCAAAGCACACTGGAGTCAGAAAGTCACCCCAATACCTGGGAAACTCAAGACTCATTCAATTCAACAAGCATTTAATAAGTACTCACAGTGTGTGTGTGTGTGTGTGTGTGTGTGTGTGTGTGTGTGTATTCCTATACACCTTTCCTAAGGAAGTTTATATCCTAAAGATATATGTATATATCTGTATATATGTACGTATATGTGTGTGTATACATATATTCCTATATACCTTTCCTAAGGAAGTTTATATTGTAAAGATATATATGTCTATATATGTATATATCTATGTATGTGTGTGTGTGTGTATATATATATATCTACATATATATATATATACACATTCCTATATACCTTTCCTAAGGAAGTTTATATCCTAAAGCTATATATGTGTGTATATGTTTATATATGTATATATTCCTATATATCTTTCCTAAAGAAGTTTATATCCTAAAGATATATATGTGTATATATGTATATATATATGTACATATGTATATATATGTGTGTGTATGTATATTCCTATATATCTTTCCTAAGGAAGTTTATATCCTAAAAGAAACTTCCTACCTCCAAACTCAGAGTGCCAACCTGACTTGACTGACTTCCAGGTGACTTTCCACACTGTAGCTTTTACCCTGCCCCTTCCTCAGCCCATTGCTTGGACTGCCTCCCTGCCCTCCCCTTTTTTAAATCCGCAGATATCTTTGGGAGTGAAATCTGTAACCCAAAGCTCTTAAGTGATTCTTGTCTTTCCTGAGGACACAGGTTAGAATTCCAGAAGCATTTTCATTTTAGTGAAAATTGGTAGCTTCCTGGGGAATGGGCTGATCATCTAGGCCCTGACTTGTAGTTGGCTGAAAAAATGGCCCAGGCCATCCCCCACACTTGGGACTGAGTCAGGGAGGTGGGCATGAGCAGAAGCATTTGTGGGGGAAGAGAGGCAGGGTGATTGTGGCAGTCATGGGTCATAGATTCAAACAATAATAATTCCTAGCATTTATATAGCAAACTTTGAAGTCTGCATTTGTATAACTTTACATATGTTATTTCATTTGACCCTCAAAACCCTGGGAGGTAGGTGCTATTATTGTCTTCATTTTACAGATGAAGAAATTAAGGCATTTAGACGTTAAGTGAATCAAACAGGGTCATACAGTTAGAAAGTGTCTGAATCAGGATTCAAACTCGGGTCTTCCTGATTCCAAGTCAAACATTCTCTCCATGTCCACCAGCTGCCAGGAAGGGAAACTGGAGGTCATCTAGTCATTTTACAGATGCAGAAATGGAGAGGGGATGTGCCAGAGGTCATACAGGTAGTTACCATTAGAGCAAGGATTTGAACCCAGACCTTCAGATTCCATGACAAGAAACTTGGATTCAAATCATTGACTTGGTCACTGTCTGTGACCTCAGCCAAGGGGAAAAGCTTAGATAAAGATTTTCTAGTCCTGGTGGCAGCACATGTAGCCTATGTCTTTCTCCTTTTCCTGCCTTGTCACAACCTCCCCATACCTCAAACGGTACCCAGACCGACCCTTCACCAGGGCAGGTGCTGGGGGAGATGCTGAAAGCAGTCTTAGCTACTTAGTTACCCATCTTTTCTGAGGCCCCATTCAATCTTCACTGAGCTCCGTCCATTCCTCTCCTTCCTATCACAGTAAATATTGTTGGTCTGTCTTCTAACGGCTTCTGTTGGGATGGCCATTCACTCTTAAAACATGGATTTAGAGCTGACAGGGACCTCTGAGGTCATCAAAGCCAACTCCCTCATTTTAATGTGAAAGACATAGAGGCCTAGAGAGCTGGAAGGCCTTGCCCAAAGACTTATGGGTCAGGATTTGAATCCAGATCCTCTGACTTCAGGCCCATGATTCCTTCTACAGAACTATGATGACTCTCTTTGAGGCATTATTCTCCATTTCACATAAGTACGAGGGGATGTTTGCTAATGATGCAGAATTATCTTGCAGAAAACAGCATCCCTTCCATGTTCACGGCCTCCAAAAACTGTAAGCAGCCTTAGAAGGGCCGACATTAATGGAAAATAATGCAACACTGTGGTTAGGTAAATAAAAGAAAGAGACTCATTCCATTTGGTCATTTAAAATTCCTGAGTCTCTTATTTTGGGTGTGTGGTTCACATAAAGTCTATATTTAGTAGCTGATCTCTGGTAATCTCAGGAGGAAATAGAGAAATGTGACTACAGGGTTATTCCATTGGTCCAACCCTCCAATCTTTATACAAGCAAAATCCATCTTGTTAACAGTGGGGCTTAGTTTGCCTTCAGCCTGGTGGCTTGAGTCCCAGCAACCATAACAAAGGCTATGGAAACCTGGAAGCAACTCTCCGAGGGCCCTGAGAAATGTGATTAGAAGGCGCTTGACTCACAAAGTTATCCAGGCAAGTAAATTGAATTAATAAAGAAGGGCAGCTCTTGAACTTTGTTGTGTGGGAAATGTCAAATTCTTCCACTTGCCCAATGGCATTTTATAAGGGAGCACATTATATCGATGCTGGGTGCCCAGTTGAAAAGGAAAACCATATGTCAAGAGCCTTGCTATCTTAAGGATTCTTTCTTCTATTTCATTAGTCATCAAGTTGCTTTACAGATTTTTTTGATTAGTCAAATTATCAAAGTCATTAAAATGATAATATCAATATTCAGGAGCAAGGGAAAGGAAGTTTCTAAAAAAGTGTATGACACCCCCACCCCCATAAAACAAAAGACCTTGGGTTCGGAGGATTATAGAACCGTATTTGGTTTAATTTGCTCATTTTACAGATAAGGAAACTGAGGCCCACAAAAGTTAAGTGATTTGACCAAGGTCATATGGGTAATAAACACTAGAGGCAAGATTTGAACCTAGTTCCTGTCTCTAGAGCCAGTGTTCTTTCTTTGGCATCAAATGATGGAAATTTCCCCTATTAGATTGAGGACTTCTTGAAAGAAGGGACTTTTTTGCCTTTCTTTGTATTCCCAGTGCTTAAGGTGTTATCTGACACACAGTAGGTACATGATAAGTGCATGTTCATTGAATGACCAACTGACAATAGCTGGAACTTATGAGAAGACATGGGCATCAACAAGATCCCACATCGTTTGATGTGCTTAAATACAATGAAAAGGTCTTTTATGGCATGTGATGTTACTGGAGGTTAAGTGACTGGCCCATGGTCACCCAGCTCCTGCCTATGGTAAGAGGTGGGACGTGAATCCTGACCTTTCCTTAACCAGTGCCAGCACTCTATCCACTGTGTCTGCTAGCCTTCTCAAAGATAGCAGACTTTATACAGGGTGTCCCGAAGGTCTTAGCTGTAATAGCTTTTAACTGCACTTAAGAAGCCTTTTGGGACACCCTGCATATAGTGAAGTCCATTTTCCAAAGCCCTCTATTCCTCTAAACTCTTTGAAGTAAGTAGTAATAGAGTTACCATCTCTGCCCCCATTTTATAATGGGGAAACTGAGTCTCAGAAGGGCATACTGCTAGTATCTCTTTTTTTCTTTCTTGTTAAAGGTGACAAAGAGGAATGGATGGACAATCTTCAGATTTTTTTAAAAAAAGACTTTCCTATTTCCAAAAGAACATGACCTAATGGAATAAGTGAGCTCTTGGAAGTAGAATTCATTTACTTATTAGTTTTGATTGCCTTAAAAGAACATGAAACAGTCTTTACCTCACCCTCACCCTGGAAGAAAGCTAAAAAGCACACAGCACTCCTGAATACTTCAGATGCATCTATCCATGGGCTATGTGTGTGTTCCAAGTGTGGATTTCCATGGGGGTAAGGATGCATTCCAAGTGTGGATTTCCATGGGGGTAAGGATGCATTCCAAATGTGGATTTCAATCCCTTTCTCACTATAAACACAGAGTGGTGGTATCAGAGCCAGGAAACCTTGTGTTCCAATCCCACCTCAGATATTTACTAGCTGTGTGACCCTGGGCAAGTCATTTAAACTCTCTGAGTCTGTTTCTTTCTCTAAAATGAGGCTTCGACTTGACTTCTGAGGGGCCTTACAAATTTAAATCTATGGTTCTATGAACTATCGTCCTAATGTTAGTCGCAGATTCCATTGACACAAAGGTGAGCCTTGCACCAGAGTGAGTGAAGGAATGAAAAAGCATTTACTAAATACATTTACTAAATACTTACTAATGCCAAGCAGTGAGCTAAGATGTGGAGATAAAAACACAAGAGCAAGAGAGATCCTTGTGTGATTCAAGAAGCCCCCATTCTAATGGGGCAGACAACACACACACACAAGGTTTTAATTGGAAAGACCGACTGGTCTTGACGGGGCACTGGTAAAGCAGACAATAATCTTTGTTGGTGCCATTTCCATTGATTAAACCATGATGTTGTGGATGTTAAGCTACCTGACAGTGCCAATGACTTCGGTGGTGAGAGGAGGCAGAGGCCAAAGCACCTGTGGAGGTAGTTGTTACTGGAATCTTTGCAAAGACTGCTTCCTTGGATGCTGGTTGCAAAGGCCAGAAGGGTAGCAGGGTGAGTGATCTGGAGACTGTTATAATCCCTGAGCTTCCTTGGCCATTGGTAGCAGTGAAATTGAGTTAATAGGCATTGGTAGTGCTGATGGCAGTGTAGACCCCTCTCCATAAAGGTCACTTTCCTTACTGATAGCTGGAGGAGAGGAGTATGCTCAAAGAGGGCTGGTTATCTGTCACCATCAGGATGTGAGGGGAGGGAGCTCAGGGGCCATGTAGTCCAACCCGCATCTGAACGGGAATATCCCTCCAGAATCATGGACAAGTTATCCTCCAGCTTTCCCTTGAAACAAAACCCCTCTTGTCTCACTTAGACCTAGCATGGCCTTTTGCACAAACAGCAAGAGAACTGGGATACTGCCAGGGAGGTCAGGGCTTTGCCAAGGCATATCTCAATGCCATCATGCTTTATGAGACCATCATGAGTTATACGCGAAAAATGTTCCATCACCAAGTGGCCAGTGCCCTAAGAATGAGCCCCTTCAAGCACCAAGCTGGTCTTTGGGTCACAGACACAAAGAATATCATCAGGCCCATAGCTGTAGCCTTTCCAGAATGGGAAGATATAACCAAACTCAACATCTTTGGGAATGCCTTTGAGAACACCTCCAAACTACCAGGAGGCACTTGAGAGTTTCATATTTAGAAGGCATAAATTTCTTTCGAAGAATGAAGTGGAAAACATTAATGTTTAAATTCAAGCCTCAAAAACTAACCATAGAAACTAGACTAATTTTATTTATTGCCATTTGAAATGTAGCCAAGTCAGTCAAGAAACTCTGAGATGTGATTCTGTATGTAATGAGGACAGTAAAACTGTCTTTCAAGGCAAATGACTCCCCCAGGACCATGTTACCTATGATGTTCTGGGAAGCATTCCCAGATAACTGAAATAACTACACCCTATTAGCTCAAGGAAGATGCACTTGCCCAATGAAATACTGGGAGATGGAAATCAGGGGATTCTGATAATCCTCTAAAACTGTGTCAGGTCCTAACATGGAAGCATAGAAGCACAGGAGAGGCACCCCCCCAGGTGCTGGGGAGGGCATAAAAAACAATATATATATATACATATATATTTATATCCTACTAACAGGACTTCTCCATTTTCTACTTTTAATGCTATGAAATTTTCACAGTCCCAGACAGGAATGGCATTTTGAAAATCCACACTCCACTGTTTCCAAGACACTCCCCCCTCTTCTGCTTGTTCTTCATCTATGATGCTCATCCTTGAGGTAATCTACTTTCTTTCTCCCCTCTAGGCCACATTTCATTGTTTATCCTTCTAGGAAACTCTGAGGCATATGTTGTATAATTTGCAGCAATTTTTCCACTTTGATTCTGAAGAATTTGACACCAAAGAAACAATTGCGTCTCCGTAACAGGCTATAGACTTGAGACATTCATTTTTACACCAAGATTTATAGCCCCTCTACAGACTATGAATACTGTTACTGAATCTTTAAGAGGGAGTAGAATCTTGAGAAAGAAACAATTTAATTGTCCTCCGGAATGTTAACTGATCTGGCCCAGGAAAGACTGTGTGGTGTACAAAGATAAAGGATTAATAAAACCTTCTTGAGAGTGAGAAAGTTAATTTATCTTGAGGAAGATTAACGAAATGTTTTTCTGACATCACTGAGTTTAACTCTTACTATGTGGAGGTCTCCTGAAGACAGTTCTTGTGAGATTCTGACTGACATATAGAGAGCGCAGAAATGTAGCACTGTTGTTTCCAGAGTTGAAGAGAAGTCAATAGTTGTAACTGATGGTTATAGGTGTCTCTAGCTGTTTCTCATCGCAATGCATTGTGGAAACATTGAAATATGTCTTTGTATCATTTGTTACAGTATTGATAAATTGTATAGCCAAGAATCTTAATGTTTAAACCTATTAAACAGGATTTTTAGAAAGAGAAAAAGCTTATGGGAAAAGAGCTTTTCCTATTTTATTTTTCAAACAGGTGGGAAAGATTGTGCCTTTCTACTAATTTATGAGGACATATCAGAACATACCTCTTGCTTGCTTAAAACCTTAGAGTAAAAATTAATTAGGCAATGAATCAAGCAGCAGGCTGAATGGGAGTTTACTTACTATCATAATTCACACACAGCTATACTTGGCGTAGTCATCACTAAAATTGGCTATACATTCATTGTTTTAAAGTTGTTTTTCCTTGTGTTAAGCTTTTGCTTTGTGGTTGATTTGTCCATCATAGACTAGTGCCAGTCTTCTCTCCTGTAGGGATTCCTGGAAATCTTCAGTTAAAATGATTTCTTCCAGAAAAAAAAAATATGCTTAGTTTTACTGGATAGGTAATTTTGAAATTGTTTTCCCTAGATTCCTTAGTATATAACATTATAGATTCTTCTATTTTTTTTGTCTTGCATAAGAAATCATGTGGGATTTCTGGTTGTTGAGTTAAAAAAGTATTACATCTTTCTTCCTGGCTGCTTAAAATATCCTCTCTCTGTTGCTGATATTTTGGAGTCAAATAACAGCACAACTGTGTGAGTTAAACTTGGGATTCATCTCTGTTGGCAGCCTGTGGATTGCTGGGATTTGTACCATACAATATTTCTGGATACTTTGCAGAAATCTTCATGTATGGTTTTGGGAAATAAGTAAAGCAGAGCACTTTTCCTTCAGAATTTTCTAGGCCAAAATAATCTTCAGGTTTTCTATCTAAGGTAAAGTCTCTATTTTCTTTATTTCTATGCTGGTTGAACCTTATAGCTGTGCTGATTTTAAAATGTAAACTTATTGGTTCTGTTGCTACCTGTCTTTTCGCTTCCATGAACACAATTCTATTGCTCAGAGACTTCACCATTTTATCACGATCTGCTAACAAACAGTTCTAGCCACTGAGCCTCCTAGTTGTCCTTTTGTGTCTTTCCCTCATCTCCACAGACTCCAGAGCTCCCTTAATTCTTTTAGTGAGCTTACTGCTAGTGCTGAAATACAGTAAATGCATTTTCCTTTCCGGAGTCCTCGATAATGTTATTTCCTTATATATTTTCCCCTTCATACCTTTACTTCAGTTTTTACCCTTGATAATGATCAGCTACATTGGAGTCTTTTGTTTTTGTTTGCTCATTTTTAAAGTCAATCTTTTTCTTTTAGAGATAGGTGATTTTTGTTTTCCATGAGGATTTTCTGGGTTGTCGTTGTCCTTTGTCCTATTTCTTGCTGTTTCTTAGATGATCAAAGAGAACTGGGTTCTCTTTTGGCCTCTTCCTCTCTTATTTAATAGCAGAAGCCATGACCCAATGAGTCAAGGTGACTTATACAGGGAGTAAACAGGAAAAGCAGGACTCAAACTCAGAATTTCTAACTGGTCTAACTTTGCCTCAAGTCAGTCTCTCTCTGTCTCAGTGTCTTTATCTCTGTCTCTCTCTTTGTCCTCACTCCAGTTCATATTCATATTCTGCTTTTCACAAAGCCAGTGTTCTAAAGCATAGGTCTGACCAGGTCACATTCTCACTCAATAAGCTCCAATGGCTCCCTATTGTCCCATAGATCAAATATATCCTCCTCTGTTTGGCATTTAAGGCTCTTCATATCCCATCTACTTCCTCCCTTTCCAGTCCTCATATGCTTTACTCCCCTCCATATACTTTACAACTCAACTGCGCTGGCTTGTTTGCTGTTCCTCACACACACATCACCCTATCTCCAGTCTCCATGCATTTGCATGGAGTCTCTGCCAGACCTGGAATGCTCTTCTCCCTCCTCGCTGCTTGCTCTCTTCCATGGCTTCCTTCAAGACTTGATTCCAATCCTATCTTTTGTGAGGGACCTTTCCCAGTCTATCTAGCTGCTAAATGCCTTCATTTTTGAGATTATTTCTCATTTTCTCTGAGGGTGGCTACATGGCACAGTGGATAGAGGGCCAGGCTTGAAGTCAGGAAGACTCTTCTTGAGTTCAAATATGGCCTCAGGCACTTACTGGCTGTGGTGACCCTGGACACTTAACTTGTTTGCCTCAGTTCCCTCATCTGTAAAATGAACTGGAGAAGGAAACGGCAAATTACTCCAGCATCTTTGCCAAAAAAAAACCCAAATGGGGTCGTGAAGAGTTGGACGTGACAAACCAACTGAACAATAACTCATTTACTCTGCATGTCTCTTGTATGCATCGAATTGTTTGCATATTGTCTTCCCCATCAGAATAAAAGCTAGGTATCACAGTAGTTAGAATGCTGGACTTGGAGTCACGAAGACCTGAGTTCAAATCCAGCCTCAGATATTTATTAGCTGTGTGACTCTGAGTAATTCCCTTGAACTCTCCAACCTCAGTATCGTCATCTGTAAAATGGAATAGGAATACCATCTCTCTCCCAGACTTGCAGTTTTGAGAACCCAATGAGATCTCATACACACCTTCATGATTCATCCACACACACACAATGTTTTACAAACCAAAAGTGCTATATAAATCTTACTATTATTAGTAGCTATTATTAAGTTCTCCCAGGGCAGGGATGGTTTTTGCATCTCTGTATCCCCAGTGCTTAGCGCAGTGACTGACACACGGTGAGCGCTGAAAAGATGCTTGTGGGCAGAATGAACAACCAACTCTGACTTGAGTCCTCCTTCCACTTGATTCCAAAGCCGATGGAAATAATCCTGGATACCGTTGCTCCTTTGATTAAGTTTTCTCACTAACCCACTACTTAAATAGTTTCTAAACCTACTATATTTTTATGGGGAGGGGTCCCTACTGCCTTTAAGCCTGCTTATTTAGAATAGTGTATCAGGGGCAGCTAGGTGGTGCAGTGAGTAGAGCACCAGCCCTGGAGTCAGGAGGACCTGCTTCAGACACCTGACACACTTACTAGCTGTGTGACCTCAGGCAAGTCACTTAACCCCAACTGCCCTGCCTTACCCCATCGACAAAACAAAACCGACCAAACAAAAAAAGAACAGTATATTAATGTATAGATTGACAGTGTAAATTTCAGCATTTTGCAAAGTTAACTTACTGTTAATGACTGAAGCTCTCTGGTTTCCTCTTCTGCTGCGGAAGCATGATATGATAGAACCTATACAGTGTTAAAAAAAAGTGAGATGTTTATGTATTTACAGATTGTAAATTCCAATTCTAAACTTGTACTGCATCAAATATCACTGGACAGTTAACTAGGCAGTCCCTGAACTTTTTAATGTGTACATAAGTTTAGTTGGCTTCTTTAGGTAAGAAAAAAGAATCCCAGGCATTAAATTCCATTTCTCTCAGAAATGGAAAAGTTTATTTCTTTCATGTTTAAAGACAACTCTCTCTGAAACTTCCAGTTTTGATATTGTTGACATAAGAGCTACAGTGTTTAGACATGAGACAAGAAGAAAGTGTCCATTAGCTGAAACTTGGCCAATTTTTTTGTTCGCTTTTCCAATACAAAGCACAAAATCTAAACACGCACATATCTATTTCTTAGTCATTTTTAGCTGGAAATTGTAAGAAAAACAGGAAGGGGGGAAATTATTGGCTTTATTTTTTTATTAGACAAGGGCTATTTTTGTGCACGTCTGGTTCCCCCATTCTATTCCGTCTTTCCATCTCCTCAGGCCTTGTTTCTTCATCTGTAAAATGAAAGGGTCAGACCAGATGGCCTTTCACATCCCTCCCGGCTCTAAATCTGTGATCATATGAACCTCTGAACTCTTGAAAGGTCTTTTGTGGAAATTCAGAACTTTCTGAGACAAGAATTCAGAGACTCCTCAAAGTTACGGCTCACACTGGTGTTTATCAGTATAAAGCGTAGTGGTTTCAAGATTCTTTATCATGGGTGCCTAGAAGCTGCAGCGAATAGAGTGTTGCACCCAGAATTAGGAAGACCCAAAGTCACATCCTGTCTCAGATACACTGTGGGACTCAGGGTAAGGCACTTAGCCTGTCTGCCTCAATTTCCTCATCCATAAAATAGAGATAATAATAATACCTACTTCCCCAAGTTGTCATGAAGAGAAAATGAGATAATATTTGTTAAGTGCTTTGTAGACCTTAAAGGGATGTATAATAATAGGTAACATTTATATGGTGCTCAATATGTGCCAGGAATTGTGCTAAGCATTTGATCCTCACCACTCTGGGAGCTAGGTGCTATTATTATCCCCATTTTACAGATGAAGAAACAGAGGCTAACAGAGGTTAAGTGATTGGCCCAGGGTCACACATCCAGTAAGTGTCTGAGGCCAGATTTGAACTTGGGTCCTTCTGACTCTAGGCCTGGTGCTTGATCTACCGTACCAATTCACTGTCCCTCCCCCCGCCAATACATAATAGACATAAATGGTAGGTAATTTTTTCAACAGACCTTTGGAGTTGTCAGGAATTTTAGTCCTCCATTAGCCAAAGTGGAGGTATCTCACTGTGGAGTGGAGATGACATAGGGGTCGCAAAAGCTGGCTAGACCTGTGATTTCACTGATAGAGGGACCTTCTGGAGGAGTAAACTTCCTCTGTCAGGTTAGGGCAACACCAATTCTGCAACTTCAAATCTTAGGGAACTGTCCAGAGTCCTGAAAAGGCATGTGACTAGTCTGAGGACACGCGGCCAGTCTGAGGGAGGACCTGAACTCAGATCTTCCTGGCTCCAGGGCCAGATGTCATCTATTATGTGGATCCACTAAGTGCCAGCTGCTTCTCATTCCAACATAAGTAGGGACATAATGATCACAACTTTATCACCATCATCATCATCATCATCATCATCCTCATCCTCATCCACTGGGCAAATTCAGAAATGAAAGGGATTACCTTTGCTGTCATTGTCAAATCAAAACCGACAATGTGAACCGATAATAAGCGTATGCAACAACAAACCAGAGGACTGGGCTTCCCCCACTGGCTGTGCCTGGTTGGATTCTTACACATCCTTTAAAGTCGGGCTCAAATGCCACCTCCTCGATGAATCCTCTGCAGACCTCTTGTCAGGACGCAGGAAACATCCTTGAAGCTCACAAGGCATATTGTTCTCCACCTCTCAATAGCACTAATCATCAAATACTGTGCTTTGATGTTGTTGAGTCATTTCAGTCATGCCTGATTCTTTGTAACCTCATCTCTTGGCAATGATCCTGGACTGATTTGCCATTTCTTTCTCCAGCTCATTTTACAGATGGGAAAACTGAGGTAGCAAACAGAGTTAAGTGACTTGCCCAGGGTCATAGAGCTAGTAAGTGTCTGAGACTAGATTTGAACTCATGAAAATGGCTTTTCCTGATTCCAAGCCAAGTATTCTATCCACTACTCCACCTAGCTTCCCATACCATGCATTAGTGTTTTCTAGTGTTCACAATTCCTATTAGACCAAGTATTAAGAGGCAGGGATCACATCTCACCTAATTCTCTGCTCAGCCTATAGCATAATGGCTTGCACAGAGTAAATACTCAATAAATGCTTGCTGAATGAGTCAGATATTTTACCCCTGGTGATGATAGCAAATACCTCAGGGGTTTCAGGGCATCTTACCACAGTGTCTCCTCGGAGCCTCAGAACATTCCAGTGACAGTTACCTTACTGATATTAATCATTTTCATTTTACAGATGAGGAAGCTGAGGCCCAGTGAGGTTACGTGACTTGCCCTGTGTTAGGGTAGTCAGGGGTAGAATTTGAACCCAGGTCTTCAAGTCTAGCTTGCTGTCTGCTTTACCAAATGACTTGAAGTGAAAAGGTTGAAAGACAAACCATTTTGAAAGATTTAAGAACTCTGATCAATTGTAACCACAATCCCAAAGGATGAATGATGAAACATGCTGTCCACCTCCCAGTAGAGAGACTCAAGATACAGAATGAGGCATATGTTTTTGGATATGGCCAATGTGGAAATTTGTTTTGTTTGACTATGCATTTTTATTACTAGAGTTTTGCTTTGTTTTCTTTTGGAGGGCAAGTTTGGAGGGAGAAAAAAATAAATTTTTGCTCATTGAAAAAAAGTTAAAAAGAGTTGAACTTTCTATGGCAGAATCCAAATTCCAGATTTTCTAAAGTCAAAGGGCACTCAGAGGTAATCTAGTGAACAGCAATCTTTTTGACTCCATTTCTGGCAGCTGTTTCTGAGCCCTCTACCCAAATACTCCCAGGGATGGAGAGCCCAAGGCTCCCTCCAGCGTCCCGGGTCTCTGAGGTACCACTCTCATCATTAGAAAGTTTTTCTGACCTCAAGCCTAAATCTGCTTTTCTCCACCTTCCTTCACTGCTCCTTGGTCCTGTCTTGTGGGGCCAAACAACAAGTCTAATGGCTTCAAATATTTGAAGCCAGCGATTATGGCCACCTCTCCTCCAGTTCTTCCTTGGACCAAACATTCTTGGTTTCTTCAACAGTTTCTTTTACATCATGGTGCCCAGTCATCTCGCTATCTCGGTGTCCTTCTTCTGTGCACAATGAAGTGAGTTAAGACTCTTCTAACAGCCTCCAGACTTGGTCATCTGCCCTCCTTGGGGATGACTCCGTAATGAGTCCGACTCTGATTGATGAGTCCTGACCTAGAGCCTCTATTAGGAGAAGGCCCAGCCTCACAGTTCACTCTCCAGCACCAACTCTCTGCCCAGCCTGCTCCCCGTCCACACATGGCTGCCTGCCCCCTGGGGACAACAATCTGCCCAAACTCATTCCTCAATTGGTAAAGTACGCCCACCCCATTATATTTCTCCACCTCATTATATTTTCCCCCTGCCCCGTGATTCTGAGCCCCTATCTGTCAGTGTACAGATCCTGTTCCTTGTCTTCCAAAGCCTGCAGCCTCCACCAACCCCTGTCCCCAGTGTCCCACTCTGTTTTGCCTATCCTTCCATTGCATTCTCTGAAATTCCTACTTTGAAGTTAATCTGGCTTGTTACTTTTGCTTGCATCTTAAGATTTCATCTAACTCTCCTTTCTTACTCCCTCCATCTTCTGGCTCTGTCCTCATCACACAGCTTCCTTGGCCAGTTCTAGCACTGATTCCACTTTAACTCACACCACCCCTCCCACTCAATGTAATGGGGGAACTGGAATACTCCTTGCTCTCCACTGCCAAGTCCAGACTCTCCCTCTCTCATCAGTCAGTAACCTCTACTCCTCTGAGATTCAGTCAATTCATATTTATCACTCAATCAAGATTCTGGTAGCTGCCACTTCATTTGTGGGGTCTCACTTTCCTCCTCTCTAAATAAGGGACTGGAACCTAATGATCCCTAAAGCCCCTTCCAGCTCTAAGTCCTATGCTTCTCAAGGATGAGCTGGGGCTGACCTCTCTAGCCTACCTATCATAAGGACAGACCGAAGTCACACAAAATTCCATTATTAATGTGTTAGTTGTATTAGTACTGAAGCTGCAATGGCTAAAGGCTAGACCTTGGCCAAGTCATTTAACCTCTGCATGGCTCAGTGGACAGTGAACTCTCTAGGTTTTATCTCTTCAGTCATAGATGGTCCACTGTTTGCATCAGTAGAAGGGGTTCCCATGGAGGGAGTGCCCCTTGTTGACAAAATCATCAGCTCTTCAAATATTCTAAGTCCTTCCAATGGAACCCTGAGGAAGCCCAACCAGAGATGAAATGAGCGAGCCCCGCCATTTGCAGGCTCACCTCTAGAGTCACCATCTGCTTAGCCATGGCTCTCTCCACTGCTTCATACATCTGGGTGTTCTGGATTCCCAATCCACAAAAGATGACAAAAGCTTCCAGAAACTGCTCATCATTTCTGTTGAAGGGTTTGAATTTGCTGGAATTCTCTTCCATCTTATTAACAAGCTGGCAAACCCCTATAAAAGTTAGAGAAATTGGGTGAATGTCACTGTTACTATTAAGTTGGTTAATAAGAGGCAGCACTGAATAGTGGGGGGCATGTTAGATTGGGCTTCAGGAGATGGAGGGTCAAACTCTGACTTGGGAACTTCTCAGGTACATGACCATGGCTGAGTCATGTATCATTTCTGAGCTTCATGCAGCTCCTGAAGATGATGAGTTACAGGTGGGCTGCAATCTGAGCAGGTGGAGGGATGTTTTTGCAAGTTCAGTTTTATTTGATTTTCAGTTCTGAATCATCTCCCTCCCACCTTCCTTTCACTCCCCATTGAGAAGGCAAGAAAAACAAAACCAATTACAAGTAAAAGTCAAGTAAAACAAAATACTGCAAGAGAGACAAAGAGAGATGGAGACAGAGAGAAGAGAGAGACATAAAAGAGGGGAAAGAAGGAGGAAGGGAGAGAGACAGGGGGAGAGGGAGAGGGAGAGGGGAGGAAGAGGAAGAGGGAGAGAGAGAGGGAGGGGGAGGGGGGAAGGGGGTGAGAAGGAAGGAAGGAAAGAAGGAAGAGAGGAAAGGGAAAGGAAAGGGGAGGAAGGGAGAGAAAAGATGCCTCGATCTGCAGTCTGAGTCTTTCACCTCTTTATCTAGCAGTGGATAGCATGTTTCATCATGAGACCTTTGAAACTGTGGTTGGTCATTGTGTTGAACAGAATTCCTAAGTCTTTCAAAGCTGTCTGTCTTTACAATATTGCTGTTATTGTATACATTGTTCTCCTGGCTCTATTCATTTCTCTCTGCATCAGCTCATACAAATCTTCCCAGGTTTCTTTGAAGCCTTCTCCTTCATCATTTCTTACAGTACAATAGTATTCTATTACATTCATATACCATTCCCCAATCCAGCCACCCCATACTTGATGGGCACCCTTCCGTTTCCAATTCTTTGCCACCACAAAAGATGCTGCTATAAATATTTTTGTACACATGGGTCTGGTTTGCTTTTTCTTTGATAAATGGAGGTAGTTTTCACCCGGGGAGTTCAAATACAGCCCAAGTCAGGCCCTTGAAGCTCTAAAACAGGCTGTTAACTTTTGCCGCTATCTGGAAGTCCTACATTTTTGCCTTATAAAGACCTGAAGTCTCTTAACAAGCAACTAAAGAACCCAGTGATATACTGTATAAAAATAAACAGAATCACAGAATAGAACTTAGAACATTACTGCTTTCACCTAGCCCTAAATTACTGCTGTGTGATTCTTAGGAAAATCCTAGAGTACACTTTCCCCTTGATGTAGAAATAAATTCTAGACCACTAGTCCCCAAAGATAATTTGTCCTTTCAAGGCTAATTAAAATTTTGTCTATTTTCCAAGAGAACAATTCTGAAGCGTGTCAGAAGAGGGGGACGTGAAGTTTGCCTTTCCCAAGTTAGAGTTTATGTTAAACAGAAAATCACACACACAACAGACCAGTATGGCATTATTCATGTAGCCAACTTCACTGTTCAAAGCTAGACCTGAGGGTTCCACAAAAACATGCCAAGTACACACAATTTCCGTTGTTACCAATGTGTAACATTGAAGATAGGGTAGCTAAGTGGTGCAGAGGATAGAATAGGCCTGGGGTCAAGAAGACTCGTCTTCTCAAGTTCAAATCTGGCCTTAAATACTTACTAGCTGTTGTGACCCTGGGAAGTCACTTAGCCTTGTTTGCCTCAGTTTCCTCATGTGTAAAATGGGCTGAAGAAAGAAACAGCAAACCACTCCAATATCTTTGCCAAGAAAATCCCAGAAAAGGTCATGAAGAGTCAGAAATGACTGGACAACAACAACAAACACCAAAGATAGTTTAAGTGACATCTTTAGTCTAGAAAGAAGGCCACAGGGCAAACACAGTCCACTACAAAGAGAGAAGAATGCTTATCCATTCCTAGTTAAAGTTTCCCAGGGATTGGGGCTATACAATAACCCAGGATCATGGAGAGGCTCTTTGGAGAGAATGGTCTAAATTTCCTTATCTATGAAAAAAGAATACAAGACTCTAAGGATCTCAAATGCAGGGCCATCAAAGTCTTCCCATCCTCTGTTGGCATCTTTAAGGTAACTATTATCCACTCCTATCTGAGAGGGAGGGAGAGAAGGAGAGAGGGAGAGAGAGAGAGGGAGAGGGAGGGGGGAGAGGGGGGAAGAGGAAGAAGGAGATGGGGGGAGAGGGAGAGAGAGAAAAGGAGGGAGGGAGGGAGGGAGAGAGAGGGAGAGAGAGGGGGAGGGGGAGAGGGAGGGAGAGAGAGAGAGAGAGAGAGAGAGAGAGAGAGAGAGAGAGAGAGAGAGAGAGTGTGTTAGTTGACTTAGATGCTCTGCATAAAGCCACATACCCTAAGCTGGTTATCCTAAGGCTTAGAGCTGTAGGAGAGCCCAGAGCACATGTAGCAAGACCTTATCTTCCAGGTGATGAAAAAAAGGTCAAGAAAAGTTACTTCCTACAGACACGAATTAGCAGAGCTTGAATTTTAACCTAGGACTTATAGATCCAAATTCAATGATAGTTTTAGTACAGTGCACTGAATTCCCCAAGAAATGTGCTAGATTTTATTTTGCTGCTAAATTTGGCCCAATGAGATATTGAGAGAGTAGCTTCAGAGAAGCAGACGGCAAGGCCAATCAATGCCCTGAAATCAGTTCTTTTTACCTGTTTCTTTTCCCCATTTTTAGGTAATGGAAAATCCTCCAAACAAGAATATTCCTTATATAACTATCTCAAAAGGCTGCAGAATTATGTATTAGCAACAAAATACAGGAAGCAATAATAGAACGGATATCTCACTCAAAAGAACTACAAAATGTATTAAAATCAGGGAATTATTTGGTCTAAGAACACTCAAGGTTCTTATAGATATAACTACAAAATGCACCTGCAAGGAACAAAGAACACTGTAAATAACTGGCGGGACATTCCATGATCATGGCTAGGGCATATCAATAAAATAAAGATGACAATATTATAAGACTTAATTTGCAGATTTAGTGCTACTCAAGTGAAGGTAGCAAAGGGATATTTAACAATTCTAGACAAAATCATAACACAAAATTCACTTGGGGGAATATAAGAGATAGAATATTAAAGCAAAATAATGTAATAAATGCAAGAATGAAAGGCAGATAGTACATCCAGACTTTGAACTACATAATAAATTAGTAATTACTAAAACTGTTTGTTATTGGTTAAACGGGGGGAAAGAGTCAATTATTGGAGAAGACTACACAAGAAAAAATCAGAAATAAATGAACTCAACAACCCAGTGCTCAATGAAGCTAAAAATGTACATTACTTATGAAAGAACTCCCTTCCTGGCAAAAATCACTAGGCAAACTGGTAGAAGGGAGATTTAGACGAACGTCTTATAATACTATATACCACAATACATCTGAAATGGCTATGTGACTTGAATATCATAATGGTCATAAATATCAGAAGATCATAAATATCAGAAGAGAAGCAGATGACAAAACCTTCACAACTAGACTTAGGAAGTGAATTTTTAACCAAACATGAGATAGACTCAATCACTAAAGATACAATAATTTTGATGACATGAAATTGAAAAGTTTTTGCATGAATAAAAGGATAAGAAAGGAACTAGTCAACTGGGAAAACATCTTTGTATCAAATATCTCTGATAAAGGTCTGATATGAGAGTTATAGAGACAACTGACAAAAATATTTAAGACCACCAGCCACTTCCCAATACATAAATGGTTAAAGGAGATGAATTAACATTTTGCAGAACAACTACAAATTATTAAAGCCACATGAAAGAATGCTCCAAATCAATAATTATAATAGAAATGCAAATCAACAGAAGCCTGAGGTTTCAGCTCACTCCTGCAAACTGGCAAAGATGACAACATTGAAACAGCTGGTGGAGAGACTGGACAAAGGCAGGCACAGAAATGCATTGTTGACTGGACTATGAATTGGTCCAACCATTCTGGAAACTATTACTACTCTCTGACCCAGAGATTCAATTTCTAGACTCATGCCCCAGCACAGACAAGGTTAAAAAGAAAGGTCTCTTCTTCACCAAAATAATAAATAATCACAGCAACATTTTTTTGCAGTAACAATGAACTGGAAGCCAAGTAGACACCCAGTGATAGAATGGCTAAACAAGTCAATGAATGCAATGGAATGTTACTATGCTATAAGAAATGATAACTATGGTGACTATAGAGAAGTACTGGAAGAGCTGACATCAAGTGAAGTAAACAGAACCAGGAAAAAGAAACATGTGTAACGACTACAAGAGAGTAAAAGGACAGAACAACAACAAGGCAACTGACACTGAATGCTGCAAAATCACAATGGCAAAAAGCTTGGAGATCCCTTGCCTTCCCCTCTCTCAATCCCTTGGTTTCTTTGCAGAGATAGGAGTGTGGAACATTGGGTATCATGTTATACTTTTTCGATATATTAGTTTTGCTGAACTTCTGGGTCTCTTTCCTCACTCTTTTTTATTCTTTATTTTAAGGGGTGGCTCTCTGGGAGAGAGCGGCGGGAGATGGATACAGTAGGAAATACGGGTGATTCAAAAAAAAGAGAGAGATGAATAAAACTATTGAGTCATTGTGGTTCGGCTTAATCAAACCACTCTCTAATCACAGGGGTAAGAATGATGCACTGGATAGAACACCAAAGTTAGAGGTAAAGGATTCGAGTTCCAACCCTTCTTACTTACTACCGTATTGGGCAGCTAGGTGGCACTGTAGTGCACAGAGCGCTATGCTGGGAGTTAGGAAGACTCATCTTTCTGAGTTCAAATCTGGCCTCAGGCACTTACTAGCTGTGTGACCCTGGGCAAGTCACTTACTCCTATTTGCCTCAGTTTCCTCATCTGTAAAATGAGCTGAAGAAGGAAATGGCAAACCACTCCAGTATCTTTGCGAAGAAAATCCCAAATGGGGTCACAGACACAACTGAAAAGAATGACTAACTTGAATCCCTTGAATCCATTTCATCTCTATGGACCTTGGACTGAAATGAGTAGGGTGGATAAGAGAATTTCTCGGCATCTTTCCAGCTCTAAAATTCAAAAATTCAATGTCATCACATGGAATGAAATGTGATTCAGGAAATAGCCGGGAGCAGAATACAGCTATCCATCCTTCTTCCCCAGGGGCCGTGCAATGGCTCAAATGCCTCACATTACACCCTAGAAGAGTGCCAGGCCCCCTATTAAAACCACTTTAATAAAGTTTGCTCACGTGTGTACTGAGTTCAGCAGGTTGAGCTATAACACTTAAGAGGACTCAACAAATCAGAGAATCATCAGTTTGCTGGGTTGAACAATCAGAGAGGTCCAGAGCTTCAGAATCACCCCTAGATGCAACATGTCTGCTCTTTTTTTCTGAGAAGCCCTTTTCAGCTCACTGTAAGACTGCTCGGAGCCTCCTTTGATGAATGGGATGACTCAAGGTCAGAAGGGCAGAGAGATTTTCCAGGGCCAAGGAGATTCAGTTCTGTGGAATCTTCCATTTTCAAATAAGAATAATAACAATAAATTGTTGTTAAAATATTTAGTTGCCTTAGGTCACCTCCAACTCCAGAATTTCATGACATCATTTGGCTTTTTTTCACCTTTAATTGGAATGAGGTCAGTTCCTTCTCCTGTTGCATAATTTTATGGAAGGAATCAATCCATTGGGTATTCATGCACTTTAGCCCTTTATAGGAAGTAAAGAGGATGTAAATCTGACCAGAGCTGAGGGGAAATTATAGGGCAGCTTTTAAAGAGCTGGGCCTTTGGTCTCCCAAGAAGAGACATGGTACTCACTACGAAATGCTAGAAGTAATAGGATCTCATTTTCCCTTAGGTCCACTGGTCAAGGATGAAACCAGTAGCAATGGGTCTTTTAGAGAGGAAGGTGTCAGCTCAAGGTAAAGAGAAAGCTTCCTAACAATTAGGAAAAACTTCCTAATTGTTGGGAAGCTGTATAGAGTCAGCTGGGGTGGGGATCAGGATGGTGAATGGTCCTAAGTTCTAACCACAAGAGACTCAGTTGAAAGAAAGGGCTGTTTAACTAGGGGCAGAGGAGAATTCTTTCCAAGTACGTGAAGAGTATTATTATGTGGAAGAGGGACTATCCTGGTTCTGACTGGCTTCTGAGGGTAGAACCAGAACCAATGGGTGAAAGTTACACTTGAAAAATCTTCCAAAGTAACAGAATCACCCTCGAGTGCAATGGATTTCCTGAAGAGATGGCAGATTCTCTAGCCTTGGAGTTTGGCAAGCTGCAGATGAATAATAGCTCTTATTGGGCACATTACAGTGGCAACTGTAACACGGGCTGTTTGGCAGACACAGCCTCTTAGGTCCCTTCCACCTCTGAGATTCTAATGCTCAACCCCTAGTGCGATATCCTATGGAGTTGACATTTAATAAGCAATGGCTAAAGTTGCCATGGTCCATGGTATCACGAAGACAGGGACATCACAGAACCAAGTTATCAGAAGTATGCAATTAACATCCGTGTGAGATAAGAATGTGTAAAATGGAATGCAGACATTCCTGAAGTAGAGTGGGAAAACAGGAGGACAAGAACCCAGTTCTAACACAGACTCAAGGAACGGCAGCTGGGTTATAAACTCGTTGTGCTCTGTTTGGGAATAGGTAGCAAAGGATCACATAAAAGAGTCAGAGAACTTTGGTCTAATTAACATATGGCTCTGCCATCTGCTGTGTGTCCTTAGACAAGTCACCTCCCCTCTCTGGGCCTCAGCTGCACTGGGCAATGGGACCTCTTGATTCATCTATCCCAGCTCTAGATGTCCTGTCGATACTGACCCGCTCCTCCCCTTAACTAAATTCCAGGTACGCCACTCAACTGCAAACTGGATTTATTCCTCACCAGTGACTTACAGGCAGAGATGATTAAAGGGTCTACTTTCACAGGTATTCATTGGCGAAGACCCAATTTTTGGACCAGGCATCTCAGGAAGGATAGGGAGCGAGGACTGACTTAGGGTCAACATGGAAGTGAACTCATTATAACTGTTTGCTTTCATCTTCAAATTTTGTAACTCCGACATAGGGAAAAGCAGCATTTAGGAAGTGGAGAGAAGGGAAAGAGGCAGGGAAAGAAGATGAGACAAACAGAAGGAGTGAATGTGAAACAAGACAGAGATTTCATGGTCACTCTGCCTCTCGGCACCTAGCGTGGTGCACACAGTAGGCACCTAATAAATGCCTATGGATTGACTGCTACGAGGAGGAGGCCAATTACAATTACACTCGGATGGAGCACTAATGAACCAACAACTGAGAGTATGAATCAGCTAACTTGACGGGCGCCTTCACTATAACTCCATAGAGGGCTAGACCTAGAGTCAGGAAGATCTGTGTTCAAATCTAGTCTCAGACAGTTGTTAACTGTGGGACCCACTTAACCTCTGTTTGCCTCAATTTCCTCAACTGTAAAATAAGGATAATAATAGCGACTACCTCCCTGGGTTACTATGAGGATAAAATGTAACAAATATTTATAAAGCAGTTTGTAAATCGTAAAGCTCCACATAAACGCCAGATTGATGCTGTTACATCTGTCAGCAGTGAAAAGAAGAAGGAAAGAGAAAGAAGCACAAAAACCCCTGGCACACAGTCTTTCTGCCAGAAGTTCCGTGGAGACCCCACGTTAAGAGTTCTATGCTAATGTCTGCTCAGCGCATGCCAAGAGGCACCAACAAGTAATGGGCAGAGTGCAGGGTGTGGAACCAGGAAGACGTTTATTCGGCTCCTACCTCTGCCATGTACTGTGTGGAAATGGAAAAGGGACTTCAACTGAAGGAGGTCTCATTTATTCACCAATGTGCAGTGGTTTCTCTCTCGGGGACTCTATTCTTTCATGCAAGAGGCTTCCCTAAGTGAATTAGTATGGTGTTCATATGGAATGAATGCCTTTAAAAATAACCCCAAACTTTCTTTTGGGAGACTGCCAAACAGCAAATTAGAAGTAACAGTTTACGTTCAGGACAGCTAGATGGCACGGTAAAGCGAGGGCTGGGCCTGGACTCAGGAAGACTCAGCTTCTTGAGTTCAAATCTGGTCTCAGACACTTACTAGCTGTTGTGACCTTGGGCAAGTCACATAGGCATCTTTGCCTCAGTTTCCTCATTGGTAAAATGAGCTGGAGAAGCAAATGGCAAATCCCTCCAGTATTTTTGCCAATAAAACCACCATATGGGGTTATGATGAGTCAGACATGACTGAAACTACTGAACAACAAAGTCTATATTCGAGGGACATTTTTATATTGCATTTTTCTTAAAAGATTAAAAATCTCTAGTGATTTAGCTCTTTCTCCCCCTCACCCCAGCTGCGGCGGGGAGCCCTGGCCCAGCTCGGCCCGGCCCGGCCATGCCTCCGCCCCCCAAGTGGGCCCAAGAGCCAGCCAAGATGGAGCCGCAGCTGCACCAGGAGCAGAAGTGGCGCTGGCGGGACGCACAGCAGCGGCAACAGCTGTAGCACCTTGAGTCCTTTTATGAAAAACCTTCTCCTGGACTTATCAAGGAAGATGAGACCAAACCAGAAGACTGTATACCAGACATACCGGGCAATGAACACGCCAGAGAATTTCTGGCTCGTGCTCCAACTAAAGGACTCTGGATGCCCCTGGGGAAGGAAGTCAAGGTTATGCAATGCTGGCACTGTAAACGGTATGGGCACAGAACAGGTGACAAAGAATGCCTGTTCTTTATCAAAGGCAATCAGAAATTAGAACAATTCAGAGTAGCACGTGAAGATCCCATGTACGACATGATAAGGGAGAATAAGCGTCATGAAAATGTGAGGATACAACAGTTAAAGAAACTACTAGAGGATTCTACCTCCGATGAAGATGGTAGTGCTTCTAGCTCCTCAGAATGTAAGGAGAAGCACAAGACAAAGAAGAAGGAGAAACATAAGAAGAAGAAAAAGGAGAAGAAGAAGAAAAAGAAAAAGAAAAAAAGCACAAATCTAAGTCAAATGAAAGTTCAAATTCTGACTAAAAAGTAATTTTCTTTTAATCTACCTCGTTACTGCAGAATCATAGCTGAATGTCATAGTTACTAAAGGAGAAGTAGCCACAAAAGGGCCTCAGCTGACAGAAAAAGGAACCAAGAAATGTGTGTCATTAGCATCACTTCTGTGGCATTTTGCTCTTGCTGCCAACGTGATGAATTCCACATGACGTTGAGTTGTTTATATGCCACACTACAGGATTCTCGTTCTCATCTTCCCTCATTACTGTAGTCCGTGATAAAATTTTTTTAAGAAAATCAAGCATAACGTATGAAGACATTCTAGGCATTTCCAGAAGAGATACCCCCATGACAGCAGAGGGTTGGTGGGGCTGTAGGCTGACTTACTTGAAAATTCTAGATCTTCAGCAGTTACAAGTGAATGCTATCAAGTGTTGAATAATAAAACTCAGTTGTCTCAGAAAAAAAAATCTCTAGTGATTTAATCATGAAAGCAGATGAGGGCTGGAGAGCTGGTGTAGTTGTAGTAGAGGGCTGGCTTTGTAACTAGGAAGACCTGGGTTCAGGTCCTTCCTCTGACAAATACTGGGTGTGTGATCCTGGGTAAGTCACTTGACCTCCAGGTGCTCCAGCTCACTCTAACAGTAGAATTGGCAGAGATAGTGCTGACCTGCACAGGTGAGGGGAGAGTCCTCACCAGGGAAATCCTAGGTCTTGTCTCTTGGCCTCTCTCCCCATGTGATGACTGTGCCGTGAGGCTAATATACACTTTAACTCCCTATTTTCACTGACTTTGAGGCCCTTTGTTTTTTTTAAAGGCCTACAGAGAAGATGCCCAGCAGTGTTCATAGAGGGTATTTCTTCATGCTCTTTGGCATGCCCTTTCTTTGCGATAGGACAGCTCCCCAGAACAATGGTAAAGCCCGTGAAAACCAGTTTGACATCCTTCCGATGCTGAAAGCACAAGAGTGAGACTCCAGAAGACTCAACATATAGAATCAGTGGTTTAGAACAGGAAGGGTCGTATAATCCTACTCACTTTATAGAGGGGGAAACTGAGGCACAGTGAGGCCTACGGGTTTTCCAGTGATACATAACTCACACTGGACTCAGTTTCTCTACTTGGTAAATGGGCTTGGTGATGCTGATCATCAAAATGAGCTCTAGGCAGAACTTCTCCCTTTGGTCCCAGAGGGCAAGAACTTGGTAGAAGTTAGTGGTGGTGCTAACAAAATTACTGTGGAAGAGAGAGAGAGAAAGAGTGTTCCTGGGACAATCATGACATCTCCTCTCTCCGTGTCTCCTTCTCTCTCTCTCTCTCTCTCTGATGTTCAGTCTGCCTCTGAAGGTGTTTTATCACACCAGAACTAATCCACAACCCAGCTATACCTTAGTAGGTGTCTTTTCAATTTTTATACATTTTAAAATCTATTTTCTTTTTATATAACTTTCATTTCTACATTTATTGCTACCCAGCGAGCCATCACACATAACAAGAAATAAGCAAAAAAAAAATCATTAATTCTGAGAGGGAGACAGATTCCAGGTGCAGAGTCTGAGTTCTGGGGGCAGGAGAGGAAGGCCAGAGTGCAGGCAGCACCATCTGCAAACCTCTCAGAAGACTCCAAGCTTGGCCCCTAACAAGAGACAAGAAAATCTGTCTTCCTCCCTTCTTGGTGGAGGCTGGCAGCCTGTGGATCCATCAACAGACTCAGTGACCGGGCCAGTTATTTTTGCTGAATTCTTTTTTTTTTTCATTTTCTTATTTTGGGTTATATGTGATGGCTCATTGGGTAGGGGCAAATGCAGAGATGAAGGTTATGCGAAAAGAACCAGGTTACGACATGACTTTCCAGCTGTTTCCACATCCACCTCCACCTCCACCTTCTCCTTCACATCTCTCTCTCTCTCTCACCCCTCCCTCCCTTCCTCCTCTCCCCTCTCTCTCCCTCTCTTCCCCCACTCCAACTCTAAGTCTGCTTTCTTTCCCAATTAGAATGTAAGCTCCTTGAGGGCAAACATCGTCTTATTCATATTTTTTTAACATAGTAAGCACTTAAATGCTTATTCATTCATGAGAGTAGGGATTTGAACCCAAATTTTCGGACTCTACACCCTACGTTCTATCCACTATGTCCGCTGCTTGTAATATCATAGACAATAAGCACAGGTGTTCAACTCTATCTCGCGGTGGGTTGCACTAAGATGCAGGAATGAAGCTTTTCCTGGCACCAGCAGCTCACTATCTCAAGGAGCCATGTAAGATCTGGGAGACTGGCCTGCTCCTGCCTCCTACAAGCCAACCCTGAGTTGATGTGGCTGAAAAAGTCCCTGCTGGGAACGAGCATGGTGAGGAACACATGTCTCTGAGCTTGTTCTCAGCCAAGACACCCAGATGGTGTCACAGGCCTCAGGAGGGTCTTCCGGAGCCTTGAGAAGCCAGGGTCACCTACACAGCATGATGGAGGGGGGAGTCAGTGGAGTCTGACATGGACCAGAACAACCAAGCTTTACACTGTAAAGGAAAGACCAAAGGTGAGAACAAAAGGTATTACCTATCACTTTGTTCTTCTTTCCATTTTTTATAGGTGTGCAAAGCAAACTTCTAATGGGCTGGTGAAAGTTGTCTGTGTTTTCATTCTATTGAAAAAACACATACACATACACACACACATACACAGACAAGATGGCAACAGACCAGAGAAATCAAGTCAACAATTAGTTTCTGTAAAAGTGATTACGTCCCCCAACATTTTCCTCTCTTGTCACCTTGGGCTCCCATCAAGACATAGAGAATGTACAAATGACTTAAGAGCCAATGATGAATATGTGCTTTTATAGCACAATAAACATCTGCTGGTCTATTTCATTGTTGCATTTTAAACCAGTTCTGAGTAATTGATTGTTAATAGCACCTACCCACGTGCACTATTTACTACTAGCTTAACCCCGTGAGTGATGCTTACAGACATTATACACTGGGACAAAAACTTCCAGAGAGAGAAGGAAGCCCAGGGAGGCCTGCATTCCATTATTTGGCCACACTATTGGGGTGGTTCAAGTTTTCTTTAACATTCCCCTGGTTAACAGATGATATAGCTGACCTAGACCACTGTGGTTGCCTTGACTTGCTAAAACAGCAGTCAGGCCATTTTTGTTCTCAATGGAACAAATACTGGTGGCTCCTAGGTGGTGGATAATGGGAGTCCCCATTCTGTACTGGGGTGTATTCTTGCTATGGGGAGTAATGCAATGAACTCAGTCTTTAAAGGTTGTCAAGATACGCACAGATACACCAAAAGCAGGATGGCTGGCATGGGGCTAAGGTGAGATAATATCAAACAAACGATTTTCTGAATCATAGTTTATGGCCTGGGGTGGAAATCTGGAGAGGGGTAGCTAGAAGACAGAACACTGGGTCTAGAGCCAGGAAGACTTGAGTTCAAATCTTGCTTCAGACAATTACTAGCTGGGTGACCTTGGGCAGGTCCCTTTACCTCTGGTTCTGTTTCTTCAAGTGTGAAACAGAGATTATTATAAGTACCTGCCTCACAAGGCTGTCGTAAAGGTCAATCGTAAAATGCTTAGCACAGTACCTGGCACGTGATAGGAGATTAATAAATGCTTATTTCCTTCCTCCTTCTGAATGTTTATCTCATGTTTCACCTTATTTCTATTTCCTTGAGCTTTCTGCCCTACTGACACTGGCCACTCTTTGAAAAAGTACAAATCCTAAGGTTGGAGGATACCATAAAATCAGCTGACATGTTCTAGGCAGGGAAGCTTTACCCTCCTTGCTTGTGGCAGGGAATCCACTGACCACACGCCTTACCCTAGAATCTTTCTATGGCAGCCATTCAATACAACAATAAGCACAGAAATATGGGCTGTGTAGGAAACATTCTCATCTTACTTCAAGATGAAATGCCATTTACTTACTGTCCAGGGAAATCTCTTGTCCTTATAGACATCGGGGATATTAAGAGGTTCCATGGTGTCTCTGACATAGCGAGCATACATGTAATTGATTTTATTCATGTCTCCATCCCTACTGAGAGACAAAATTGTTCTTTACCATGCTGAAATGTTGGAAAGATGTAATTAAACTACTGCCACTCAAAGGTTAACAACTATATGAAAGAATGCCCCAAGACAGTAATAATAACAGAAATACACATTAAGACACTCCTGAGCTTTCCCCTCTCACCTAGCAAATGGCCCAAGATGCCAAAGAATGGAAATAATCAATGCTGGAGGGACTGTGGAAAGATGGGCACACTGAGACACTATAGGGGAAGCTGTAAGTTGGTCCAACCATTCTAGAGGACCAAATGATTAAAGTGTGCAGATCCTTTGACTCAATGAACCTTCTTCAAGGAATATACCACAAGGAGATCTGGGATCTAAAGAAAAGCCCCATTCTTTGACATCTCTGCTTTACTGAACACTGTCGACCACCCTCCTGGATACTCTCTCTTCTCTGGGTTTTCCTGAAGCTAATCTCTCCTGGTTCACCTATTCTTTGTCAGACACCTCCTTATTAGTCAGCTTCCTTTGCTGGTTCATCATCCCTCATATCCCATCATTGTCAGCATTTCTCAGCTTCTTTTAGGTCCTCTTTTCCACTCTATCTTGGTAACTTGATCAGCTCATATGGGATTAGCTATCATCTGTATGCAAGTGACTCAGATTTAAATATTCAGCTCCAGCTTACCCTTGAACTTTAGTCCTGCACCACCAACTTCCTATTTGACATTTCAAACTGGATGTCCCCAAGGTATTTAAGCTCAATACATCTAAAATAGACCTCATTATCTTTCCCTACAAACTCTCCCCTCCTCTGAACTCCCTTATTTCTGTCAAAAGCACCACTGTCCTCCCCAAATCCCCAAGTTCCTAACTTCATTATTACTCCAAATAGAACACTCTTCCTCACCCCATAGATCCCACCAGTTGCCAAATCCAGTTGTTTCTATCTTACAACAAACACTTCCCAATATCCGACCCTTTCTCTCCATGCAAATGACTACCATTGCAGTTTGTGCCCTCATTGCTTTTTGCATAGATTATTGCAGTGGCCTCCTAATGGGTCTCCCTGCTTCCGGTCTATCACCACTCCAGTTCAACTTCCACACAGTAATTTTCCTTTAGTGAAGGTCATTGCCCTCCATCCTACACTCTGTGACCCAGCCAGATTGGCCTTCTCTCCATTCCTCATCCATCACACTCTCTTCCATTTCCATGTCTTTGCCCATGTACCTGGAATGCCCTTCCTCTTGACCTCTGCCTCACAGAGTCCTTTTTCTTGAAGAGGCAGTTCCTGTATGAATCGTTTCCTGACTCTTACCCTCCCAAACTACTTTGTATATATTTGTATTGATTTGCTTTAAGCTTCTGCTGTCTCTCTATCTGTCTGTCTATCTATCTATCCATCCATCCATGTATGTATGTATGTATGTATGTATGTATGTATGTATGTATGTATCTATCTATCTATCTATCTATCTATCTATCTATCTATCTGTCTGTCTGTCTGTCTGTCTGTCTGTCTGTCTATCTATCTCTCTATCTCTCTATCTACCCACCTACCTACCTACCAGTCTATCCATCCATCCATCTATGTATGTATGTATGTATGTATGTATCTACCTACCTACGTACCAGTCTATCTATCTACCAGTCTATCCACCCATATATCTATCTGTCCGTCCGTTTATCTAGCTATCTAGCTATCTTTTTCTGCCATTAGAATGTAAGTTCCTTGGGAAAGGGAACAGTTTCATTCTTTGTACTTGCATCCTTTGTATCCCTGGGGTCTCTTGGCACACAGTAGGTACTTAATCACTACTTGTTGATTGATTGGTACATGCCAATCTACCTCAAGCAGCACTTTTGTGGCAGCAAAGAACTGGAAACACTATAGATACCCATGGATTGGGGAATGGCTAAAGAAACTGTGTTATATGAATGTAATGGATTACAATTGAGCTGTAAGAAATAATGAAGAGGAAGCATGGGAAGCTTTATATGAACTGATGCAAAGTACAGTAAGCAAATCCAGGAAAACACCACACATAATGACAGCAATGCAAATGGAGACATTAAAAAACAACAACTAAACAACACAACCAAATGCTCTGAAATTATGATGAATAAACTTGGCCCCAAAGAAGAGGCATCAGAAGCAGTCTCCCACTCCCCAGACATTTTGCAGTGGGCATGGAAAACTGTCTCTAATGTTAGATGTGTTCAATTAGGTGGTCTCGTTGAAGTGTATTTTCTCTTCTGTTTTTTTTTCATTGTTACGGAGAACGGCACCCTAGGATGGGATAGAGGAAAGGGTATATTGGGAAATATATTGGGAAGGCAATATAACTAATAAAAATATATTTTAAGAAATTAAACCATCATCTTGGCCCTGGAAAAGTCATATATCAGTGACTTGGTATACCATGTACACACTCAGTGGCAAAATACTACATTTCATGTGTTCTGGTAAAGTAAAAACAAATCTTAAAATATCACGAATAATTTCACAACCACAGTCATGTGCTAGTTCAGGATCACAGACTTAGGGCAGGAAGGAACCTTAAAAGTCACATAATCTAGCTCCTGCATTTTACAGGCGAGGAAACTGAGGCCTAGAGAAGTTAACCAGTTGCCCAAAGGCACTCAGAAAGTAAGTGGCAAAGACAGGATCTGAAGCCAGGTCTTCTGAGTTCAGAATGCTAGAGGGTATTCTTGCCAAGGTGCCAAATTGCTTCCCATTCCTTTTCATGCACAATTTTTGTGGACAGGTTTTTTTTTTTTCTGTGTGCTGATAGATGTGCTGGAAGAAGCACTAGTTTTGGAGCCAGAGGACTTAGGCTCATAGGATCACAAGTCTAGGTCACGAGCCAGTAAGGCCCTTAGATCAGCAATATATAAATTATAATTACCAGAAGAACTTTCAGGGGCCATGATTCTAAGCCCTTTCTTTTATAGTTGAAGAAAATAGGGCCTGGAAGCTGAGGGGTATGGGAACTTATTCCTGCCTCCAAGTCTGGTGCCTGATGTACTATTCCACTTAACTTTCCATTTCTGAGACAGCTGTGCGATCTTGGGCTATTTGCCTCCCATGGGCCTCAGTTTCCTCGACTGTAAAAAATAGGGTTGGACTAGATGACCCCTGAGGCCCCTTTTAGTTCAAGACTCAACATTTCATGACTGTTCTTTAATCAGATATAAGGATGAACCAGGTCCATCCCTCAGATTACATACTCAAATTACTTTACTTGTTTCTCTGAATTCTAAAAAATGAAATCAATTTTCCTACTTGAAGATTGGGGAAAAGTCATAGAGGAAAGCTAGAAGCATTTTAACCAGCACTGAAGCTCTTCCCTTCTCCAGTAAGGTCTACTTGCCCTCCTTCGTTCTTTAGCTCTTTTTCTCTCCCCAACTTCTGATTTTTGTCTTTACTTTTGGGGCAACTAGGTGGCTCAGTGGATGAAGTGTCAGGCCTGGAGTTAAGAAGACCTGAGTTCAAAATCTGGCCCCAAACACCTACTAGCTGTGTGACTTTGGGCATGTCACTTAACCATGTTTGCTTCAGTTTCCTCGTCTGTGAAATGAACTGAAGGAAATGGCAAACAACTTTAGTATCTGCCAAGAAAACACCAAATGGAGTCACAAAAAGTCAGAAACAACTGAACGACGACTGGGATACATTGCTTTGAAATTTTTAAAAATTAACTTAGCTTTCATCTTAAGCTTAGATTAAAAAATCTTTAACATCTCAGTGTTTTTCATTGTTTTACTCATAATCTGCTGTCAGCAAACTCTTTATCCCATAATCTGATGTCAGCCAACTCTTAAGCATTAGGGCTTTAGCCTAAAGGGGAACAGAATGGGACACAGGCCTTCTGGATGACAAGATCCAGGGTTCCCTGGTGATGGACAGAGTTGAAGCAAGGAGAGTGACTGGCCTAGATCCGGATCTGCTCATGGAAAGTTACTCAAACATGACCGGGAAAGGGAAAGGACAGCTGTGATGATTAAACCATGGGAGATGCTGACTTTCAAGGCATGAGAACAAGTAGTAGGGAAATTTTAAAAGTAAATAAATCTATTTCCACCTACACATCATTGGCCAACAACTTGCAATATCAATCTGCTTCTGCTTCTGTTTCCAAACTGTGGCCAGGGCTCATTTATGCCTCCCTCGCTCTGTTCTCCCTGGATCTTTCAATGAACACATTTTGGCAATCTATTATATGCTGGTATGACGAGACAGTGAGTATGATGAACCACACAAAGAAGATATCTTACTAATCAGACATCATGAGGGAATGTGGTGTCATGGTAAGAATACTGGATTAGAAGTCAAGAAACCTGGGCTGTAGTCACCATTCGGACAATGTGCAGCCAAGTGAGTTTGGCCTGCAAACTCATCCACAGTTTGAGCCACAGTTTACTCAGCTGTAAAATGGGGGTAACCATGGGGGTAATCTAAGATCTACTTGGACTCTTTCCTGTGGTTGTTGTGAAGATGAAGTAGCACAATTTATGGAATTAGCAGGAGTAGACCCCAGAGATCAACTGGTACAACCTTTGAGCTGAAGTCTCTCCCACAGGGCCACTGACAAGAAGTGGCCTAGCATTCTCTTGAAAACCACCAGCAATAGTGAGCTCACTCCCTGAACAAAGACAGCCCATTACATATAAGAGGAATCTCTAATTTATTTCTTCTGTTAAATTATTTCTGGGTCTACCTTCCCTCATGAGCATTCCTTCTAACAAAAAACACTAACAGTCAATTGAAATAACAACCATGTCTGACAGCGAATGCAACATTTCATACCTATAGTGACCCAAATCTCTAACAAAAACAGGGAAGTGAATGCCCTCATTGCTTCTCTGGGGCCAATATTGGTCATTATAATAATACATTTTTTAGACTGTATTTTATAGTCAACAGAATCACAGATTTAGAGATGGAAAGACTATAGGGTCCAGGGCAAGTCAGATAACACTGAGCACAACCTCTTCATTTTACAGGTGAAGAAACTGAGGCACAGGGCAGTTAAATGACATGCTCAAAGCCACACAGTTACTAAGAACATGATGTGAATGATTAGAAATTTATTAGGTAGCATAAAAGGATTGCCTTGCAGCAGTGAGAACCCAGTTGAAATTAGCTAACATAAATGTGTAGTGGATCCAGCTAGCAGAGTTGAGTGACATCCTCTAGCTCTGTTTAGCAGCTCATGAGCAGGAATAGGAGGAGTAGGTGGGCCACAGAAATAACCCAGGATTGGGGTTTGGCAAGGCATGATTGTCCTTAGGACAGAGGAGAAAGAGTTTGAGAATAAAGGCTGGTGTAGAGCTGGAATGGGATGCTAAGAGAAGGGAGGACAGCATAGTCAGGAGTGATGGCTTGGGAAAGTACTGATGGACGAAGAGACTGCAGGCCATGGTGGAGAAGAATAATAGGTTCCTAACAGGCAGGAAAAGACAGAAGGGGAGGTTCTGATCAGATAAAAACATTTCCAAGTTCTTGATCTTTGAAGTGAGTGGTGAGAAGATCAAGGGTATGAGTGTCTTTGTCTGGGGCTGAGGTGAGGTGAAGAGGTGGACAATAGGAGTAGAATAAATTGAAGAAGATTAGAATCTTTTAGGAAACATAAAATATTGAAGTCTATGAGCATGAGGGCAAGAATTGGGGTGGATCCAGAGACAGGAACAGAATTCACTGAGACAGGAGGGCAAATGTGACTGCCAGGATCAAGGTAGGGTGATCTTCATAGAGGAAGTTCCAAAAGAAGAGAGGCAGCTGGATGGTACAGTGTATAGGGAGCTAGACTTAGCGTCCAAAGACCTGAGTTCAAATTCTGCCTTAGAATCTGCTAGCTGCATGATCTGGGCGAGTCAATCAACCGCCTTCAGTCTAGTTTCCTATAAAATCTGTAAAATGGGAACATTAGAACCTACCCCACAGGGCTGTTTTGAGGATCAAATATTAAGCACTTTTCAAACCTTGAATATGGATGTGTATATATTAATTATGTATGGACTTTATCATTATTAAGTATTATTGCTGAGTGATAACAATAACAGTAATAACATTACAACAATAATAGCTAACATTTATATAGAGTCTACTATGTACCAGACAACTGTGCTAAGCACTTCACAAGTACCTTCTTTGATCTTGACAGCCCTGTGAAGAAAGGCGCTATTATTGTCTTCATTTTACAGATGAGGAAAGTGAGGAAAACAGGGTTAAGTGACTTGCCCAGGGTCACACAGCTAGTGAGTATCTGGGGCCAAATGTGAATTCAAGTCTTGCTGTCTCTAGGCCCATGGCTCTAACTACTGAGCCACCTAGCTCCAATGGTGGCAGAGCAGAATCTGAAAGTGTCCACGGGATGCAAGAAGAATTCAGACTCCCCCACCGAGACCAGGAAGTTGAGAAGTGTGAGAGAAAGTATAATTAGCCTTAGAAAAATGACCCAGGACATGGTGTCCTGTGAGGATGCAGCAAGAGCCAGAACAGAGGGAGCAAGAGAGAAAGAGGCCTGAAATGCAAAGTTGGTTAATTCTAGCCTGAGTGTCAGAGGGCCCAGCAGAACAAAGATCTTTCAGTGGAGAGGTGGGGTTGAGGTGGGCAGGAATGAGAGAATGCATAGTGGACTGGGAACGGGGATGTGTCCTTCAATCGGGGCTCAATGTCACTTTAGTGAGGAGGGCTGGGAGGGATGGGAGTACTGGAAGTATTAAGGAAGGAATCCAGGCAGAGGATTAGTGAATGGAAGGAGGACTAGGGATGAATAGGGATAATTAGAAGGTGTAAGGTCTCCCCTTGGCCCCAGACCTTGGGCTCTCAGCCCAGCCCTCAAAGTTTTCCAAACTCGTAACAGGTGGTATTCCTGTGACCCCAAGATATCCAAAAGTCTGGCCTCACAGCACAATATGAGCAAAGCCTAGTGGGATTATGTCCTGGGACCTTGACTGCGAAGGTTTGAGGGAAAGGGGAGGAATGGAAGGAAATGAATATAGTCAGTTTTTTCTAGAAGTCAGGCTGACAAATGGAGGAGAACTATGGGATGATGAAAGTTTGAGGGGATGGCAGGGTCTTGTGGGGGATTTTTATGGATGGACGAAACTTGGCATGTTTGAAGGCAGTGGGTAAAGAACCAGTAGAGATTAGATTAGAGAGAAGAAGATATTTAAAGTGAAAATCTACTGGAAAAGCTGAGAGGAAATGGGATGAAGGGCCCAGCAGAGGGGACTGACCTTGGCAAGAAGGGCGACCTCAGAGACAAGGTTCTCAGGGACGAGGTCCTCAAAAACCTCAGAGGGAGAGTGGATAACAAGGTGATATGATATGGAGAAAGGAGCATAACCTATGACCCCACATTCTGAGCTGATAGGGTAGGGGAGGTGGAGGTATAGGAGCTTTGACCAGAGAAGAGGTGAGGAAATGCTTCTGGGGGAAGCAGAGTAGAGAATCAATTGGGGAAGCAAAAAAGGATCGTCCTAGTCACAGTAACTATCCAAGCAGGAGTTTGAACCCTATTTTTTGTTTTAATTTTATACAAATGAGTTCTGAATTCCACTACTAGGGCTAAAAAGCAGACACCTTTTCATTGGCCCAGGGAAGCATGGTCATGTTCTTCATTTGTTTAGTCAGTTTCTTTTGCACTTTTATATCCCCTCTTGTGACAGAACAAACCAATGAAATGAAAAGATGCTTAAGTCTTACCCACGGCAAAGAAGCAGTGACTCCATTTTATTTTGCCAAGGCCACAGCCAACCCAGGGAGATTTGGAAATGGTCAACGGCATTACAGGGGAAGAGTATTTGTGACCCATCAAAATATGGGAGAAGTGGGAGTTGCTGAGATCACCATCATCATTATGATGACTTTTTATGAGATTTGACTTTGGGTTTTTTTGATAGTGGACCCCATGTACATCTCTCATTTCCAATTCTTTTTTAAAATTTTTTCTCACTTCCAATTCTTTGCAGAGGCCATTCCCCATGACAGAAATGCACCCCCTCTTTACCTGCCCCTTTTGAAATCCCTAGCTCTCTTTAAAATACTACCCAGGTGCCTCTCCCACTTAAAATTACTTCATAATTACTTACCTCTCTAGATGTTACCCCTTAACACCACCCTAGTTGAGTATAAGTCTTTTAAGGGAAGAAAGTTTTTGGTTTTCAGATGTTTTCTTTCTATCTCCAGTGCTTTGCACACAGTAGGCACTTAATAAGTGTCTGTGGCTCTGAACTGAAGTTTTTCCAAGATGAATCTTTGCCAGCAGAGGGCACTGTTACACAGAGCCTTGTGGCCTTTCTAAGACCAGGGGCCAAGCCTTACATGCCAGTGCCAACACAAAGCACTAACACACAAAACATGACTGTCGGACACTGGAAGTGCAGCATTCTGTTCGAGCATTCTGTTTCTAAACAGCCACGTGGATGACTTGCTTTTCTGGTCCAGTGTTAATGTTAGCCTAACCACCACCATTTGCTAAGAACCGTGTTCAAAGACTAAGCTAGGTACTGGGAGAATTCAAAATTTAGATCACACATAGTGCTTGGATACCCAGCAAGGGAGGGGAACCTGTGGCCTTGAGGCCACATGTGGCCCTCTAGGTCCTCAAGTGCAGCCCTTTGAATCCAAACTTCACAGAACAAAGGGATTTTACAAAATTTTACAAAAGATTTACAAAAATCTGTAAGCAGTAGGAGGCAACAACCTCTAAACTAGAGAGAAAATATATTCATGCCCACCTCTCATCCCTAGGACCTGTTATTCTTTAATATTAACTAGACAGATTGGTTCAGGCTCCTCCAAGGGATTCTCTTTGTGAGATTTATTCACAACAACCAGCGTAGAAGCTGTCATAAGCACCCATGCAGGTACTGACACCCAAGAACTCACAATCTGACCTATGAATTTATAAATACAGGGAACTACTCGTGTTGAAATCTCCCTCCTCCAACTTTCTCTAATTTATAGTGCCTGGGACACTGAGAGGTCAGGTGACCTGACTCAGATCACACAGCCAGTTGTGTCAAAGGAGGGACTTGAACTCAGCTCTTTCAAGCTTCAAGCCCAATGCTCGATACATGGTGCTGAACCAGATGATCATAAAATGTCAGTGATGAAAAGGGAGCTCAGAAGAACATCAAAAGAATAGTGAGGCACCTGGGGGTAGTTCTCAAGCTGTGTGTTTGGACAGCAGACCACAGACCCAATTACAAAGCAGTTGGGGGGTCCAGGAGGTTAGGAAGAACCCCAAAATGGGAGTCAGCAGTGTGAAGCTTGGCTCTCACTTATAAGCTGTGTGACCCTGAGCACATCCTTTGCCTCTCTGGGCCACTGCTGCCCCATTTGTGCAATGAGAATAAGTATACATACTGCTGTGAGATTCAGAGATGACATGGAAAATATCTTGGAAAATCGCAGGTTTCTCTATAAACATCTGCTATTATTATTTCCCAAAATACTTTACTGTCTGAATTAATAAGAAAACAATAATAACCCAGGTTTACAAAGCACTTTATGTGGTTATCTCACACAGCCATCCCATCTTTGTGTACAAGGAAAATACAGCTAAGGAAAGTTAAATGATTAGACCAGGGACATACAGTTAGAAAGCCTCTAAGGCAGGATGTGAACCCAGGTCTTCATGACCCTCCAGTTTCGAACTCTAGCCTCTAATGCACACTGACTATCCAATAAGGCCTTTAATATGTATTGACTTTGGCTTGGATGTTTTCAGAGAAGGAAAAGAAATTCATTTTATGAAGTTCCCTACAAAACACCAGGCAAAACACTCAGTAGGTGCTTCCTAAGAGATCACAGATTAACTTCAAATCTTGAGCATAGGAGCTTTAGAAGCAGGATCTGAGGCATAAAGTAGCCTGTGACATTTTGGGCTTTGTTTCTCATCTCATCCTGTCCTCGTGAAGCCCTAAGCTAAGAGAGCCTTCATGATTTTTAATTTTCACACTCCCATGGACCCGTTACCAACAGCATCAGGCCAAGAGCATTAGGCCTCAGACTGCAGCATGTTTCTCTTTCTTAGTTTCCCGTAAACCAGCCAATTAATCAACAGCATTTAAGTGCCTACTATGCACCAAGTAGGAGCAGCTAGGTGGCACCATAACATATAGAGCACTTGGCCTGCAGTCAGGAAGACTCATCTCCCCGAATTCAAATCTGGCCTCAGACACTTACTTAGCTGTATGACCCTGGGCCAGTAACTTAACCTTGTTTGCTTCAGTTTCCTCATCCGTAAAACGAGCTGGAGAAGGAAATGGCAAACCGCTGCAGTATCTTTGCCAAGAAAACCCCAAACGGAGTCACAAAGAGTTGGACGCAACTGAAACGACTGAACAACAAAACATATGAAACTAACTCCCTTAGGAATAATTATATTAGCATTTACATGGCACTTTAAGATTTTAAAAGCGCTTTACACACGTTGGCTCATCTTCCAAACAATTCTGAGAGACAGGTGCTATTATCATCACTAAAACTAAGGAGGAAATATCTTCAACCACACCTCTCATCTTCAGGACCTGCTATGCTTTAATATTAATTAGACTGGACTGGTTCAGGCTTCATCGCTTTATGCATGAAAAATATGAGGCTGATGTGGACAAGATGACTGTATTTTGTAACTCGTTCAAAGGACTTGGATGGGAGCTCGTCTTCTGTAGTCTCACCAAAAGCTTCTTTGAGAAAATTCTAATAGTAGGTGGGATGATGAGGATATGTACCTTCCTGTTCCCCCATGCTTTTAATTTCTGCTAAGTCTGTATTTTGAAAACCTTTCATTCCACCTAGTGGGAGATCACTAGTAGCTGGTATGATGGCATATATCATACACCTTGTTCTTACATTTTTAGGGATCATTGTTAAACCTGGGCAATTAGGGCTTTAGCTGTCTGTGACAATGCTCTGGGCTCCATAATGGTTTATTTCTTGAAATCTCAAGGATGTTCTGGGGTTTTCATTGGTTGTACAGGAACTGGTCCCCTATTAGTTTATGAAGGATAGTGAGCTCCCGGCCAATGAGTATTACCACCTGATTGCATCTTTCTAGGTCTCTGGTGGATGCTAAGTATTTGCACTTGGCAGCAATATATAGGATGGCTTCTACTGCTGCAACGTATAACCTACCACCTCAGCCAATAAGCCGAAGTTTTTAAAGATAATCTTTCCATAACTTCTTGGGGTGATAACCAGATCTTGAATGATCATCATAAACCCCTCTGTTTTTACAAATAGATTTTAATGACTCGACCCTTGTCGCAACCTTGCTGCCATATTGTTGGCCAGGTCCTTGTGGGTATCGTTGATGTAGGAAACTTTTGATTTCAGCCTTGGATCTCAGCCATTTAACAGGCCCTCTCCAGAGATCAAACCACTTTGGGTGACATTGGACAAATTTGGTGCCATACACTTATTGTCTTCCTCTACCATTGATCCAGGGAGTGGTCTGTTGGCTCCAAGAGTGTTTCTGTAAACATTTTACTTGTTTATCTTGTGCTCTCAGCACATCCGTCAATCCTCTTCCTCCTTTGTGAGGAGGAAATGTTCATCTTCTCAGAGCTGTGTTGGAGTGATGAGCCCTTTGTTACATTCATACTGTATTGGTTTTTGAAGATCTCATCAGCTCCCAAGGGTTCAAACTACCATCTCTAGGCAGACAATTCCCATGTTTATTTATCCAGCTCCATTCTCACTCCTGAGGGCTAGTCATGTATGATCAACTGTCTTTTCAGAAGGCATTTATCTCAATGGTCCATATGCCTTTCAATCTCAACACATCCATAACGATATGATAATTACCTATTATGATAATGAACTCATTACTCAGCCCTTTCCCCTGCCCCTCATCTGAATTTTATTACTGTCTAGGGTACCACCATCCTCCTCCCAGTTACACTGGTCCACAACTTTGATGTTATCCTTGGCTCCTCATTCTCATTCATCCCCCATAGCCTGTTTGTTGTGAAATCTTTTTTCTGTCTTCTTCCTTCACAAAATCTCTTTTAGGTATCTGTAACTCCCCTCTCCTATAGCCTAGTTCAGGCCCCATCACCTCTTACCTGGACTGCTTAAATACAACCTTTTAAATGGTCTTCCTAGTGCATATCTTGGCATACTCCAACTCATCCTCTACTCAGATGTGAAGGTGATCTTTTCAAAGGCAGACATCTTACCAGTTCACTCTCTTCCTCCTGGTTAATTCTAGACCCATATACTCAATGAGCTCCAAGGGTTCCAGGATCAAATGGGAACTTCTCTGTTTGGCATTTAAAGTTCTCTGAAACCCAGCACATTCTTGTCTTTCCTGTATTCTTCTACTTTACTCCTTTCAATTCACTCAATGGTCCAGCCAAAATGGCTAACTTGCTATTCCTCATGACACTCTCTCCCACCCCTGTGCCTTGTACTGTCTGTCCCTTATGCCTGGCATGTTCTGCCCTCCCCTCTGCCTTTTAATGGCTTTGGCTTTCTTCAAGATTTGGCTCAAATCCCACTTTCTGCAGAAGTCCTTTCCTGGTCTTCCTTACTGCTGGTGTCTATCCCACAGAGGCTATCTTTCATCTGTTCTGTATACATTTCATATGTTCGTAGTTACTTACATGTTATCTTCCCAATTAGAACGTGCTTTCCTTGAGAGTGGGGGCTGGGATTTTTTAGTTTTTGGCCATTTCTGTATCTTTGGTGTTTAGCTCAGTGTCTGGTTTAATTGAGTAGACACCTACAGATCCATTGCTGTTCATTTTATGTGCAAAAAGTAGGTATTAAGACTCATGCTGCATAAGTATTAATTGTTCTAAATGTGTTGCTTCCGCTCAGCTTTGGCTTTAGGGTGTCAGTCAGTCAATCTCTTACACTCAGCCTTGGGTTTCTCCATGATAGGCTTATGATCAATGTGTCTCAAATGGAGAAGACCATCCATTGGTTCAAATTGACCTTCAAAGACTTCAATTTCTATGTTTTCTTGGCTTGCATTTAGAACGTCACAATTAAGGAATCCAGATTATATTGTGATATCAAAATGTAAGTGTCTGAGGCCATATTTGAACTTGAGACCTCACTCTAAGTCCAGGACTCTATCCTCTGTGCCACCTGGTTGCCTCACGTCTATGTAGGTAATGCCTATGTTTATAAATCCAACCCAATCTTTCTCCTGAGAGAACTTCCATCAGATAAAATAGCTCTTTCAATATACTTTTCAGGAGAACCCTATAACTTGGTGTCATTTATACACATGATGGTTATAGTGTTTTGGCATGACTTCCTCTCAGACTTGAAAGCTGTATCAGATCTATTTGAGATGAATAATAATGGATTTTGGGGCAGGCAGAATCATAGCAGGTGTCAATTGTTCTTCATCTCAATGTGCTGGCAGTATATTTTAAATAGAAAAAGCAGTATAGCCCACATGGGCACCAAATATTCTCATGTCTTCACTATACCTGGATCTATTGTACACATCTGCATTATATGAATGAGGCATGAGTGGGGAACTGAGCCAAAAGTTGCATGATAATGAAGGTGGGATAAGTGTTAGAGCACTTGGGTATGACTTGGTCAATAATCACTGAATGATAATAATTTGCTTTTTATACCCCTAGGACTTTGGGGTACATTCTTTTTGCTCCTCAGCCAATAGAATGTTTTGTGTTTATAGATTTTTCTTTTGAACAACACAGGCTAAGAATACTCTGTAATTAATACACAAACACATAATTGGAGCAATACAAGCCTGTACTTGGAGAGGTCCCTGGTGTCTTAATCTTTCAGTAATAAAGATATGATACCTTCTGTTAAGAAGGATAAGCTCAGGCTTGCAGAGAAGAAGCTGGCAAAGTGTTTTGCTAGCAATCACTTCTGCAAGGAGCTAGAACCAGTAATTAAAGATTTTATCCACATTTGCTGCTTTCCAATTTTTCAGAGAAGAATTTCAGTTCTCCCTACCATTACCCATGTCGTTCATTATGTTAATGGGGCACAGGGCTTGCTGGTTTGCATCTGACCCAATTTGTTCTTTGTTGTATTTAGTTTAAATTACCATCATCTTGTTCTTACCTTTTTCAAGAGACGATCTGGGAACAAGTAGCTTCCCTCTCTTTTCTTTAATATTTAATTTAAGACTATTGCAAGGTGGATAAAACAATTTTTGCAGTTGAATAAATGCATCAAGATGTAAGTTCATTTAATTTGGAACTATGCCCAAAGGGCCATAAAATCGTAATACCCTATGACCTAGCAACATGACTGCTAGGGCTGTATCCAAAGAGAGATAAAAAAGGAAAAGGTCCTGTATGTACAAAAATATCTGCAGCAGCTCTTTTCTGGTGGCAAAGAATTGGAAATTGAGGGGATGCCCATCAATTGGGGAAAGGCTGAACAACTTGCACCATGTGATTGTGATGGAATATTATTGTGTTATAAGAAATGATGAGCAGGATGCTCTCAGAAAAACTTGGAAAGACTTACAGAAGCTGATGCAAAGTCACATGTACTGTGAACAATGAAACAGCAGTAGTGTAAGATGATCATTTGTGAATGTCTTAGCTATTCTCAGCAATACAACAATCCAAGACAACACTGAAGGACTTAGGATGAAAAATGCTATTCATCTCCAGAGAAAAATCTGATGGTATCTAAATACAGACAGAAGCACACTTTTTTTACTTTATTTTTCTTGAGATTTTTCTATGTTTTCTTTCACAACATGACTAATATGAAGATATGTTTTCCATGAATACACATGGATAATCAATATCTAATTGCTTGCCTTCTCAATGAGGGGCTAGGGAGGGAGGAAAGGAGAGAATTTGGAATTCAAAGTTCTAAAGATGAATGTTAAAAATTGTTTTTACATGTAATTGGGGAAAACTAAAGTATTAAAATAAAGATGCAAGCTCATCGAAAAGCATCCTCGGTACAATGAGAGTAGCAGACAGGGTCATAGGAATGTCTACATATTTTGCCTTGTTCCCAAAACCTCTAAAGAGGGTTTGAACTCTTCTCCTTGGTTTTGTCTGGCTGACTACCTTTTAATGCCTTTCAATCCATGTGGGTAGGAGATTATGAGCATTTAGGATAGTGACATCTAGTTAAGTAAGACATTCTCAAATTTTCTTGAATTAATGTTGTGTCTGTGGTCCTGTTGTTCTGTCCAGTCTACAACAGAGTCAGCCAACAAGTCTAGGATATTGCGATGTCAGTATTTGAGGGAATACATCACCTGTCAGCCCATGAAAGTTACATGACCAAGTCATGACTAGCTGATATTTAGTGGCTTCTAAATTTTTATAGTATCTGGGTGGCATGTGTGACCCTGGGCAAGTCACTTAACCTTGTTTGCCTAGATTTCCTCATCTGTAAAATGAGTTGGAGAAGGAAATGGCAAACCAGTCCAGTACGTCCACCAAAAAAAAGCCCAAATGGAGTCACAAAGAATCAGATATGACTGAAAAACAACTCAACGACAACAGCAACAACAACAAACTTTTATAATCAATCAACAAGCATTTACCAAATGCCTGCTATGTGCCAGACATTGTGCTGAGCACTAAGGATATTCTAATGGGGGGAGCCTACTGGGAGATGCTGCACAGTTGCTACAATTTCCTTAGGTAATTTGCATTGATCATCAAGTCGAGGCCCCTTTGGTGTAACCATCCTGCAAGTTCTAGTGACAATGACTTGGTTCCAAATTCCTGTCACAAACCCCTCCATTTCCATGAAGAAATCCACATGACTCAGTCATTTATCCCATTCTATATCAATACTTCTTTTGTTCCTATGATCTGGTATTTAAGGTTTAATATTTTACGTACAATATCTCATTGAAGCCTAGTAATAACCATATGAGACAGGGTCGATGCTATGATTATCTTCATTTAGAGGCTTAAGAAGGGAGAGTGATTTGCCCAGGTGTGCCAGTAAGGCAAAATGGGCTTAGTTTAATGGGTGCCCTTGAGGAGTTTTGTCTTTTGTTTACCTTGAAAGTACTTTCACCTGTTAAATACTAAGCCCCAGGCCCAAAGCCCTATCAGGGGTGAAACCTGTGTGGGCATTTATTAGTGACTTAAGAGGGGCCAACTTGGGAACCAATGGTCTCTGGACTCTGGTCTCTGGTAGTTGAGGTGGGGCTTGAGGCGAGAAACTACAGCTGAAAAAATCCGAAGCAGAGCTGACCCCTGTGTGGACCCAGGAGTTCAAGCGAGGACTTGAGGCCAGTGAATATGATTTATGCCATCTTATTTTTCTGTGGACTCCAGGGTACTCTAGTGAGGTGGGCCTACTGGGCCTGGAGGCTTGTGTTCACAATACTAGAATGGGGAGGTTGGTTCGCTAATTTGTTGCTCTGGGCCCTGAATAAATTTTTTGATGCCTTCTGCTTAGAGAATTCTATATACCCAACGATTTCGAACCATTCAGATATATGTATGATCCTTTTTGAGATCATAACTTTGGCGTTCCTACTACATTTGGCGACAAGGATGGGATCGCTAGGTATAAGATCTCTATTTAGAAGCAGAA
>CM053623.1:356118126-356247447 GCA_028646595.1 Phalanger gymnotis
CTAATTTGTTGCTCTGGGCCCTGAATAAATTTTTTGATGCCTTCTGCTTAGAGAATTCTATATACCCAACGATTTTGAACCATTCAGATATATATATGATCCTTTTTGAGATCATAAATTTGGCCTTCCTACTACACCAGGGTCTAATTACTTTTGCGTGTCTGGGGTAGAATTCAAACCCAGGTTTTCCTGCTTCCAAGTCAGGCATTGCATGATCCCCTTTGATCTTTTGGTCCCCAGCCTTATACCACAATGGGCCCTAAATCTAGTGATTTGAAGGATTCCAGTGTAGGGCAAAGAGAGAAAAGCAGAGTACAGTACTTGGTATAGAAACAGTCCTTAGAATGAAATTGTTCACAAAATAAACAAGTGTACTTCTTAACCAGCATTTTTGCACATGACCAAAAGGAATTCAGAATTTTTTTTACCTTGTTACAGCATCCACTGGTTTTTCCAAATCCTCAAACTCCATGTGAAACACTCTAGAAAATGAATCCTGAAAACATAAGAATGGCATCATGGATGGTGTGGTTTATATTCTGCTATGATGCAAACCAAACAGTAAGACATATGAATCACTTCTGCCTTAGAATATATTACAGGCAATTACTGCTCTTTCCTTTCTTTTCAGACTAATTTGACTGGGCATTCACTTTACTGGCACATCTAGAGTTTACCTCCCATTGCTGAAGGCTGGAATTCATATGGAAAACACTGACCAAACAGGCAGACCAGAGATTCTGAAATTTCTTCCATTGTTATCTAATCCTTTCTGCTTTAGAATTCCAGTTTCAGCATTCATTAATCTTTTTCTCCCTCCTTTGCTATAGCAATTGAAGTTTTTTTGGTGTCTCTCAGGGAGTCCAATATATGCTTGTTTTGGACAATCTCCTCCCATAGTCTTGTTTCTGGAGCTTCAGCTGTTAATTTTGACTTGTCATTTCTTTGTCACTTCAGAAATGGGAAATTGTTCCAACTATAATTTTGTGGTTGATTACAGCACAAGGCCTCACTCTTCAAAATCAAGCAAAATGAAGTGAGACATCAAAAACATATGAAGGAGAGAACATTCAAATGATATCTCCCCAAGATACCTTAGACAAGAGCATGCTACCATGACAGGGAGCAGTTGCAGGGGTGGGGAACATGCAGCTTCGAGGCCCTCTAGGTCCTCAGGTGTGGCCCTTTAGTCAAAGGGCACTTTAGTCAAAAGGCTGCACTTGAGGACCTAGAAGGCTAGATGTGGCCTCAAGGGCACATATTCTCCACCTCTGGAACAGTTAGTCAAGGAATCATTAAGGTAGACTAACATGATATTGAGATAGTCTAAAAGTGTGAGCCCAAGCATAATAAGCAGGGATGGGAAGGAGAGGGTAACCCATCAAAGGTTGGCCATAGGCCATTAGTGGATTCTGCTGGATGTTTTGGAAGCATTTAACACTATAATCATCCCTCATTCAAGCAAACAGAAAGTTTCAAAACTGATGGAACATAGAAAATGATTTCATAAGAAGAGTGGTATGGCCAAGTTTTCTTGTAGAACCCCATCTGATGAACATGGTTTCATTCCACCGATATCAGTTCATTCATCTCCAGCGTTCTCCCATACCTCCAGTGCAGAGAAAATAGGGAAAGGGATGAGACCTAGTCATGATATTCCAATGACACGATTTCATTGCTTTAGGGAATTCCTGCATAAGGAAACTATCTTAACCAATGCAGGTTGATGTCTCTGCAACTTCATGTCTCAGAGAGCTACCTCGATCACTGATAGTCTCAGAGACTTTCTCGGGGTCATCTAGGCAGCATGTGTCGAGACATGGGAGCTTGAAGCCAAGCTTCCTGACTTCAAGGCCAATTCTCTACCCATCATGCAACACTGCCTCTTACAAAGTAAACACAAGTCTGTGATGATGATTCTGAGGCAGGGTGATACTTTTCTTTTTTCTTCATTTAATTTCCTGGTAATATCTTCAGAATCATCAAAGAAAATGTGAAATTTATACTAAATGAAGTTTAAGAATAACTTTTTATACTCTAATCATAGAAATAATCCCCATATAAATAGTCCTCAATTTATGAAAACTCCCAGCAGACAAATGGCAGATGAAGGCAATTATAAATGGCTACTCCCCATCCGCCCTACTTTGCCCCTCTACTGTGGAAGATACCCAGGGGTGTTAGAGAACCCATAGGTTCAGAAACAGGACATGGGAATGAGATGTGAAGAACTGGAACAATGTGGAGGAACAACAGCCCCTGAGAGCAGGTGCCCAGGCAGGGATCTGAGATTAGAGCTGGAAGGGGCCTTCGAAGTCACTGAGTCTGATTCCTTAATTTTACACATTATGAACCAATAGGGAGAAGTGACTTGCCCAGGACCATACATTAGTAAATATTGGAGGTTGGATTTTAATTTAGGTCTGCCTGATTCCAGGAAGCTAGGTGGCGTGGGGGGAAAGAGCACTGGGCCTGGAGTCAGGAAGATGAGTCTTCCTGAGTTCAAATCTGGCCTTAGACATTTACTAGCTGTGTGACCTTGGAACGGTCACTTAACCTTCTATGCCTCAGTTTCCTCATCTGTAAATCAGCTGAAGGAAATGGCAAACCGCTCCAGTATCTCTGCCAAGAAAACCCCAAATGGGGTCATGGAGCATTGGACACAACTGAATAACACACACAACTTCTTGATTCCAGGTTCACTGCTCTCTCCACTGCTCCATCCTTCTTCTATAATGTGGGCTACTTTATCTGGGGTTCTCAGTGATGGACCCAAATATCTTGCTCCCTAAAGCCTGAAGCTTCTCTTCAGCCTGTAACAGAACTCAAGAGACTATGATTTATTGCTACATTAGCATTAACAAGTATTCTCTCTTAAAAGATATAGACCTCCTGGAGACTGAGAAAAGGGCATCTTAGACACCAGTGTAAATCATCTGCCACCAATCACTTTATAGGGAATGGGAATTTTGATTATTGGGGGGCAATTTTAGATCATGGAGCCACTCCTAAGGTACAACTGTTACCTATTTTAAAATATAAATTGCTAATAATTTTATCAATATTCAAAGGAGAGAGTGAATATTATGGTCCCTTTTTTCCTTCTTTGCATGTTTTCTGGTGTTAGACTAGCTCTTAAGTGGTACCATGGGAAGGGCACTAGATTAAGAGGTAGAAGCTGGGTCACTAAATGGGAAATCTTAAAGCTTTCTCTTTCTCTCCCTGGGGTTCAGTTTCCTTTGCTATTAAATGAAGGGGTCAGACTCCAGTTTTTAAGATGGCTTCCAAATATAACATTCCAGGACTCTGGGAATCTAGGAGTTAGTGAGGGTCTATGTCAGGAGCTTATGAGAGCAGGAGGGTGGTGATAGTCCAGGACAAGGACAGAAAAAAGATGGAGAGAAGGTGCCCCAAACCACCTTTGGCCATCTGGAAATTTTGTTTAGTATTCAAAGGAAGGATAGGAAACTCTCTTTTCTTCTCCTTCCTTCCTGACTATACCACACCATCCATCACTAGTTAAATAGGCTTTTATCAACTGGTCTGGTAATAGAATCACCATTATTGTTTCTATAGGGAAATGTTTATTTAGTTCTAAACAACTGATTTACAAGATAACTAACATCTTAAACCATTTTTTTTGGCACATAGCCTGCCCATGATTTTTGAGAGTTTCCTCTCCTCCCCCTCCCATTCTCTCTCTCTCTCTCTCTCTCTCTCTCTCTCTCTCTCTCTCTCTCTCTCTCCATCTCTCCTCCTCCTTTCTCTTTTCCTTTTCTCTCTCCATCTCTTTTTCCTTCTCTCTTTCTTTCTCTTCTTTCCTCTCTCCATCTCTCTTTCTCTCTCTTCTCCTCTCTTCACTTTTGCTAACCAAGATAGTCAAGTCCTGGATTCCCCTCCAGCCCACCATGCCACTGCCGTATGGATTCCACATTAGGGTGTATTGCAAGGGGTGACTTGGGATGGAGAAGGTAGGGAGTAAGGACAAAAAGAATGCCATGGTTGGTACTCACTGAGCAATCTTCATCCACTATAAAGATCGTGCATTTCTGCACCTGCATGAAGGCTATGATGGTAGCCGCGATCTTCTTCAGAATCACTTCCAAGGACTGCTGCTCTTCAAAGATCAAGCTTGCAAGGTCCAGCAGCACCTAGACAGAGATAGGCAAAGCCCTGGGATCAGAAGATGACCACAGCGCCCCCACAGGCAGGCATGAGCACTGCACCCTGTACTGAGGATGACCATATGGTTACATCACAAACTCAGCAAGGGCTGTGTCTGCAACTGCTAAATGGAATGGTGGTGGGGTGGGGAGGTGGGGTGGAGAGACAGTGAAGAAATAGCATGGTACAGTGGATAAAGAGTTGCTCTTGAGTCTGGGAAGATCTGCGTTCAAGTCCTGTCTCTGATACTTACTGACTCTGTGACCCTAGACAAGTCACTTAACCTGCTTGCACTCAGGGCAAATCTTTCAGATGATAAATTGCAGAGAAAGTGCTGACCTGCATTGGTAGAACTCTCCTGGGAGCTCCCAGTACCAATGAAATCACAGGTTTAGTCTCGATCCCTATCCCCAAAAGACAATGGCAGTAGGACATTTGCCAACTGGTAGAGACACTGTTGGATATTTGGAAATGTAGGGAATCATCATCCAAATAGAATGGTTTCACTGCTAGTCAACGTGGTGATGCAAGAAGTCAGTTAAGTAGCATTTGTTAAGTGCTGACCATGTGTCAAGTATTGAATTTCAAGCCAGAGAACTCTGGAATTCTGGAACCTCAGAACTCCACTTCTAATATTTACAAGCTGCATGGCCTTGGACAAGATCTTTCCCTTCTCTGGGTCTCAGTTTCCCTCACTGGGGGATGAGGGACTTGTATTAGGTGATGCTAAAGGGCTTTCTAGCTCTAAAGTCTGTAACATTACTGGGGACTGCTCATCATCCAATGACTTTCAAAAGGCCTTTTTGTGTTTTCTTTCCCAATTCAAGAATCTAATTGTGATAGGTCAAGAGAGCTCAAGGTTGCTAGACATAAAAGGACAAACAAGGCCAAAGAAGCTATTCATTCCTTTCAAGGTAACTCAATAAGGACATGCTCAAGATATCTGCTTAGCAATATTAGGAGAGACAAGCTAGGAAACAACAAAATGTTTCTAAAATCCATATTCCTGTATTAAGTCAACAAATATTTAATGAGTCCCTACTCTGTGCAGGAAAGGACAAAGAAGGACTAGACCAAACCCATCCTTTCATGGAACACTTTCAGTCTATTAGGGGAGAGAAAATATACATATATACATGCATGCATATGTATAATTGCAAAAATGTATAGAAGGCAAAAGGAGATCAAAGTTAAGTCTAAACTAGTATGCCCTAGGAATGTAGAGGAAGGAGAACTTATTTTCAAGTGGATGTTAAAAAAGGTGTTTAACAGGTTTCTCATAAAACAAAGACTTATTCATCTGAAGTACACAAAGGCAGAAGCAATTATCTTTAAAACATTCTCCTTTTAAATTGTTTATATTATTAGCAGGCAGATTTTAGAAAAATCTGGAAAGGCTTACATAAACTGACGCTGAGTAAAGCGAGCAGAACCAGAACATTATACACAGTAACAGCAACATTGTGTGATGATCAGCTATGTCTGCTTTAGCTCTTCTCAGCAAAACAATGATGCAAGACAATCCCAAGACTTGTGATGGAAAATGCTATCCACACATCCAGAGAAAGAACTATGGAATACGAATGCAGATTGAAGCAGACTATTTTTACTTTTTTGGTTTTTTTTCTTTCTTGTGTCTTTTCCCTTTTGTTCTGACCCTTCTTTCACAACATGACCCATGTGCAAACATATTTAGCATGATCGTACACACATAACCTATATCAGATTGCTTACTGTCTTGGGGAGGAGGTGGGGAAGGGAGAGAGCAAGAAAAAATTGGAACTCAAAATCTTATAAAAATGAATGTTGAAAACTCTCTTTACATGTAATTGGGAAAACAAAATACTATTAAGTGCAAAACAACAGTATTTATGATTCTAGATCAGGGTATGTCACTTCAGTGCGATGAACTAATTGTTGGCATTTCCCCATCTCCACATGTCGGGCAATGCCTGTTAATGTCATTCCACATGACTCTCCAGTGCTCTGGAGTCCCACCTTTAGGTCTTCCATTCTGTGGGTAACATTGTGGCACTTATGGTGTGTACCTTATAGTCTCTTACTCCCACCTTCAGCAGTCCACTTCCTTTTCCAAACACATATTTCATGGCTGAGAACCTTTATGGCATTTTTTACATGTAGGTCATCATTGGAAATATACTGTAAGCTACTTTTACCTCCCAACAGTCTCTCCTTTGCCTTTTGGGTCACTTGCAGCTTTAGAGACTTTGGTTTTCCAAAGTCTATAATCAGAAAACATCACTAGGAAGATGTTGGTATTAAAAATGGGGTTTTGTTTGAGGAATCAGGTTGGGATTACTGAAAGCAGAGATATTTTCTAAATGCAATTCATCTTAATTCTTTTTCCTGTTTGAGTCTGGATGTAGCTTAACACATACTGAAAGTACCAGTCCTGACTTCATGCACTCCTACACTAACCAATGTAGACTGGTCATCTAACTGTGCATTGAAGTCTGAGCAATATGCAGTTTTCATCAATTTGGTTTTTCTTGTATGGACAGTTAGGTCAAATTCCTTTGAATAATTCCAGATCTCACCAAGGAGGACTTAAAATGTTTTGAAACTTCATGAAATTAGCAACATGTCATATGCCAACAGAAGCATCTGCAAGACCTCTCCATTTGCGGGGAATGCCTTTTACTTCTGTACTCTGTGTAGGACATGACAGTGTATATGACAGTGGCCAATCGCTTGCTGAGTATGTATCTCGTTTTCTTTTCTAATTGACTTTAATAATCAAAAAGTAGGTTGAAAAAACTTGCTCTATGGTTGTATTTAAAATGAAAATTTTTATGATCTTATAACATACATTAGAGACTTCTTGTCAGAGGAATGTCTTCGAGGTTATGATTTACTCTACAGAGTTTAATTTTTTTAGTAATATAACAGGACACATAGTAGGATGTGGTCATATCTTCTATCTGGCCATAACTTCTTTTCTTTCCTTTCTCTCCCTTTGTCTCATCCTTCTAAGACTTAATCTCCAGTCACCAGAAGCTCCAGTCATTCCCTTTTTCTTTGCTTTCCTAGGCTATTACCTCTGCTCTTATCTGATTTTCCTGCCTTCAAAGTCTTGACCCAAGAGTGAACCACTTCAATGTCATACTGCCCTCCACTTTCAAGTCTCTTGGCCTATCAGAAGATTTTTTTGTTATCGAGTCATTTCAGTTGTGTCTGACTTTTTGCGACCTCATTTATGGTTTTCTTGGCAAAGATACTGGCATGGTTTGTCATTTACTTCTCCAGCCCATTTTATAGATGAGGAACTGGGGCAGACAGGGTCACACAGTAAGTGTTTGAGGCCAGATTTGAACTCATGACGATGAGTCTTCCTGATTCCAAGCCAAGTGTTCCATTCTGACCATCGGAAGATTACAGGATTGTAGATTTAGAGTTGGAAGAAATTGAAAAAGTTATGTCCATCAATCAACACTCCCCCTTGGCTAGCATTCCCCTATATGTGCTGTTTTCCTCTGTTAGAATATAAACTCTTCAAGGGCAAGAATTCTCTTGATTGCTTGTATTTGCATCTGCAGGGCTTAGCATAGTACTTTGTACATGGTAAGCTTTAAATCCATCCATCTATCCATCTATTGACCCATTCATTCATCCATCCATTCATCCACCCCTTGAACCCTGAGTATTATGTGATATCACTGGTTATCTCCCTTCTTCTTAGATCACTTCTCTTCCCTTGGTTTTCAGGACGCTGTTGTTTTCTGGTTTTCTTCTTGTCCCTCTGGTCATTCTTTCTGAGTGTCCTTTGCAGGATCATCATTGTCCTTAATTTTCACAGTCATTTCTTCAATATGTTGCCTGTACCCTGGATACTGTCCTCATCAGCTCTGATTGGTGAGCTTTTATCCTGCCTAGAATCAGATCTCCATGGGTCTTCCTGGCCATCTCCTCCCCATGCTGTTTACACTCCAGCCAGCACCTCCCCCCCAGTGGAAGTACTCTACCCTTGGGCTGTCCAGCTTTGCTAGGTGAGCTTTGGCTTCATTTTGCTTGGAACCAGGGCTCCATGTTATTTCCCATCCACACCACAGTACTGCATGTGCTTTCCCCCCTTTCCAGCTTCCCTTTATGTGTTGTCTTCATCCTTTGAGGGCAGGGTCTGTCTTGCTTTCTTACACTTGTATGTCTAGCGTTTAGCACAGTACTGGCACCTAGTAAGTGCTTAAGAAATACTTCATCTACCTACCCACAAAGGGTGAGTATACTTCCAATAGTCCATCTGGAATCCACTTCTCTTCCTTCTCTAAAATATCTCTTACCTCATCGCTTCTCATGGGTTCAATTACCATCTCCATGCAGAAGAATCCAATGTCCACATAATCATCCTTAGTCTCTCTCTTGAGCTCCAGATTCACATTACAACTGTCTTTTGGATATTTCAAACTGGATGTCTCATAGACATTTCACATTCACTATGTCCAAAATAGAACTCATTATCTTTTCCATAAAACCTCCCCTTCTTCTACACTTCTTTATTTTTGCCATCTCACTATGCTTACAGTTACTCAGGTTCAAAACCTAGAAGTCAAGACTTCATTCTCCTTTGTTCCTCATATCTAATCATTGTCATGTGGTCAATGGCACCTCCATGACATATTTTGCATCTCTCTTCTCTCAAGATGCCAAAAGCATTTCATCATCACTTCTTACCTGGAGACAAGACCTCCTAATTGGCCTCCCTGTCTCTACAACAAGGTGCTGCCAACTTGATATTCTCAGTATACTTTGTAAAAATGGATTTTTATTGTTATCTTTTTTTATAGCATCTGCATGTCCCTATACTTCCTCCTTCCAAATGAGTCATCCTGTATAATAAAGAATAAAAAAGAGAAAGAAAAATAAAAACTTCTGCAAAACTGAAGGATTGACCAAGCCTGACATTCTATACAGTGCTCCACACCGGGAGCCCCCACTTCTGCAAAGGAGCAGGGAGAGTTGTCCCACCCCCTTTTCTGGAGCCAAGCTCACCCATTATCATTTGGCCACACTCGGTTTTGATTGCTTACACATGGTTTTCCTTTCTATTTCTGTTGCTGCAATCATTGGGTCTCTTGCTTTTTCATGGCTCTGCTGACTCCAGCTTGATACTCCTAAAGTACAGATCTGATCAAAAGTCTCTCCTGCTTCAGACTCTCCAAGGCCTCCTTTGTCCCTCTTATACTCAAGGGAGGAAATGAACAAACACCTCAAATGAATCACCCTGTCTCGTAAAGGATGGCTGTTCAGTATTCATCTTCAGAAACACTAGAGGAGGGCGTCATCATTCACTGGCTTCTTTCTAGTTCTTTCACTTGGCAAAGTGTTTCAGATATACTGACTCACTTGATCTTCACGGTAACTATAAGAGCTGAGGGCCACAGAAATTCCATTTTACAGGTAAAGAAAGTGAGAGCTAGGGAGATTAAATGTCTGACTGATCCAGGGTCACACAACTAGTAGGTGCCTGAGGTAGGATTTGAATCCATATCTTCCTTACTCCAGGGCTGACTCTATCTGCTAGGCCAGGTTGTATTTCTGTGAATATAAAGATCCATTATTTGTTCCCAACACTAAATGTATTGTATAGCAACCTATGTTTCTTTATGAAATTTACTCATTAATTCTCTTTCGGTCCTTCTGGTTACGTTGAGGATAAAACATTGATTGGGTGTTAATCTTCATTCTAGCCTAGACTCTGATTACATATAAATGTTCTCTTAACAAGGAGAGAGAGCTCCTAGCTTAGGATGTAGTTTTGGATATTCAGGGGATCATGCATTCACTCATTCAATAAATATTTATTAGGCTCACATTACTGTCAGGAGCCATGCTAAGCACTGCCGATATGAAAGACAGTCCCTTCCCTCGGGGAGTTTACAATCCAATGGGGATCAGGTTGAGTAAGGGATAGGGGAGGGACCGTACCCCGGAAAACCAAGAACAGTAAGATGCATGATGGATAGTCAAGAGCAGGATTCATTTTGAGCTGTGGTACTGCCTCCAACAGAAATTTCAAAAGAAATATAGAGAAATGTAAAAATTCAGAAAAATAAAAGTTCAAAGGAGAGATGGGTTTAGGAATGTAAAAAATAGGTTTCAAATTTAACATTCTGGATTTAAGATGTGGAAAGGGCATCCGGCAGGAAATGAACATCGGGCAGTGTATGTGCATGGACAGGGTAACGGATACCAAAGAAATGGGTGAGGGAGACAGTGAGTGAGAGAGCAAGAGAGAGAGCGAGAGAGACAGCGGGAAAGCGAGAGAGAAAATAAGAATTATTGAAACCAGGACAGTCTTGGGGTTCCATATTATTGAGAGGGGGATAATTCGAATCCAGCAAAGGAAAATGAGAAGAAATCAAATTGAGAGTTCAAAGCTAGGAAAGAAGTCTGTATTGAGGGAGAAGAGATTATAAGGGAGGAAGGAGTAGGCAGTAGGCAACAGTGTCAAAAAAAGCACCAGAGAGATCAAGGACAATGAAATTTTAAAATGTCAATGGCTTTAGCAATTAAGAGATCACTGGTAACGAAGGATTGGAAGGGCTGTGGAAAGATAGGCATTGTAGGAATTGTGGGTGGGTCAACTTATTCTAGAAAGCAAAGCAACCAAAATGTCCATATTCTTTGACCCAGATATCCCTCTGAAAAAAAAATATACTACCAGAAATTCAATCATCCAAAGAAAGGGCTCATCCTTCTTGATATTGAAACTGATACTCTTAACCATCTTCCTCTCCTCTGGATATTCTCTCTTCTCAGTTTTCATGATACTGTTCTCTCTTGGGTCTGCTCCTACCTATCTGACCATGCCTTCTCAGTCTCCTTTTCTAGATCATTATTTATCACGCTTCCTAACTTCCTAACTCCAAGGTTCTGTTCTAGGTTTTCTTCTTTTTCCCTCTTTGTAATCTCATTAGATGCTATTTATTTTCTTTATTTAGATGACTCACAGATGTCTAAGTCTGCCTGCCTGTCTTTCTATCTATCTATATCATCTATCTACATCTATCCACCTATATCATCTATCCACCTATATCATCTATCTATCTATCTATCTATCTATCTATCTATCTATCTATCTATCTCATCTATCTACATCTGTCTGCATCATATCTCTATCTATATCATCCATGTACATCTATCCATCTATATCATCTATCTATCTGTCTGTCTGTCTGTCTATCTATCTCCCTGTCATTCCCCTGAGCATCAGTCCTACATTACCAATTGCCTATAGGGACATTTCAAAGTGGGTATCCTAGAGACATCTTAAACCCAACATGTCCAAACCTGAATTCTTTATCTTTTTCCTCCAAATCTTCCTCTCTTCAAAACTTCCCTGTCTGTTGAAGGCACAACCCATCCTTCTAGTCTCCTAGGTTCATAACTTCAGCATTATTCTTAACTCTTCACTCTCCTGCTCCCTTATCCCATATATTCAATAAGTTAGGAAATTTTGCTGTTTCTAATTCACAACACTTCTCACTTCCAATCCCTTCTCTGTCTTCACTTAACCACCATCTTATTTCAAGACCTCATCACTCCTAATTAGCTTCCCCATCTCTTCTCTCACCACTCCAGTCCATCCCCTTCAGGCAGCTGCCAAAGTAATTTTCCATAGACTCAGAACTGACTATGTCACTCTTCCAAACCAGCCCTACTTTCTTCCCATTTCCTATAGGATAAAATATAAAGTATTCTGTTTAGTTTTCAAAGTCCTACCCAAAGTGGCTCTAGTCTAATGTTGGAAGGGTTGTGAGCTCTCTTCCAGCTGTGCTAGACATTACTGGTTATATTATATATTTACAGCTAGAAGGTACCTCATTGACCATCTGGTCCAAACTTCCTATTCTACAGTTGAGGAAGCTGAGGTACAGAGAGGTTAAGTGAATGGCCCAGGGACACACAGCTAGCAAAGGTTAGAAGAGGCAGAATTTGAACCCAGGTCTTCCAGGCTCTGAGTCTGGTGATCTATCCACTCATCACACTGCTTCTCTAAAGGTAATCTCTAAGTTCCTGTTTAGTTCAGAATCCCATGGTAATCTCTATGTTCCTGTTTAGTTCTGCATCCCATGCCTAGATCTGGTAGCTAGTAACTAGAATGTTGAATTATCCTAAATGTCACATTCCATAACTCCGTCTAAACTTCACATTCCCACAATCTTTTAATTATACATGCTGGATTTACCTGGTTCCGTTTGTTCTCCAGGAGTGAAGTCTCATACAATTGGGCATTGTGGAGAACAATCCCACAGAATGCCAGGTAAGCAGCAAAATCCTGGAGAGACAGAAGACAATGACAAAAAGATACCGAAATAGCCACTGAGTTCTTTCATCTCTCTTGAGTGACATAAAGCCATTAGAGATAGAGATTTGCTTTCAATCACTTTCTGTTAGAAACACATGGAAAATAAAACATTAGCCCTGGTGGAATCAAACAGTACCACTAAGTACTTTAGGATCCACAGGACATCTCCACACTTATTTGAGCCCATGGACTTCTTCACCATAGAACCCATAGTAATATATGAAATAGTCATTTGAAGACCTAAGCACTTACATGACTTCTTCACTAAAGCCATTTGGACACCATGGTAATGGTGCCATCTTTGTGATTACATTTAACTACTGATTAAGTGAAAAGGGTTATAGGATTTTGCATAAGGGAGGATGGACTCATTACCATAGCTGGTATAGACTATATATGTACATATATATATATGTATGTATATGTATACATATACATATATATGTATATATGTATATGTATGTATATGTATATATATACATATATATGTATATATGTATGTATGTATATATATGCATATATACATACATTTGTGAATATCACATAAATGGAGAGGTAATCATGACATAATGGAGAGTGAGCGGGTCTCAAAGCCAGAAAGACCTGGGTTTGAGTCCCATCTGTGACACAAATTTGTACTATGACCCTGGTCAAGTCCCTTTACTTCTGAGGGCCCCCAGGCAATGCTCTAAGTTGCAGAGAAGGTGCTGCCCAGCATAGGAAGAGGGAGCTTCCTCCTCCAGGAATTCTCAATATCGGTGAAATAAATCCTGTCTCCATCCCTGTCCACAGATACACTATTAGATTCCATATAGACCCAGGGAAGATTAGCTTATGTTCTGGGCCTCTTTAATCTTCCAAGAATGACATCATCGATAGCAGCCAAGATGTGCTTTAACAAAACACCCCGTAGATTATTGTCAGACAAAGTTTAGGGCTAGCTGGGTCATTATTATGACTCAGAAGAGTTTTTTGTGTGTGTTCTCAGATAGGCAGAAAGAGTATTCTGAATTGATTCTACATTTGGAGGAAATGAGCCATAAAAAAGAACCTGACTGCTGTTCTTTCCAACACTACATTCCAAGTACTGAGCCTGGATTCACACCTTGGCGCCCCAATGTCTGTGTAAAAAGTTTATAAAACAGTCTTAAAGTTGCTTCACCATTGAGGCGATTCCAAATTTTCTTCCCAGAGTCCTAAATTTGGAGTGGATCTTACAGGGGATTTTTATTCAGGGGCCTAATTTCTTTTCACCAGTGATGAAAGCTAAACAACATCATTAAAAGACCATAAGCAGTCCGTTGTATAGTCTTAGCACTTATAGGGGCTACCATTTTGACAGTCTTGAAAGTGACATATGACCTCAAATAAGGAACTTTTTGTAATCCTAATAGTGTAACAGTGCCCAAGCAATAACATAGATACTGTCCATTCAGGTCTTCTTATGTCCACAACCCAAAGAAAGGCAAACAATCCATCAACTTTGACTCCCCCTCCCTCCAGCCCCATCAATTCCAAGTCTAGCACTGACTCTAGGATCTGATTGCCTCCAATGAGAAGACAACTCATCCATAAATGGCTTGAAAACAAACATACTATCTATGTTAATACCTTTTCATCTTTTTCCGTGAATGTGCCGCCATTTTCAGATTTCTTGTTGATGGCCTGGGCCACACCAACAACCTGATGTAAGAAAAGAAAAGACATAATTGCTACTTTTCTTGGTCATCTCATCGTATCTTTTAAACTTTAGCCAGAGGAATCAGTGATGAGAACTTTACTGGCTCTTCTCTTTAAAATAACTTTTGAATTAATATCTTAGGACTTTTTTGCAACATTTAAGCTCAAAATTGTTCCTCTAAATGTTGATCCCAAGCCTTGAGGTCTAGGTAGAATGCATCTCCTTTAATGTGATTACAAATCTCTTGACTTCACAACATCAAAAGATCTGTGTTGTCCTTGGTTTTGGCACTTCCATGACCAACACATAAAGTAGCCCTGTTACCTATTACTAGACTACCAGCTGGTCGTTTTGAGATGCTAAAACCAACCTCTCTCCACTCCACAAGAAGTCCTCCTGGAATCAGCCTCCTGGTGCTGAGTCTTTCTGACCTCAGCTACATTCGTCCTTGGTTGTCTTGGCTGCAATGACTAATTTGGCAGGATCAGCCTAAGTTTGTGTTGGTTCATACCCTGGCATGGTCTTCAAGAGCATTAAGGCCCTTCCACACTATGACAGGCAACCTAAGGATGGAGATCAAGGAGGAGATGCCAAGCAATCCAATGGTAACTGAAAGGGGTTTTCTTAACAATGAGTCAAAAGGACAAATGGATGATTTTTCTCTTTTATTTAAAAATGAAGCCACACAAGAGATAAAATAGACATTTTATGTTGGATGTTAAAGACAGCACTTGAAAAGGGGTAAACCATCCTTAACTGAAAATGAAGCAAAAGTTCACAGCTTATTCTCAGTTACACTGGAGAGTTGTTCTGTCTAGACTGCAATATAGACATTTCTTATTGTTTTTATTTTTTTAATGTTTATGTTCAGTCTCAAATTATCTCCTCCTTCTCTCTCCTACTGAGAAGGCGAGAAATACGACTGATACCCACTATACATATGAAGTCATGCAAACCATCCTTAATGTCTATAGAAAGAAGAGCAGGGGAGGGGGTAACAAACAAAAACCCCTTAATACTATTATCTCTAAGTCACATTTTAATTACTAGGATCATTATTAGCAGAGCACGGAGCCCTGGATCTGGAGGCAGGAAGTCATTGTTGTTGTTATTGAGTTGTGTTCGACTCTTTGGGATGCCATTCGGGGTTTTCTTGGCAAAGGTACCATTTCCTTCTCCAGCCCATTTTACAGATAAAGATACTGAGGCAAACAGGGTTAAGTGATTTGCTCAGGGTCACACAGTTAATAAGCGTCTGAAGCCAGATTTGAACTTAAAAGGATGAGTCTTTCTGATTCCAAGCCCAGTGCTCTATTTCACCACCAAGACCTGAGTTCAAATCATGTCCCAAGCACTTAGTACTGTGTGAACCTAGGCAAGTCATCCTCTCTCTCAATTGGCTTTCTCCTCTGTAAAATGCAGATAATAATAGCACCAACCTCCCAGAGTAGCTCTGAGGATCAAACAAGATAGCATGGATAAAGCGCTTTGCAAACCTGAAAGTGCTTTAGGAGCAGCCAGTTTTATTTTGTATTGCTTTTCCTCCTCTTCTCATTCCCAGAAAATTTCACATGCAGCATTTCACATATATCATTTCCTTGGGTTCCTAGAGTAATTAGGTAGTAGCTCTATTTTCATCCCCATTATTGAGAAAGCAGAACTTTCTCAGCGCATGTGGAAAGGGACGGAAGTGAATGAGCATTTACAGAGCACTTAGTGCTAGGTTTTGTGCTAAGCACTTCACAAATATTATTTCATTTGATCCTCGTGATAACCCTGGGAGGATAGTGCTATGATTATACCCATTTTACAATAAGGAAACTGAGGCAAACAGCTTAGGTGAGCCACCCAAGCTCCCGTAGCTAATTGGTCCTTGGCAATAGGATTAGAATTCTGGTCATTTTTCTTGGCAGACAATATTTTCTAGTGTATGGTGTGGCATCTAATATTTGTTTTGGGGGACAGATATTTTTTCAAAAAATGATATCAGTAATGACTTCTTTCCCTGCCCTTTATTTCAATCTGATCAGGCCTGCATTTGATTTTGAGGTTTTTTTATTTTGTTTTATTTTAATTTGCTTTGAGGGAGGACAGGACAGTCAAGCTTTTTACCTAAACTTTGACAAGTCAAGAGTATCAGAGAATATCTCCCTCTCCCCACTCAGCTTCATGCCTACTGGGAATTTCTGGTTATGGGGCTCTTGAATTCAGATCAAGGCAAATTGAGAAGAATTTATTAAATGCCCACTACTGCTAAAAGCAGGGATACAAGGAAAGTCTGTCTGGTGCCAGATAGGCAAGCCCACTGATCTGCTTCTTATATTGTCTCCCATTGCCTCTCTTTTGTGATCTCTGATTCCTACTGCCTCCATCTCTAGGTCACTTATGACAGAGGAAAATGAGCTGTGACTTCCCCCTAAATAGACCTGAGATCTGATACTTACAGATTGTGAAAGAGCCATATGGCCACTTTCCACTAATGCACATGGGAAACCCTCTTGCCTTCTGTTATTGTTATTCAGTCGTTCAGTCTGTGTCTGACTCTTTTTGACCCCATGGACCATAGCATGCCAGGCCCTTCTGTCCTTCACTGTCTCCTGAAGCTTGTCCAAGTTCATATTTGTTGTTTCCATGACACCATCTATCCATCTCATCCTCTGCCATCCCCTTTTCCTTTTGCCTTCAATCTTTCCCAACATCTGGTCTTTTCCAATGACTCCTGTCTTCTCAGGTGGCCAAAATATTTAAGCTTCAGCTTCTGTATTTGACCTTCCAGTGAAGAGCCAGAATTAATTTCTTTAAGTATTGGCTGATTTGATCTCTCAAAAGTCTTCTCCAGCACCACGATTTAAGAGCATTTGCTCAGCTTTCTTCATAGCCCAGCTCTCACAGCCATACACTGCTACTGTAAAAACCATAGCTTTGACTATACAGGTGATGTTTCTGCTTTTTAGCATGCTGTCCAGGTTTGCCAGAGCTTTCCTTCCAAGGAGCAAGTATCTTTTAATTTCATGGCTGTAGTCACCGTCTGCAGTGATCTTAGAACCAAGAACATACAATCTGACACTGCTTCTCTTTTTTTCTCCTATTTAACAGGAAGTGATTGGACCAGTTGCCAAGGTCTTCATTTTTTTATGTTAATCTTCAAGTCAGCTTTTACACTCTCTTCTTTCATCCTCATTAAGAGCTTCTTAATTCTTCTTCATTTCTGCCATCAGAGTGGCATCGTCTGCATATCTGAGATGGTTGACATTTCTACCAGCAATCTTAATTCTGGCTTTGCATTTGTCTAGGCTGGCATTTTGCATGATCTACTCTGCATGTAAGTTAAATAAATAAGACGACAATATACAGCCTTGACATCCTCCTTTCCCAATTTTGAATCAATCAGTTGTTCCATGTTCAGTTCTAACTGTTGTTTCTTGCCTCATATGCAAGTGTCTCAGGAAACAAGATAATTTAGTACTCCCATCTCTTTGAGGACTCACCATATTTTGTTGTGATCCACACAAAGGCGTTAGTGTAGTCAATGAAGCAGAAGTAGATGTGTTTTCTGGAACTCCCTTGCTTTCTCCATAATCCAGTGAACATTGATAATTTGGTCTCTAGTTCCTCTGCCTCTTCTGGTAATTCTAGGTTCACATATTGCTGAAGCCCAGCTTACAGAATCTTAAGCATCACCTTGCTGGTGTGTGAGACAAGCACAATGTGTTCAGTAATTTGAACATTCCTTGGCTTTGCCTTTTTTTAGGATTGGTGTGTAAAATGATCTTTTCTAACCCAGGGGCCACTGTTGGGTTTTCCAAATTTGCTAGCATACTGAGTGCAGCATTTTAACAGCATTATCTTTTAGGATTTCAAATAGTTCAGCTAGAATTCCATCACCTCCACCAGCCTATTGTTAGCGATGCTTCCAAAGGACCACATGACTTCATACTCCAGCATGTCTGGCTCTGTGTCAGTAACCACACCATCATGGTTATCCGTAATGTAAAGATTTTTCTTGTATAGTTCTGCTGTGTATTCTTCCCATCTCTCCTACTCCTGTTTCTTGCCTTCTAACCCACTGCTATTCTTGTCCACATTTTCCCCTAAGCCCTCCATAGGATGGATGGCTCCCTAATACTAAGGCGTGCTTAGGTTGTTATTAGATCATCCACGGGCAAAGTGTAAACACCAGGACATTTGCTGATTCTGTCTAATGGGGCACAAAATAACCCAGGGCCTTTGCCTGTTCATCATTTCTTCTCATTCCATCTCTTCCTAAACTCTACCCTTCTTTAGGCTTATTATTCAACCTGATGATGACTTCCTATCCCTTTGCCTCAATATTTTTCCAGACCATTACTGCTGCCACTCTGGCTACACTCTCTAGGCTCAGCCCCTCCATGGGTGCCCTACAAGGCTCTCTTCTCTCTCTCATCAGTTCCCATGAGTTCAGTTTTCATAACTTTACCAATGATTTCTGGATCTATCTATCCCCAGTCTCTCCCTAAGCTTAGGTCTCAAATTGCCAACTGCCTATTGCACAGTTCCATCTCAGCACCCTCTCAACCTCAACACGTCCAAAAAAGAATTCATTATCCTCCACCCCACTTATCTTCCACCACCAAAGCCATCTCTTCAGAACTTACGTATTACTATCAAGGGCACCATTATCCTCATAGTCACCTAACTTTGTAACCTTGGTACCATCCTTGATGCCTCACTCTCACTTACCTGCAATATCTATCTATCTATCTATCTATCTATCTATCTATCTATCTATCTATCTATCTAATCTATTATCTGTATATAAATGTGTATACACACATACATATTATATATATATATTTATATTTTATTTATCATTTATATAATCAACTGCCGAATCTTGCCATTTCTGTGTCCCTAATATCTCTCTACTCACACTGACTCTTAGTAGCAGTTCAGGCCTTTATCATCTCTTGCCTATATTATCACAACAGTTTTCTATTTAATCTCTTGCCTCAATTCTTCCCCCTTCAATCTGTCCTCCATAAACTGCCAAAGTGATTTTCCTAAAATCCAGGACTGGCCATGCCAACATCTACCCTCACCCCATTCAATCCACTTCAGTGGCCAGTCTTACTTTTAGAATCCAATGTACACTGCTCTGCTTGGCATTACTAAAGAAGAGAAATGTAAGCAAAAACAATCCCTAGGTTTTGCCTCCTACCAAGCAAATAGATGAAGATAAGAATAGTCAATGTTGGAGGGGATTGGAAAAGACAGACACACTAATGAATGTGTCATTGGCAAAGCTGTGAATTGGTTCCTTCCCATTCTGGAAAACAATTTTGAATTATGCAAATAAAGAAAATAAAATGTCTATACCCTTTGATCCAGAAATTCTACTGCCAGGAACCTATCCCAAGGAGATGATTGACAAAAGAAAGGCTCTGTATACATCATAGTATGTATAGTCTCATTTTTATAGTAGCTAATATCTAGAAACAAAATAGATGTCCAATGATCAGGGAATAGCTAAAGAAATTGTGGTGTAGCAATGTAATGGAACATTACTGGTTGTTAAGAAATGGCGAATATGATGAACACAGAAACATGGAGAGACTTACACAAACTGATGCAAAGTGAGGTAAGCAGAGCCAACAAAACAATGTGCATAGTGACAGCAACAATGGAAATGCAAAGAGCAATGACAAAACAATTGAAAATGAATATTTTGAAATTAGAGAAAAACATGTTTGGCCCCAGAGAAAGGACAGGAGTAGAACACTACAAAGAGAAACAGATTTTTCCCAATGGGTATCTCAGTTTTGCTGAATTGATTTCTCTTCTCTTCCTTTCTCTCTTCATTCCTTTGCTGGCTCCACAGCTCACCGGGGACACAGATTTCTACATGCCATTAGTTCATTGTCTCAGGTCTTGGGAAGTCTGATCAATCAATCAAACCACATTTATTAAGCACCCACTGAGTGGCCAGAGGAGTTTGCCTTGGGATGCTAGAATGTGGGGACTTTGTACAGTGTGTGCTCTACACAGAAATGAACTACTTATTATCTCAACTGGAAAAGACACCAAATTCCCCTGTATAGGTCTATTATTTACTAGCTTACTAGCTGTGTGACCCTGGGCAAGTCACATCATCTCAGCCTCAATTTCCTCATCTGTAAACTGGGGGTAATATTATTACTGCACAGAGTTGTTGTGAAGATAAAATGAGATAATATCTATAAAGTGCTTTGCAAAACTGTCAATAGTAGTTAACAGTAGGGATAGCAAAAGGAGCTTGACATGTGATTTCATTGGTATAGAGATCTCCCAGATGAGGAAACTCTGTCCGCTATTGCAGGTTAGTACCTTCTCGGTAACTTTTACACTCTCTGAGAGCTGCCTAGAGAGTCCACAGGTTAGTCAGAAAATAGCAGAGAGGACTTGAACCCAGATCTCCCAGGCTTTGAGGCCCATTCTTCATTCTCTTCATCATACTAATTTTAAGAGTCTAAAAGGTCCATTTTTCAAAGGTTTATACTTGTAGAAAAAGGGATAACCCATCCCTGACACTTAGAATATAAAGGTCTACCAATGTGATGTTACGCTCTACCATACCAGTCACACCAAAACCCATTTCTCTTTCACCAAGCTAACTGCTGCCATACCTGGCAGAAGGTACATCTTCCCCTCCCAGCTAGCCAAAAGGCAAACAACCAAATGCACTTATGTGTGCATGACATAGAGAAGGTGATTTTTGCTCCTTTCTTCTCCAACCCATGTGACTCACTCCCCCATTGGGGTTTGGCATTTTTAGGTGGGCACATGAGGCATTCTCATGCCAGGTCACTTGCTGATGGGTACAGGATGCTGCAGCTGGTCCTCATCACAGCTGGCTAAAGTGAGTCATCCCCACCCTATTCCACATCTCCACAGCTGCCCCAGATAGCTAAAGATATCTCACATCAGCCACTAGATTCTCTTCACTCATTCCCGGGTGTGGAGAGACACAGATGCCAGCAGAGAAGGACTTGATTGTCTGTATACTCTGCTCAAAAGTATGGCTCATGTGTGTCCCTCTATCTATACTCACATGATCATTGTCCAAGGTCAGGCCCTCCTCACCTAGGCCAGAGAACTGTTTGTTTGACAAGGATCCTGGGGTTAGAGTAGACAGAGTAGAATGGAGTAGAGTAGACAGTGGGAAGTTGTAACCAGGAAAACAAATAGGAGATTCACAGGGGTATACTGGCAAATGTTTTAACAATCAACTCTCTGAACAAAAGGGGGCAGTTAGGTGGCACAGTGGATATAGTGGCAGGCCTTTAGTGAGGAAGACTTGTGTTCAAATCCAACCTCAGAGATTTACTGTGTGACCCTGGTCAAGTCACTTAACCTCTATTCACCTCAGTTTTCTCATCTGTAAAATGAGCTGGAGAAGGAAATGGCAAACCACTCAGTATCTCTGCCAAGAAAATCCCAAGTGGGATCATGGAGAATTGGACATGACTGAAATGACTGAACAACAACTCTGAAAACACACACACACACACACACTCACACACACACACTTTTAAATTTAATTTGCATTATTAACCTTTTCTCCACTGCTTCCTTAAGTCTAGACAATCAACAAAACAATAAATCAGGCCCTGGTTTGTAGCATTTGCTGATCTCTGAGGTATGAAAGGCTAACTGCAAACTTAACTATTTGGCATTCTAACACACCCCTGGATCTCCACCTGGTGCCTCAATGGAAGTCATAACATCCATCATGAAATCACCCCACCCCTTCTCCTCTAAACTGCCTCACTTTAAGCTCCTCCATACTTCCCTCCTGCTGTTGCAGGCATTACAACACATCTTGTTATCCTGGTCCTTTTGGGCTCTTCACTCTCCATCAGCCCCCACAGCCAACTGATGACCAAGTCTGAGCAATTCTGCCCCCAGAACATCCCCATCCAGCCCCTTCTGTCCTCTCATAACGTGAAGCCAATCCTCTTAGTATGAGCCTTAATGCCTCTCGGCTGGACTAGTGATGACCTTCTCATGGGTCCTGCTGCCTCTAGCCTCTGTCTCTGTCTTCGTCTGTCTCTCTCCTTCTCTCTCTCTCTGTCTCAGTCTGTCTCCTTTCTTCTCTCTTCATTTCCTTCTCTCTGACTTTCTGTCTCCTTCCCTTCCCTTCTCTCTTCTCTCTCCCTGTCTTTGTTTCAGTCTGTCTCCTTGCCTCTTCCTCTGTTTGCCTCCTTCCCTTCTCTTCTCTTCTCTCTTCTCCCTCTCCCTCCCTCTCTCCATCTCTCTGTCTGTCTCTCTGTCTGTGTCTGTCTGTGTCTCTCCCCTTCTCTGTCTCTCTCTGTCTCCCTGTCTCTGTGTGTGTGTGTGTATCTCTTTCTGTCTCTCTCTCTCTCTCTCTCTCTCCTATTCTCCAGCAGCTGCCAAATTCATCTTCCTAAAGCATAGGCCTGACTGTGTCACTCCCTCACTCAAACATGTTCAGCAGCTCCTTACGGGCTCCAGGTTACAATACAAACACTTCCCCATGGCCCTTAGAGGCCTTCAGTCTGGCTCCAACCTGCCTTTCACAGACGATTTTGCATTCCTCTCCTCCACCTGTCGCTCTTACCTGGCTAATTTGCTATTGCCAGATGCACACGCTTTTGCACAAGTCCTTCCCTTGCCTGAGATGTCCCCTTCCTTCACTTCCTCCTCACCTGCCAGGGATGAGGAAAATTATAAGAGCTGATGGGGACTAGGCCTGAGATGTCATGGGTATCTGCAATTCTTAGATGCAGAAACTCCCTCTAACAACTTGTATTCCAGGAGTGGGGAAGCTACAGCCTTGAGGCCACACGTGGCCCTCTAGGTCCTCAAGTGTGGCCTTCTGACTGAATCAAAACTTCACAGAACAAATCCTCTTCATAAAAGGGGATTCCTATTCTTTGAGAGGCCCTGGACAGTCCAGTGACTAGCCCAGGGCCCCACAGGCTGAGCGTGTGACAGATGAGAGGCTTAAGCCCTGGCTATCCTGTTTCCATTATACCACACTGCCTTTAGCTTACATTTATCCTGCTTTGAAATTTGCCAAGCATTTTACATACATGACCCCATTGTGACTTCACAACAGCCCTACGAAGATGCAACAGGTAATAACGTAAGTCAGACATCAACAAGCATTTATTTGGCACATGCTAACTACATATGCCAGGCACTGTGCTGAGTGCTGGGGTACAAAGTAAGGCAAAAATACAGTCCCTGGTGTCAAGGGGCTATTTATTATTAAGGAGGGATCATTCTCATTTTACAGGTAAAAACTGAGTCAGACAAGCTACAAGGCTTGTATTGGCCACATGGCTACCTAGTAAGTGTTGGAAGCAGAATTTGAGGCCTTCTTCCTGACTTCACGGTCAACGATCCACCCACTGCGTGAGACATCCTCTCACAGCTCAGGGGTCAATGTCAAGGGAAGACTTTTCCTCATCTCCCCAGTTGTCAGTGGGCTCTCTCTTCACATTAATGTAGGGAATACCTATCTGTAACCTCAGGCATTGACCAGCTGGGCTCAGTCACTGAACCCCTCTGTTTGCTTCAGTGTTCTCAACTGTAAAGTGGAGATAATAGTGGCACCTACTTTCCAGGATTGTTTGTGAGGTTCAAAGGAGATAAGCTCTTGACAGCGTCTAATAAATCCAATCCTTCCCTTCCCTCCCCTCCCCTTCCTTTTCCTTCCTTTTTCCCTTCTTCCCTCCCTTCCTTCCTCCTTTCCATCCAATATGCTGTACTTCTCCAGTAGAAGCTATCTTTTCATTTTCCCTTTCTACCCCCAGCTCCTTGTATACTAGGGACTTTAAGTTCCTTATTGGATGGGATTTTCACCTTCCAGGAATGGAGTCAGAGTGTGCCCTTTAATATGCAAATGCTACTAAAGAAATCCAACACTGGCCACATGGCTAACCTACATCTGAATAGTTCATTTTCTAAGAATAGGAACACCATGATGTGCTTAGGGGCTCAGGGACAACCAGTTCTGGGTCACCAAACCTTCAAAGACCTCTGCACAACATTGACAAGACAAACAACTTTGAAAGACTTTGGAGTTGGGATGAGCCCAATGAAGATCCGGCATTCCAGAAGAGCCGCAGTGAAACCTGCTTTCCAGCTCCCAACAGAGGGATGATGGGCTTGCGATGAAGAACGAGATATACATCTTTGGACATGGTCAACACAAAAATTTGTAACAGTATGTGTTATTAGAGGGTTTTTGTTTTTTCTCTTTCAAATGGGAGAGGAGTGGGAAGGAGAGAAAATAAATGCTTATTAACCTAAAGTTTAAATTAAGAGCAAAAGGAAATAAACAGTACATAACCTGAAATCACTTGTATCTGCCTTTGAAATGCATTCTACATATTTTGTTTAAGAGTTGTATTTCCTAATTATTTTTAGCTTAGGATTTTTCTGATTTTCCTTTTCCCCTGCCAACATCGTACAGAGAAGAGGGAACAGCACAAAAGAATATGTATTCATATCCTAGCCTTGCTACATAAGTTTGTGATCTTGTGCAAGTCACTTCTGATGCCTAGGGCATCTATAAAAAGTGGTTAGGTTGGATGATTTCTACATGGAGATCCCCAAAGCCTGTTGGATGGAATCCTCAGTGACTGGACCCACTACAAATTCAGGCTCTTTATTGGTGCCATCACTATGCTTCCATGATTCTTTTATTTGCTTGTTTCCCTTTCTCCTGAATTCCTCCCCTAACTTCCATTCTCAGTAGATGACTTTACTTCCTATTTAATGGAAGAGATGCAAAACTTCTCCAAAGACACATGCCCAGATTGTCTTTGTATTTTCACCCATTGTCTATCTCCCTGTTGCCTTTGGTCTCAGAAGAAACAGCCTCTTCTCCCTTTCTAGGGAAAACGTCTTCACCCATGCCATTACTCTTTGAAAAAGAGGAGGGTAGCCAGGTTGGGGAAGGGCCATGTATAGTTGGACTAGATGGTCTCTAAGATTCCTTCCAATGCTAACATTCTGAGATCTCATACTTCCTCTTTTCTCCAGGCCATTGTTGATTAATTCTTTCCCCTTTCTTCCTTCCCAGTCTTCTTTCATCTTACACCCTCCTCCTTCCTGCCTCCATGTCCTCTATAATCCTGTGACACTGGCTTCCTTGTGTTTCCTCTTACAAGACGCTCCAACTCCTGAGTGTGTATTTTCACTGGCTGTTCCCTCATACTGGAATGTTCTCCTTCCTCATTTCTGCCTCCTGGCTTCCTTTAAGTCTCAGTTAAAATGTCACTGTCTACAGAAAGCCTTTCCCAAGCCCTCTTAATTGTAGTGCCTTCCCTCGGCTGGTTATTTTCAATTTTTCCTGTATGTAGCTTGCCTGTACAGAGTTGTTTGCAGTCTGTCTCCCCCCAGTAGACTGTTCTTGAGACAATGGGCTTTCTTTTTAACCCCATTGTTTAGAAGGATGCCTGGAACATAGTAAATGCTCAATCAGTGTGTAATGACTTTCTCTTATATGTTCCTGCCATCTTAGGAGTAGAACACTTAGGTAAGAGAAAGCTTAGAGGATCCTGCTACATGGGATCTGCCCACTGGAGGCTAATCAGCCAGTATCCATACCCTGGGGCCCACAGACAGTGCTCTTCAAATGGGGAAGCAGGCTGTGCTGAGAGGAAGAAAACATATGTAGGAATGAAGAGAACATGAGAACCAAAGAAGAAATATTGTGGGTAGGGAAAGAGCACCATCCAATCAGAATGACACAGGCCAGTAACTGACTTTTACTTTCCAAGATTTAAAAATAAAAATACATTTACCTGAAATCCCCCACCCTGAGGGATTTACAGCAGGTCAGGTTTGCTTTTCAATCCTCTTCAAAACATAGAACTGTTTGCTTAAAACATTTTCATATGAAACAACGGCAAAATTATGACTGTTCGGAGACTAACAAGGGGACGATAAAAGGTTTATTACGTTCTTTAGGCCCCAGAGCACTTTTATTGGAATAATGGCCTTTTAAGAAATTCTGTGTGTCATCAGCTTAGTCTGAAATGATCCCTGTCACAAGGAAAATTGGGGGCAGGACTCCATCCAGTTGTTAAAAAGAAGCGTGATCCTGACCATCTCCAGTTCCAAAATAGCGATGGTGGAGCATGTGTGTTACCTACTTCTCCACGGAGCAGTGAAGGAAGGAAGACCCATTTTCAGAAACAGTCAGCATGGGAAAGTTTTTGGCTTGACTATCTGTATTTATTACACAGACTTTGTTTTTTTTTCTTTTTATTTTGCCCCCCAGTGACGCAGAGTTGGAAGGTGAGAGGGGATAGGTGGCAACAAAGAGAGAGGGGGTGGGGAGGGGGAGGGAGGAGAGGAGAGGAGAGGAGAGAGGAGAGAGGGAGAAGAATCACTAAGGCATTTTTTTTAAAGTTATGCAGTGTATAGATCCCTGGTCCTGGAATCAGGAAGAACTGAATTCTAATCCAGCCTCCAAGGCTTACTAGAGCTTTGTGACTCTGGGCAAGTCTCATAACCTCTCCTGCTTCAGTTTTCTCATTTGTACAATGGGGATAATAGCACAAACCACTGTGAGGATCAAACTAGATAATATTTGTAAAGTGCTCAGAATGGTGCCGGGCTCACAGTAGGTGCTTAATAAATGCTTATTTCCCTCCTTCCTTCATTGTAAGGAGAGGCAGCAACCTGAAGAGGAGCTTTCAGTTGCCAATCGGATCACAGAGTGGGAGACAGAAGGGCCCTTGACAGTCACATGACAGTAAGGGGCAAAGCCAGGACTCAGACCCAGCCCCTCTGAGCCTTCTGACCCCTTTCCCAGGCCACTTAGACCACAGGCACGTGAGCAGCTTCTCAGTGTTACAAAGTCCATTTTCACATGTGCTGGTCTATTCTTGTGCTGAGGCTTGCTACAAACTGGGTCACAGGTTCCAATTGTAACCGCCAAGGTGGGGTGACAGGGCAGGTTCCTCACCTGCTCCAGTCTCATGAATGCTGTCATTGCTCCAAGCCTGGCCAGCAGCAGACTTGAGCTAGACCAGGGTCACATCACACAATGAAGTCTCTCAGGACTAGGAAGAATGAAAGGAAGGAGGACACCTGAGTATGACTGTTAGACCTGGAGACATTCACCAGTTGTGTGACTTTGGGCAAGTTACTTAATCCAGTTTGCCTCAGTTTCTTCATCTGTAAAAATGATCTGGAGAAGGAAATGGCAAACCACTCCAATATCTTTGCAAAGCAAACCTCAAATGGGGTCATGAGGTGTTAGACTAGAATGAAAATGACTCATCACCAACAACCACCACCACCAGGACCTACACGATCACAAAGAAGGTGGGTTGGTCACGAGGTGAGACTGCTGCACCAATATCCTCTCAAAGAGAACACACTGAGGGAAAAAGCCTCCTGATATCAAGACGTTGTGTCGAGGGGGAAAGGGACAAAGCACCTACTATGTGCCCAGTACTGTGTGAAGTACTCTACAAATATTACCTCATTTGATCCTCATAACAACCCTGAGAGTTGGATTCTATTATAATCCCTGCTTTACAGCTGAGGAAGCTAAAGCAGACAGCATTGAAGTGACTTGCCCAAGGTCACACAGCCAGCCAGTAAGTGTCAGTGTGCCTAGAGCAGATAGAATGCTTCATTCAGAGTCAGGAAGAGCTGGGCTCAAATCTTGTGCTAGACACTTCCAAACTGAACCCAGCTGAGTCATTCAGCCTTTGAGGGCCTCAGTTCCCTCATTTGTAAAATGAAGGGATTTAATTTGATGGTTTTAACAACCCATTTCAGTTCTAAATCTATGATCCTATGGAGAAACATGGACAAGAGTTGATCGCTATGGCCGGGCATGGGTGGGTTGTGATCTGCTTCATTGGAGGGAGTAGCTAGTCCAAGGGAGGTCACAGAATCCACAGCAGAATAAGTGTTAAAGTCCTGTTCTCCATTCTGCCCCCCTCCCAGGCCCCACCCTAAGCTAATGATGACTGTGTGAAAGCATACAATTGCTTTCATATCCGTGCCACGGTTCCAGGCTGAGCTTCTCAGTAATAACTGTAATTTACATCCAGCCAACAGAAAACAGGTGTTTTCAGTCATCCTAGCCTCCGGCCGGGTGTCCCCGCTCTGTGTGCTGGGCAATGTACACAGAGCATTCATTGTTCCTCCAAGCCCTCCCTCCTCCTCCTCCTAAAAGGATTATACAAGATTGCCTTGCTCTGAGGGACAATGAAGGGCCCCAAACAAGAACGAATGTCTTCGGGGTCACTGCTGAAGAGTCTCTATGAAGAATAATTATTTGAAAAAAACACTCAAGCATTCATCTCTGACATTTTCACAAATTAAACTATACTTTAGGGGCAGACAGCATTTCAGAAATAGGTCACCTGAACCCACAGGGAGAGAACTGAAAATCCCGGCATTTCCTTCCCAAAATATGAATCTAATCTGGCAAGAGAAATAGTTATCCCAGCTTTTAAAAGGAGAAATTGCCCCTCCATCTGAGTTCTAGAAGAAATCAGTTGTTGTTTTAATTCAAAATGAGGCAGTTATAGAATCTCAAGAGTTAGAGGCCATCTGGTCCAACCAGTTCATGAACAGGAATCCCCTTCTACAACTCCCTGGAACAAACAGTCATTTATTTAACCTGAACTGAAAGATCTCTGGAGTGTGAGGACTTAATGCCTCCTGAGGAAACCCATTTCATGTTGGCATTATTTTTTAATACCTACCTGGCTACCCACTCCATCCACCCATTGTCTTAGTTCTGCTCATGAACGGTAGGCCAAGGAAACCATCATGTTCCTGCTTTAAATGCTTCCATATGGGCATCACAGAAAAGCCAGGATGAAGAAAACTCATCTCTGAATAATTTCCCTTTATCCCCTGGGCTTCTTGCATTGTTTATACAGCTCCCTCCTCCTCCTCCTCCAGTTCTGGAACCATGACATTTGCCAACTTTGCCAGTGTTCCTGAATGGGGGTGGGGGCTTGGTCTATGCCCCTGGACCAAGGGACCCTTCCTGGGCACCGCTGCCCTCTGGGTGTCAATTTCTTAATTAGAATGTAAGTTCTGTAGGTGGAGGTAATCATATTCCCAGAATTGAGCATAGGTCCTGGCACATAAGTACTTAATAAATACTCATTCATTTATTCATTCATTTTGCTGCCTTCACGCCATACCATTGCTCCCACCCCCAGTCTCTGACCTGGAACTCTAGCTCCTGCCCCAGAGCCCACACACCTGAGGCTCACCATACCTAACTTGAACTAACACACATTCCTTTTATGAGTCGGTAGACTAGAAAAACTGCGGAGCTGTGTGCAGGTGAGCTCTTATCACACTCACACTCTTACCCCACCAGATGGGATCCTTGTGAGCAAGGAAGCCATAGTGTAGACCTGGTCATTTGGGGTTAACTTTGCCCCAAAATGGATGGGGCACACACCCTGATGGGGGCCCTTTAGGCAGGAAAACTATAAAAAGTTTTTTGACTGGTGGGAAGCTCCGAGGACCCCTCCCTGAGAGCAACATTGATCTGCTTTTCCCTTCCTTTTGTCCTTTTTGTCACCTTGGGAACTATTTTGGGGGGAGTGGGGGTATCTCAATATATTTTGAGAGAATGGTCTTTTTGTTGAGCCCCTGGGTTCTGAGTGACCCACATCACCAGATAGGCAATGGCGCCCAGGTCTCCGCCGTCTTATTTTCTAGGCATCTTCGTGCCAAATCAACAAACCTCCCTCCCTTACCCAGTCCTTGCCAATACATTCCCCCTCTTACTCTGAGAGCAATAATCAAGTCAGCACTGCCATACCCGGAAAAGACAAATTAATCACCTGCACAGAAGCTCCAATCCCCCTCCCAGTCTCTTACGAGACCAAACCTCCTCTTCATGACCACCTCTCCCCTACAGGTATCATCTTCCTGTCTTAAAATGTAAGCTGTGTGTTGGCAGGGGCCATCTTGCTTTGTGTCTCCAGCCCTTAGCTGTACCTAGCGCATAGTACACGACACTTGGCATATGTGTAGCTAGCACATAGTAAGTGCTGTGGTAAATGCTTTCTTCCTTCCTCTCTCCCTCCCTCCCTTCTTCCCTTCCTCCCTCCCTCCCTCCCTCCTTTCCTTCCTTCCCTCCTTCCTTCCTTCCTTCCTTCCTTCCTTCCTTCCTTCCACATAAATACTCAATGGATTCCGCCTGTGGAGGAATAACAGCAGGAAGAATATTTGACCTTACTCTTAAAAGCAAATTTTTTTTAAAAAATCAAAGAAAGTCTCTATGTCGGTGACAGAAGACACCTAAAGCAGCTGAGGACTTTTTAACAGCCAGTCATTATTATTTTAAGTGGAAGATTAGGCAAAGATTCCTTTGGCCTTGCTGTCCATCAGACATTGGGTCACAGTATTCATCATAGGAGACACCAGGCATTCTCACAACTAAGTAGAAAAGAGTCCACACAGCAATTTGGAACAATGGCCCACTCCAGCCTCTCACTGTGCACACCCACTGAGTCAACAATAATACCACAATTTGGCCTGTATTCAAAGAGATCAAAGAACAAAGGAAAGGATCCATATGTAAAAAAACTGCCGCTCCTTCTGCATTGACAAAGTTCTGGAAACTAAGTGGGTACCTGCCCATTATCTGGAGAATGTCAGAACAAGCAATGGTATATTAATGTAATGGAATACTATTGTGCTATAACAAATGATAAAGGGAATGGTTTTCAGAGAAACATGGGGAGATTTGTATAAACTGATGCAAAGTGAATGAGCAGACCAAAAGAACAATTTATATAATTACAACATTGGAAAGACAAATAACTTTGAAAGACTTAGGTACCCTGATCAACACAATGAATAACCATTATTCCAGGGGCCTCACAGATGAAGCATACCACCCACCTCGAGACAAAAAGTTGATGGATTCAGGAGGCAGAATGAGACAGATATTTTGGAACATGGCCAATGCAAGAATTTCTTTTGCTTTCCTATACAAAGGAGTTGTTTCTCTCTCTCTCTCTCTCTCTCTCTCTCTCTCTCTCTCTCTCTCTCTCTCTCTCTCTCTCTCTCTCTCTTTCTCTGTGTCTCCCCGCCCCCATTAGGGGGAAGGAGGTAGGAGAGAAAATAAATTGTTAATTAAAAAGTTAATTTTTTTTATAAAAATAGAGAGAAGAGGTCAGTAATTTTGAAGCTCAGGACTTCCTTTAATGTTACATCCAGAAATCTATGTTTCTCTGATTTTTTAGATCCCTCTGAGGCGTGGCTTGGACTGCTTAGCTTAGTAAACGATGGAAAAACTTTATTAAATAACTGTGCAGTGACAGCTGGCTCTGCTCTGGAGTGGACATGGCTAGCATTAAGACACTTAGGATCAGAATCTCAGAGATTTGGAGTTGGAAGGCATCTCAGAGGTCATCTAATCCCACCCTCTTATTTGACAGATGAGTTAAGTGAGGCCACAGGGTAGCTAGGTAGCATTGCAGCAGATAGAGTGCCATTCGGGAGTCAGGAAGACATTTTCCTGAGTTCAAATCTGGCCTCAGACACTTCCTAGATGTGTGACCCTGGGCAAGTCACTTAACCCTGTTTGTCTCAGTTTCCTCATTTATAAAATGAGCCGGAGAAGGAAATGGCAAACCACTCCAGTATCTTTGCCAGGAAAACCCCAAACAGGGTCACAAAGAGTGAGAAACAACCGAAAATGATTGAACATCATAACTGAGGCCCAGAGGAAGTGGCTTGCTCAGGATATGTATACAGATAGTTGGTAAAAGTGGAATTTGAATCCAGGTTCTCTGACTTTAAATCCAACACAATTTCCACAATACTAGTCTGATTTGAAGACCCCTAGATGGATTGAAAACCTGTTTCTACCATAGACAATAAGTTAGTATAGGTTATATTGACTGATTCTGTCCTTGTCTCATGTTATGACAGGACTGTTGAATATTGGCGCTAGATGGCACCTTAGAAGTTGTCTAGTCCAACCCCCTCATTTTACAAATGAAGGAATTGGAGTCCAGGCAAGGAAAGTGCCCTGTCAAAGGTGACACAGATCGTAATTAGGATGATGAAGACTCTGACTTCAAATTCAAGGTTCTGCCTCCTCTACCACCGTGCAGTAATGACGGTGGCTGAAGATGGATTAAGTGAAACAACTATTCAACTGGCTCTCCCTCTTTCTGAGAAAAGGTGAGGGAAAGAATCTTCTTTCTTTTATCATGATCCATTACCAAGAAAATACAGGAGGATTTACCTACTGAACAGCAGAAAAGCAGCACTGGACAGGGCTAGGTATTGATTTCTAGTAGTAGTTGGCTTTGCTATCTACATCTCTGAAATCATTTTGTAACCATCACATTGGGCCTAATTAGCAGTTAAAAAAGTAACATGTTTTGAGTTGTAGAACAGTGGAAAAGACATGAATTTTGGAGTCAGAGAACCTGGTTAAAATTGTGTCTCTGCCACATTTTAATTGTATGACCTAATAAAAGTCATTTAACCTCTTGGGACCTCAGTTTCCCCATCTGTACTAAGCAGGCCAAGCTAGAATGTCTGCAGGTACTGGTCCAGTGATGGCTACATGTCTGTCATATGGAAAAGGGCTGTCCAACCTTAGGTTTTTGCTGAAACAACAGATAATATATTTCGATTTGCCATTTTAGTGAGAGCTCTACGGTAGCTTGGCTTTGTTTACTAAAGCAAATTTCTATGCTTATAAGTGGGCCTCATAAATCGCACTGCATGCTGCATGAAGGCCTGTGGGCCACATTTTGGACAGCCCTGATGAAGTATTGACCCTTAATCAAATACCTTTTATACCCTTCCTACCTCCATACCACAAAATACAGTAAAATCAGCTCAGCTGGTCCCTGATTGAAGTGCGCCCTTCTATTCCCTTATGGTCTTCTGAACCAAAGTGCCCCTCCCTGGCTACCTCTCTCCTTTGGGGTTTTGTTTCTCACCTTAGAAGGTAAGCAACTTGAGGGAAGAAGCTATATTTCATTTTGTCTCAACTAGAGTATGAATTCCTTGATAGTACAGATCTTCTATTTGGACCCAAGTGCTTAACACAATGAGTGGCACAAATAAATCACTTAATAAATGCTTTCATTCATTCATTCCATGATTGCATTGCATTGCCAACATCTAGCTCACTGCCCTACACGAAATAGGCCATTAGTTAATGTTTGCTGGATGAGGAGGGATAACTCTGCTGGCTTTACCCAGCTACACTCTCTCTCTATCTCTGTCTCTCTCACACCTACAGGCACCTACACACACCCACCGCACCCCCCACATGCCACAAATGCATGCCAAAAATTTGAGACATTTTCAACCTTAGGAGAAAAAAGATCTACTAGTCTATTTTCCTTTTCATTTTAAATCCAATGGAACCAGCTGAGAAGTCAGAGGAATGTTCACAGAACAGATTTTACTAAGGATCTATAGAATATGAAAAGATTCTCTAAGTGGCTGCATTAAATGGGTTTGGTTGAAATCAGGTTGGCTGGGGGAAATAAATGACTATCCCTCAAATCATTTCCTCAGCCCAGGTAACAACTAACAGTGCCAAGAATAAAGACACAAAATGATGCCCAGTCTAATTACAAAGAAAACTCAATGTGTCTGCTTTGCTAATTTAGTGTAGGAACTTTCCTATATTTTGACAAAGTAAAACAAAATCTTGTGTGCTTCAGAAATCCAAGCCATCAGCAAGCACTGGGTGCCAGACAGTACCGTCAGCTCACCTCATCCCTGTGGTTCTTGATCGGCATGCACAGGATACTCTGGGTCTTGTAGCCTGTGATTTGGTCCACTTCCGCATTGAACCTCGGATCCTATGAAGAAGAAATAAATTGAATTAAATAACCTGCTGGTACAAGGATGGATTTTCTCTTCTGGAGTTTATAAGATTAGAGGAACTTAACCTCCTCTTTACCTCATTAACATGAGTAATGATTCTGGCACTGGAAAATGGATCAGAATCCATCAATTGATATCCTCTTTGACACAGAGAAACTTAAGAATTATTTTTCAGAGTTTTGGGAAATACAAGCAGTCAGGGACAGAAATAAATGCTGACCAATACAATTTGGAAAAGCCTGAATTCACTCACCCAGCTGGCCCCAGGCACAAGGACTGTTTTGAGTTTCATCCAAAATCCAGCAGTTGTTAGTTGCTAGTCTTCCCTATCCCCACCTCCAGTTAATCCTCCCCATCTTTAATGCTTGGGTCACCACTCAGGACGGAGGCAGCGTGGGGTACTAGAATGCATGTAGGCATAGTCTGAGGACCTGGATTCAAATGCCACTTCTGTTGCTCATTGCCTATAGAACTTTGAACATGCCACTTCCACTCTACGTATTTCGGTTTTCTCATCGATAAAATGAAGGGTTTGGGCTAAATGGTCCTTGGTCCCTCCAGAGCTCTCTAAAACTAAGCACATGTACATACTCTGGTGCACTTTCAGTTTCACTCACTAAACATTTACACCCCTCTCTTCACACTTAACTAGGAAGTACCAGAGGGCAGGGATTTTATCTCCTAATTCCTGTCCTCCCTTCCCAAAGAGTTTGGAAGAGGCAAAGAACATGGTGAATTCTTGTGAGCCTCTGCTAACAGACTGGACCAGAGCAGAGAAGGCAGGTGACCAGAGGGAGGGTCAGTACAATAACCATAGGAGAATTCATTCATTCATTCAATAGGTATTCATTAAGTGTCTATTGAGGGCCAGGTATGGGGATATCAAGTCAAAAGTGAAACATTCCCTTCCCCCAAGGAACTAATATTCCACCAGGGCAGGAGACTTAAAGATGGGGTCTATGAACTAGTTTAAAATTTTCATAACTATATTTCATTATAATAACTAGTTTCCTTAGAAATCATATGAATTGTGTTTTATATATTTACAAATTTGATTAGGAGGAGTCACCAGCCTGCTCAAGGGCTCCAGGACATAGAAAAAGTTAAGAACCCCAAAACTAGGATGATACAACATGTGTACAAATGATCAAAGTCCTCGTGTGTCCTCCTTCATACATTCAGTGGGTACTCCCCTTCAAAGAAGCACCCTTGAAAGGCTAGAAACATCTCTGATACTATAGGATCATAGGTAGAGAACTATGAAGGACCTTAAGGTCAGCTAGTCCATCTCCCTTATTTTATAGCAGAGGAAACAGGCCCAGGAAGGTCACAGGATTTTGACAAGCAGCAACCAGAAGAGCTGGGATTTGAACACTGGATTCCCAATCCAGTACTCTTTCCAATGTGCCAATGAAGCATCCAATGACCCATAAAGATTCTGATAATTCTTTTGGAACTGCCTTCAGAGCACACTCTTTTGAACACAAATGGCCTGATACATTCTATTCCACTTTTTTTTTCTCATGGAATTCATGAACTTGAGAAGCAAGAGGGCTAGACTTGGAATCAGAAGCCCAAGGTTCAAATTCTGCTTCAGATAACACTTACTAGCTATGTGACCCTGATAAAATCACATAACTTCTCTGTGCCTCAGTTTCCTCATCCATAAAATGAGGTGGCTGGCCTCAATGGCCTCTAAGGTCCATTCTAGACCCAGATCCATAATTCTATGTATGACATTGGACAAGTCACTTATCTTCTCCGTGACTCAGTTTCCCCACCTGTAAAATGAAAGGGTTGGACTCAATGGCCTCTAAGGTCCCTTCCAGACCTAGAGCTATGATTCTATGTGTGATACTGGACAAGTAAGTGAATCTCTCTTGCCTCAGTTTCCTCATCTGTAAAATAGGGGGTTGGCCTCAATGGTCTCTTCCAGCTCTAAATGTAGGAAGAGCAATGTCTAAGTCTGCCAATACCTCACTACCCATTTCTCCATTGTCCTCTGGGTATTTGTCGTTGATTTTTCAGATACCATGCTTTCTCATGATCTGTAGATTTCATTCTCATTACTTTATTGCCATGTCTTGTAGAACTATTAAAATTCATTTGAGTACTTTAATATTTAACATTCCTCCACTGCGGTTCTATGCACACTTTCCTCCATGATGAGGTTCTAGGGACTAGTAGCCCTAGGCTCTCAGGGGCCATGCCAAGAGCTCATGGACTATACACCTGTCATCCCAGAATCATCAGAGCTAATTTGGAGAGATTCATTGCCAGGTGATTCCTGGGTGGTGAACCATTCACTAGTTACTAAGTTCTAGAAGGCTAGATATCTTCATTGATAAAAGGAGTGCCCACTCACATGGAGTGAAGGCCTTTTAAGCATGGAAGGGCCACATGCAAAACTCAAGAATTCTTTAAGCATGGAAATTCGTTAAAGATGAACTGCAGGCTAAGGTCTCTGAGTTTCTGTGTGCAGTACTCATTATAAAATGATTCATGTGTTGCAAATTCAGGGGAAAACCGGGGGGAAAATTTGATAATAATACTAACAATGGCTGACATTTCTGTAACACCTAACAACAGCTCTGTGAGGTAAGTTCTATTTAACCTTGTTTTACGGATGAGGGACCTGAGGATGAGAAGTGATTTGCAGAGGATCTCATAGCTTGTAAATAACAGAAGCAAGATATGAACCCAGCTTTCTCTAGCTAGCACTCTATCCACTATGACACGGTACCTCACACCATCTAGAAAGGCTTTATTTAAATAGATGGGGTTTTCAAGAGTTCTTTGAACAAAAAGCATTGTACCATGCATAAGGTACTAGACTGAGAGTCAGGAAGATGTGGGTTCAAATTCGACCTCAGACACTTAGTAGCTGTATGACCCTGTTAAATGCTTGTTGACTCACTACCTCTCTGTCTCTCAGTTTCCTCGTCCGTATAATGAAGAGATTGGATATGATGACCTCTAAGGCCCCTTCCTGATCGAGAGCTATGATTACAATTGGGGAGCAAAGAGAGAATTCTCTTTTTTTCCTACTTTTTAAAAATTATTTGTTTAATATTTTTAGTTTTCATCATTGATTTCCACAAGATTTTGAATTATAAATTTTCTCCCCATTTCTACCCTCCCCCCACTCCAAGATGTCATATGTTCTGATTGCTCCATTCCCAAGTCAGCCCTTCCTTCTGTCACCCCACTCTGCCCCCCCATCCCCTTTTTCCTTACTTTCTTGCAGGGCAAGATAGATTTCTATGCCCCACTGCCTGTATATCTTATTTCCCAGTTGCAAGCAAAAACAACTTTTTTTTGACCATCTGGTTTTAAAACTTTGAGTTCCAAATTCTCTCTCCTCTTGTCTTCCCATCCACCCTCCCTAAGAAGGCAAGCAATTCAACATAGGCCACATGCGTATCATTATGTAAAACCCTTCCACAGTACTCATGTTGTGAAAGAATAACTATATTTTGCTCCTTCCTATCCAGTCCCCTTTTATTCAATTTTCTCCCTTGACTCTGTCCCTTTTGAAAGTGTTTGCTTTTGATTACCTCTTCCCCCTATCTGCCTTCCCTTCTATTGTCCCCCCTTTTTTAATTCCCTTCCTCTTTCTTTCCTGTGGGGTAAATACCCAATTGAGTGTGTATGTTATTCCCTCCTCAAGTCAAATCCGATGACAGCAAGATTCACTCATTCTCCCTCACCTGCCCCCTCTTCCCTGCCAACAGAACTGCTTTTTCTTGCCACTTTTATGTGAGATAATTTACCCCATTCTATCTCTCCCTTTCTCCCTCTCTCAATATATTCCTCTCTCATCCCTTAATTTGATTTTCAGCTACCCTAATACTGAGGTCTCATGAATTATACACATCATCTTTCCATGTAGGAATACAAACAACATAGTTCAACTTTAATAAGTCCCTTATGATTTCTCTTTCTTGGTTACTTTTTCATACTTCTCTTGATTCTTGTGTTTGAAAGTCAAATTTTCTATTCAGCTCTGGTCTTTTCACTGACAAACCTTGAAAGGCCTCTATTTTATTGAAAATTCATATTTTTCCTTGGAGCATTATACTCAGTTTTGCTGGGCAGGTGATTCTTGGTTTTAATCCTAGCTCTATTGACCTCCGGAATATCATATTCCAAGCTCTTTGATACCTTAATGTAGAAGCTGCTAGATCTTGTGTTATCCTGATTGTGTTTCCACAATACTCAAATTGTTTCTTTCTGGCTGCTTGTAGTGTTTTCACCTTGATCTGAGAGCTCTGGAATTTGGCAACAATGGTCCTAGGAGTCTTCTTTTTGGGATCTTTTTTAGGAGGCAATTCTTGGATTCTTTCAATTTCTATTTTACCTTCTGGCTCTAGAATATCAGAGCAGTTCAATAACTTGTAAGTTATCTCTCCTGGATCTATTTTCCAGCTCAGTGGTTTTTCCAATGAGATATTTCACACTGTCTTCCATTTTTTTCATTCCTTTGGGTCTGTTTTATAATATCTTGATTTGCCATAAAGTCACTAGCTTCCACTTGCTCCAATCTAATTTTTTTTGTGCAGGGCAATTAGGTTAATTGACTTGCCCAAGGTCACACAGCTAGTACGTGTCAAGTGTCTGAGGCCACCAAGCTGCCCCTTCCAATCTAATTTTTAAGGTAGTATTTTCTTCAGTGGTCTTTTGGAGCTCCTTTTCCTTTTGGCTAATTCTGCCTTTCAAGGCATTCTTGTCCTCATTGGCTTTTTGGAGCTCTTTTGCCATTTGAGTCAGTCTATTTTTAAGGTGTTATTTTCTTCAGTATTTTTGGGTCTCCTTTAGCAAGTCACTGACTTGTTTTTCATGGTTTTCTTGCATTTCTTTCATTCCTCTTCCCAATTTTTCCTCTACTTCTCTTACTTGTTTTTCCAAATCCTTTTTGAGCTCTTCCATGGCCTGAGACCAATTCATATTTTTCTTGGAGGCTTTTGATGTAGGCTCTTTGACTTTGTTGACTTCTTCTGGCTGACTTCTTCTGGCTGCATGTTTTGGTCTTCTTTGTCACCAAAAAAAGATTCCAAAGTCTGAGTCTGAATCTCAGAGCATTTTCACTGCCTGTTCACGTTCCTAACCAAATATTTCACCCTTGAGCTTTTTGTTGGGGTACAAATACTTGTAGAGTAGAGAGTACTTTGTTCGAAGCTTGAGGGGCTGGGCTGCTATTTTCAGAGCTATTTCTTCACATCAAGCTCTGCCACACCAGCACTCTTTCTCCCCCAAGAACTGCCAACCAGGGTTGCTGTCCAGATCCAGGCAGGGCAAAGCAGGCTTTTCACTCCTGCTCTAATCTGCCACTTAATTCCTCCCACCAGGTGGGCCTGGGGCTGGAAGCAACTGCAGCTGCAGCTCTGGAAGCAGCTGTACCCCACCCCCCACTCGCCAAACTCCTTTCACTCTGTTCCAGCAGCTTTTCCCACTAACCTTCTCTGTTGTCTTTGGTGTTTGTGGGTTGAAAAGTCTGATAACTGCCATAGCTCACTGATTCAGGGTGCTACGCCTGTTCTGCTCGGCTCCTGGTCTGGTTGGTCCTGGCACAGCCCATGCTGGGCTCTGCTCTGCCCCACTCCCAGCTCCATGCGATAGATCCCTTCCAGCAACCATCCAGGCTGTCCTGAGTGGGAGCCCTGCTTCCCTTTACTCTTTCGTGGGTTCTGCAGCTCTAGAATTTGTTCAAAGCCATTTTATAGGTGTTTGGAGGGACCTGGGGGGGAGCTTAAGCAAGTCCCTGCTTTCCAGCTACCATCTTGGCTCTGCTCCCCCCAACAGAAAGAATTCTTAATAAACGGAGTCTACTTGAACAGAGTCCCTGCATACCGAACCACACATCCCACTATTCTTCTGTCCATCACTCTGCTCTAGAGGCCATGGTTTCCCAAGGTTCACATCTATATGCCCTCACTGGAACAATACAGGTGTCAAGTCTTATAGAAGGTGTGAATTGGAGGTGTGTGATTTTTTTCACGAAAAAATTCTAAACATTATGCCAGCTCCATGGACTTAAGCTGTTCTGGGCACCAACATATCCTGATTTTTTTTAAGACAGCTTTTGGATAAAATTCTCAACTAAAGATATCTGAATTTGTATTCTAATTCAGCTCAACCTCAAGCCACAGTGTTTGAGAAAGTCACTAATTAACATTATTATGACTATTTTTCTATCATGTGCAACAAGTAATTGACAGTCTTTACCAGGTTTTGCTTTTTAAAGCCAAGAAAGACCTCCACATTCAATGGTTTCTTATGTTAATCATTTAGATTTTCCCATCAGACAATTTATGGTCTCTGCCACTTCCTGGTTCCCAAACCCCCAAAGACATTTATTTGTGTTTAAGATCCAAGCACAGAAGATAAATGTTTATAGGATCATGAGATCAAAAGATTTTCAGAGCCTGAAGGGAACTCCAAAGTCGGGTTATCCAAGCCCCTCACTTTACCCAAAAGCTAGCCAAGGCCCAGGGAAGTGGTGTCTCTCTCAAGGTCACATTGGCAATGAGGAACCGAGCCAGGATTTCTAGTTTGAAATTCTATGAGGGGTTGGGGGTGGCGGGAGAGACTGTTTGTGACTGTTTCTCTTTTGCTTGAGGACAGGGAATGTTTAGGTCAACTTAGGATTTGCTTAGAAGCTGTTCATATAAACCACTGAAAACAACACTAATGAATCATTTCCACATTCCTTCTTAACACTGCAAGCTGATGGAAGCCATCCAGCTGGGCTTCCAATCATTGCCAAGCTGTGTAATGTGGCCATGGTATGGCATCAGCAGTATTCTACTGAGCTCAGAGCCTGCAGGCTTTCCTCCAAGCTTGGATATTTATTTTATGTTCAAGCATGTGTATGTATAATCACGTGTATGTGCATGAATGTGCGTGTAGATATATAGGTGCATGTACATAGAGATAGATGAACAAGACTGTGCTGAGTACTGACAATAAACAATAACATGTACAGGAAAGAAAACAAGAAGCAAAAAGTCCCTGGTCTTAAAGAGCTCACAATCTGATAGGGGTGTGTGTGTGTGTGTGTGTGTGTGTGTGTGTGTGTGTGTGTGTGTATGTGTGTGTATGTGTGTATGCACGTGTATGTGTGTATGTTTGTATGTGTGTGTGCGTATGTATGTATGCATGTGTATGTGTGTATATATGTATATATTTGTGTGTATGTGTGTGTACATGTGTGTATGTATGTATGCATGTGTATGTGTGTGGTGTGTGATGTGTGTGTGTGTGTCTGCTCTCAATGCCTCCATTAAAGAGAGCTCCCAGGCCAACCAACTCTTCATTTCCCAAGAGCTGCTGCACACCTTAGACTAGACTCTACCAAGTCCCTTAGTGACAGGTGGCTTTCTCCTCTTATCTCTTTTCAGGTTTTGTTTGCATGTTGCCTTGCCCCCAGCCGCTAGGTGGCCCATTAGATAAGAGTGCCAGACCAGACTCTGGCTCAGTTCAAATCTGGCCTCAGACACTTACTAGCTGTGTGACCCTGGTAAGTCATTTAACCCTGTTTGCCTCAGTTTCCTCATCTGTAAAATGAGCTAGAGAAGGAAATGGCAAACCACTCCAGAATCTCTGCCAAGAAAACCCCAAACGGGGTCACAGAGAGTCAGACATGACTGAACAACAACATAGCCTAGCCTGTTTTCCTCCATTATGTTGTAAGTTCCTCGAGGGCAGGGGCTATCTTTCTTTTTTCTTACTTGTATCCCCAGATACTTTGCATAATGCCTGGCACATAGTAGGTGTTTAAAAAATATTACTGAATGACTGTATATACACATACACACACTATCAAAAGTCTTAGTGTCGTTTTTAGGCTATTAAAGCTTTAATTTATTTGTAAATCTTGTGTTTTTACATCATCCTTTTAAGATATAATTCCCCCTGTCCCACCACCCACCAAATGAACTCTTCCTTGTAATAAAAATGTAGCTGTCAGTTCAACAGTGATTACTGAAAGCATCTGCAGCATTATGTCCCCATGCTGCCTTTTTCAAACCAAAGGAGACATGACATTAATAGTGATAATGATGATATGATTCCAATAACTACAATACTAAGAATGACACTGACACTCCTAGTACTAATGATAATCACACCTACTCCCCAAGGTTGCCGTAAGCACCAAAGCAGACAGTATACAAACCAAGCTTCCCATCACCCTCTACTTTCAGATCCTGTCCTTACCAATTGTCTTGCTGCCTTGGAGCCCAGCTCTGGGGCTCCTCCTGTCCTGCTTGGTGCCTTCCTCATCTTGATGAGGGGTTTAGTAAAGGACCAGCCATGCTTTACCTCACTGCCTGCACTCTGCATGCCTCCTCCCCTTGTCCCCTTCTCCTGTGCTTTTCTTTCTGTGTCTCTCTTCCACCTGTCTTCCCCCACTTCTGGGACCATGAACCAAATTAATCTTGCCATTGTTCCTGGGTGGAGTGTGTAAATCTGCCTCCCTGATGGCTCTCCTCACTATTCCTGTAACTTCGTCATCCCTGGGACTTTCCTGATCTGGCTTCCCACCTCATCCTTCCACCTAAACAGCTCTCTCCAAGGTGATCAGTGACTTCTTTGTTGCCATATCCAATGGCCTTTTCTCCCTCCATCCTCTCTCTGCTTGACCTCTCTGCAGCCTCTGATACTGCTCATCACTCCCCCCTCCTCCAGACTCTCTTCTCTCTAGGTTTTCAGGACACCCACCCTTCTATCCTGGTTCTTCTCCTACAGATCTTCCCCAGCTTCCTTCAAGTCCCAACTAAAATCCCACTTTCTACAAGAAGTCTTCCCAACCCCTCTTAATTCTAAGGCTCTCACTCTCTTAACATTTCCTATTATAGTGTATACAATTTCTTTGTACATATATGTTTGCTGGTTGTCTTCCCAATTACCTTGTGAGCTCCTTAAGGGCAGGGATGTCTTTTGCCTCCTTTTGTATACCCAGTGCTTAGCACAGTGCCTGGCACATAGTAAGTGCTAAATAAATCTCTCTTGACTGACTGACCTCAACGTGCCTCTTCATGACTACCATTGCCCTATATGTGTTGTTTCTCACATTAGAACGTGAGATCCTTGAGGTCAGGGACTAGCCTCATTCTTGCATTCATATCCTTAGAGTTTAATATACTACGTACCCAGCACATAGGAAACATTTAGTAAATGTTGTTTTTTGATTGATTGATTCATTGATATTTTATTTTCTACAAGAAGCCACTCCAATTCATTCATTCATATACTATTTTCTACAAGAACCCATTCTAAGGCCATACCACTGTGCTCCACCTTCAATTCAGATCTTGCTCTGGGGCCCTATGCTCCTAATTGGAGAGAGTTCGCCATGTTTAGTCTGACCTGGATCCTTTCCATGACTTTCAGGTCATCTTCATTCACTCATTTCATTAGTGTATGAGTACTTTTTCTTCTACCTCCAAAGTTCACTCCCTCCATCTCCATTCCAAATAGCCACCACCCTACTTCTAATCTTCATGACTTCTCACCTAGACTATTGTCATAGTCTCTTAAGTGGTCTCCCCATCCCCAAACCATCCTACATATGGCTGCCACATTGACCTTCTTAACAAGAGGAGGCTGGTTACATCCTCTGACCAACTCAAAAACCTTTGAAAACCAACTCAAAAAACCAAACTCCTAAGGTTGGCATTCAATACCTTGCTTCCAACTTAGTTCTCCAGATTCACCCAATACTATTCCATTTGCTCCAGAAAGACAGGTCTAATTCCCTCTTACTGCAACCATCATCCATGCCATTTGTGTAGCCCATGCCTTGACTATCCTTTCCCTCCTCCACTTCAACTACTGAACATTCTACCCACTCTTCAAAACCCAAATCAAAAGGCCCTTCTTCCTGGAGCCTTCTCTGTACACAAGCCAACCAGAAGTGCCCTCTCAAGCCTGTGAGCTATTGGAGTATCTGACATCTCAGCCACTTTTGCATTCTACTCCACATTATGTTTATTTGCATGGATATCTTAGGGAGGTAGTATGGTGTAGCGGATAGTGAGCTAGCCCTGAAAACAGGAAGACCTGACTTTGAGTCCCATCTCCAACATATACTGGCTATATGATCGTGGCCAAGTCACTTAACCTCCTAGTCCCCTAAGCTACTCTACAAGAATATAGGATGCAGAGACTTCTCTTGGGAGACTGAATTTCCAAAACCCTGAGGTCTAATCCCTATTTTATTTTTCCCTACTAGACTTTAAATTCCTTGAGGGTACGACCTATGCCAGATAAATCTTGGTATTTTTCTCAAAGCCCAGTGCTTTACATGTGGTATGGCCTCAATATACATCTCATCATCTTCCTAAAGAGAGAAACATCACGGCTATGGGCACTGTATCTTCAGTGGTTTCTGCATGGTTCAAAGACCTCCCATTGTTGTATCCCATTGGTGTTAGAGTTAGTTGGTATAGTGCATAGAGTGCTAGACTTAGATTCAGAAGGCTCAGAGTTCAAATCCAGCCTCAAACACATTTTAACTGTGTGATCTTGGGTGAGTCATGTAACATCTGAGTCTGCTTCCTCATCTGTAAAATGGGGATAAAAATAGGACTGGTTACCTCCCAAGGGTGGCTGTGTGGATCATATGAGATAGCATTTGTAAAGTGCTCACTTAGCAAACATTCAAGTGCTATGTAAAGGCTAGCTATCAGTGTTATTATTATTAATAATAATTATTGTTGGTATTATTCCTAAAAGAGGAAGGGACATACTTTCCACTAGAACTTTTTTTAAGTTGACTCTAACAATCTTGGCTGGAAGGCATGAGGTGGTCATGGTTCAAAAACTTGAAAATTACTCCTACAAACAACCAATTCCAAGGTAATTAGATCTAGTCAGAAACCTGTGTCGGGGTAGAAGCCCTTTGTGCAGATGAATATTCTTCTCTGAAGGCAGAGTGAAAAGCCATTATCTGATTCTGCAATGTAAACAACATACTAATTACATGCAAACAGATAAAGAATGAAGATATCAAAGCCAGAACCCCCTTGCCAAGTCTGTTTGGCAAATCACAACCTCAGTGGCACACACAGGTCCACAGAGCAAAAAGCACATCCAGACCATCCCCTGGTGGGAAGGCCCATCTCATATCCCACAATGCATCAGATTCAAGCTCACCGTCAATGAGGTCTCATGATGAATAGGATCACTTATACAATCACCATGGCCACAGGGGTTCTTAACTTGGTTTCCATGAATTCTTTTTTTTCTTCAATATTTTCATATCTGTATTTCAATATAATTGCTTTCCTTAGTTAATCAGTAAGCCTTTATTGTGTTTACTATGTGCCAGACACTGAGCTAATCGCTGAGAATAATACGATTATAAGTACATAGTCTTTGCCATCAAGGAACTTATATTCTAATGGGGGAAGACATTTTGGGGGGTTAGTTCTATGTATTTTATTTCATGCATTTCTAAAATTGAGAGGAAGTTGTGACACAGTGAATACAGCACTGAACTTGGAGTCAGACATACTTGAGTTCAAATTCAGCCTCCGTCACTTACTAGCCATGTGACCCTAGGCAAGTTACTTAATCTCTGCCTCAATTTCTTCATCTATAAAATGGGAATCATTAATGGGAATCATTAGCAGCTACCACCCAGAGTTGTTGTGGGGATTAAATGAGGTAATATTTGTAAAGCACCATATAAAACTTAAAGTACTATATAAATAAAATAATTATTTGAAGACATTACTCTGGAAAGGGGACTATGAGCTTTATCAGACCACCAAAGTGGCCCATCATAACAAAGATATTTAGAACCCCTGGTGTAGTTGATAAAGCACTGGGTCTAAAGTCAGGAAGATCTGGATTCAAATCCTGCCTCAGACATTTACTAGCTGTGTGACACCTGGCAAGTGGATTCACTTCTCTGAGCCTCAGTATCTTAATCTGTAAAATGAATGGGCTTGGACCTGATGGCTTCTAATGTCCCTTTGACTTATAAATCTATGATCTTATGGTCCCTTGATCCTCTAGGCCTGATTCTCTGCTTCCTTCCATTTGTCTCTGTTAGGCTAGACTTATGTAAAAATCAAATCATAGAATCACAGAATTTAGAGCTGGAAGGACCCTAGAAATCATGCAGCTGAACCCTGTTATGTTTAAAAATGCAGGAACCTCTCCCACTGGACCAACAAAAGGAAGAAGAAAAAGAAAACACTTATCATAAACATTCAGAGTCCAGCAAAACAAAACCCACAGTGGACATGAACAAAAAGCTCTGTTTGTCTCTACACTTTCAGATCATTCCCTCTCTGCAGGAGGTTACTGGCATGTTGCTTCTTCAGTCTTTTGGACTAGTGGTTCATCATTGCTTTGATCAGGGTTCTTAAGTCTTTCACAGGTGATTATTGTTACAATGTTGCTATTACTGTGTATACTGTTCCCCTGGTTCTGCTCATTTTACCTTCCATCAGTTCATACAAGTCTTTCCAGGTTTCTCTGAAACCGTCCACTTCATCACTTCTCACAGCACGAAAGTATTTCGTTACATTCATACACTACAATTTGTTTAGCAATTACTCAATAAGAAGACAGTTTCTTAGTTTCTCATTTTTAGCTGCTATGAAAAGTCTCTCTGTGTATATGTGCATACATATACGAGTGTGTATATATGCGTATACACAGATATAATACATATGTATGTATGCACATGTATGTATATATGTTATATTATATATGTGTATGTATATATACACACATTTTTACATGTAGGCCATTTTCCTCTTTATTTTGTTCTCTTTGGGGTATGTATCTAGCATTTATATCCCTGGATCATATTGTGCATAACTGGGTCAAGTATGCACAACTTAGTAACTTTTTACCAACCTCGTGACTTTACTGGTAAAGAAACTGAAGCCTAGGTCACTGAAGTCACTTGGCCAAGGTGAAAGAGGTGGTTACGTGACAGGGCCAATATTTGAACCCAGGACATTTGACTCCAAAGCCAGGGCTCTTCACCCAATTCCTTAAAGCCTCATCACAATTGCAGCCCAAAGTCTTTGCAACAAAGTGAGGAGAGGAGATGAGGTTCCAGAGAGCAGACAAGAACCAACGGGACCAGTGAAAGACAATTCTGGGTCCACTATCATGGCTCCTTTCCCAAACAAACTGCCCTTGAAATGATTCTAGCTCTTTCTCTATGTCTTTCCCAATTAAAGAATATCAGTGACCACCAGCATGTCTGTTCCATCTCCCTTGGACACTAACACCTAACTGAATGATTGCCACACCCATGGTCTCCAAAACCCCTATCAGTTAAAAAAAATCTTTGAGCACACAACTCCAGTATGTGTATATTCACTTATTTGCAATTATAAACATTGACTGCTGTGCTAACAATAGCATATATCATAAAACTTTGGCAAAACTGGAAATTTAAAAAGATGAGATAAAGATGAAACATAGTCAACAGGGAGCCATGAGAGTTTATTGAGAAGGGGTGTGGTGATGTCAGACCTGGGCTTTAGAAAAATCATTTTGCCAGTTATGTGGAAGATGGATCAGAGATGGCAGAGACTGGAGGCAAGGAGCCCTATTAGGGTCTACTTCGATACTGTGAGGGCTAGGTGAGTAGAGAGAAGGGGACAGATATGAGAGATGGTGGTGAGGTCCTGAAATACTAAGACTTGGCGACTAGATATATGGAGAAGAAGGAATGGGGACCTGGGTTGCTTGAAGACTAGAGGCGCCAACAGTAATAAACAGGTTTGGACTAGGAGAGTGTTTGGGGGACAAGATAATATGTAATGAGATCAGCCCTGTAGATCACAAGCCACCTATACTTATTATGAGTGACTTTCTTTCTCTCTACCTAATAATGCATGAGGGAAGTGTGAAGATTACTTGGTTGTTCACTGCCACAAGGTGCAAAACTGGTCCTCCTGCAGTGAAATGAACTGGGGGATATGGGTGTTGAGAGGAGATGTGATTATTTTGGAGACAAACTCCTCGAGTGGACCTTTTGAGGTAGAGTGGGATGTGATTAATTTTCCTACCTTCTGCTGGACTGATCATAAGACCCACCCCTTGGGGTCAAGCCATGAAAAAACACTGACTTAGAGGATAAAACCCTTTGGAAAAAAATGAAAGTTTTTCTTCATCGACTATTAATACTAGTGAAGAAGGAAGCATTTGGTGGAAAGCCAAGCAAGATCTGAAGCAGGAATACTCTCGTTATTGGATCTGAGCTGATTACGCTTCCTTTTCATCTTTAAACAGTCCTATCAGCCTGTTTCATGAACTTAATCCTCAATTTCCCATCTCTGTGCATTTACAGAAGCCATTCCCAATGCTTGGAATGTACTCTCTCTTTATCGCTGTCTCTCAGATTCCTTGTCTTCCTTTAAAACTCAATACAGGTGACAATTCCTCCACAAATCCTTCCCTGGTCACCCCAGTCCTTAGGACTTACTCCCTCCTCATTTTTTCTTGTGCTGTATTTATTTGTACACATATTACATCCCACTAGTGTGACGCAAAGTTGGTGCCTTTGTCTTGCTGGTGCCTAGGACAGAACCTTCCACAGAGTGGGTGCTGAACAATATTTGTTGAATGAAATGGAACCCAGGACAATTTCCCTATTCCTCCCCACCCCCAATCCTGGGCAGACCCTCATTACCTCATAGGCATCTTTGATGTTCAAGGGCTGCCCCAGAGCCGCCACATGACCCACAATTCCCTTGTTCCATTCTAAGCGGATACAGCTATTGGAAGCTTCTTCCAAAGTGGAGCCTTCTGCAACATCAAACAGACGACTGATGAGGAATTTGTCATTGGAGCTGTCCTCACAGACCAAGAAAAGGGAATAGCGATCTGCAGAGATCAGTCCATGGATGTGTAAGAAGATTTTGTGACAAAGTGCAGTGACATCCAAATGGCTAGAAATATCTTTCACAAGCTCCAAGAGCCTTGAGCACTGATCTCCTGTGTCAGCACCAAAGTTGGGGGGCTGCAGAGGCATCTGTTCCTTCTTTTCTGAGTCACAGAGGAAACTCACAGTTCCTTCGGCGTCCTTGACAACAATGGGCCGAAGTGGCCTGTCAAACTCCGAGGCTGAGATCTTCCTGGTGGGGGTGCCAGGGGCAGTGGTCTCAGAACGGGGACTCTGTTGAGTAGGACAAGAGCAGGACTCCGTGTGACCTCTGACTCCTTCCTTACACACTGGGATAGGATGAATTCTCTCAGCAAACCATGCATTGACCATTTCTCTGCAGAATGAAATAGCAAAAAAAAAAAAAAAAGAGAGAGAGATTCAATATTTCAAAGAGAAGAGGGAGAGAGAACTTAACTCACATTTAGGAAAACTGATCAGAGAACAGACAATTAAGTATTTGATTTACCAGGAGAAATCCAATCAATCCACAAGCATTTACCAAGCACTGACTATGTGCCAGGGATATAAAGGAAGGGAAACAGAGCCACTAGCACAACTCAGGGGACTTCTCTAATGCAGAAAGGAGAGCATATTTGCTTCAATTAACATTTCAGTGATATTAACTCTCAATTACCCATACAAAGATTATTTAATTATAACCCAGAATACATCTAGGCTGCCTCCTCTACAATCATTTGATTTTTGCTCACGGAGTAAAGATGGAATTTTAATATTAACCTAAGGAAAATGTGATTAAGAAGGAAAACCCAGTCAGGTTAAGCCTAAGGATTTATTCCAAAATGAAGTATCAGTGACTTTTTCTAAAAGATGTCTGCTGTTTTAGATTATCTGTTAGGGCATATAAAGTGGGGGGGGAGGGAGGTAAGACCAACATAAGGAAACAGAACACCGTTAAAATTGCAAATGAAGAAAAACATGCGTGCAATAACTACATATGTTTCTAATATACTCTTCTGTCAAACTATCAGACATAATAAGGTGTGGATATGAATCAAGGTTGTTTTCTTAAATAACCAGTATTTGTGAGTTTTGTCCCTTTAAAGTAGCTACAGAATGCATTAAAACTGTCATTGTTCCCCGCTCCTTTTCTCTTGTTTACTTCAGAACCAATTTACAAGATGTAAAAGAACATTCTTGTTGGTTAATAGTCACAGCTCATTTTTCACCTGGCTTTATCACCTCAGCTTAGAATGCCTCTTGTTCATTTCCAAAAATCAAATCTTGCCTCAAAGGAGCAAAGTAGAATGTCACTACTGGGGACATTCCAGGGAATGGGTCAAGACTTTTTAAAAAAAATCAATTTAATTTTATTTTCAGTTCCAAATTCTCTCCTTTCTAACTCTTCTACCCCATCCATTGAGAAAGCAAGACAAACAGACAAACAAAGCCCATCACAAATATGTATAGTCAAATAAAACAAATTCCTGCACTAGTGTGTCTGTATATACATATATGTGTGTGTTTGTGTACACAGACATGGTCTTTATCTGGAAGTGGCTAGCATGTCACATCATGAATCTGCTGGAATTGTGGTTGATTCCACTGTGTTGATGAGAGTCACTAAGCCTTTCACACAATTATCTTTACAATATTGCCATTATTGTAGACATTGTCCTCCCACTTCTGCTCACTTCAAAGTCTTCACATTAATTCATACAAATCTTCCCAGGTTTTTTGGGAACCATTGCCTTCATCCTATCCTACAGTACAATAGTATTCCATTACATTCATAAACAAATTGTCCAGCCATTTCCCAATTGATGGATCCCAACAGTTTCCAATTCTTTACCACCATGAAAAGAACTTGAGCTAGAATGTCTGAAAGAAATCTAATTGAAGGGGTGGTAGAAGAGTACAGTGCATCAAGAAAAGATACACGTGCATTGAAACAAATGAATTCATGTATTTTTCTAAGAATATCTTAAATAATTACTATGTGGCAAGGACTGTGCTAAACCTGGGGATACAAACGCAAAAATTAAGACTGTCCCTGCCCTCAAGGAGCTTATAATGTAATAGAGGAAACACCATTTTTAAGGAAATGGAGCTGTGTGTTAGGAAGGTATTTTGGTTTGGCAAATTACAGGGGTGGTAAGCGAAGCCTGAGGGAAGCAGACTGACATACAAGGTGAAGTGAACAGGACTGGAATAGTGGGAGAAATGCCATATCACCTTAAAATCTGTGATAACTAAAAAGAAGAATGTTCATTCAAAGTAGAAATGAAAGATCTAACAGTGTTGAGAAGGGACCAAAACCCTAGATGGGTGAAACTCAACAAGAGAGTATACCTAGTTGCTTTAAACGAGTCCAACTTTCTAGGCTGAGAACTACATTCTCAAAGATTTGGTGTAATATCTAAACCAGTGTCAGCAGTCTTTGAGTAACTAGGCCAAATGGGAGAGGAAGCTGGACACAAATACAGATACATGGTGCTCTGATCTTGACAAGAAGAAAAAAAAACAATAACCTAAACCATAGATATGATGAATGTTTCAATCTAAAAATCTGCAAATATTTAATAAATGAGTGGCTTATAAACACTTAAGAGCAAAGGGGTACTATCAGGTCTACACTCTAATGAGAGTAAGGAGAGAAGAAAAGGACCCAGATTACAAAAATATTGATAGCTGTTCTTTTTGCAGTTACTAGAATTAGAAACTAAAGAAGTGTCCATTAATTGGGGAAAGGTTGAACAAATTATGGCATATGAATTTACTGGAATACTATGGTGCCATAAAGAGCTGAGTGAACTGATGCAGAGAGAAGTGAGTACAACTAGGAGAACAATTAATAAACTACACTGTAAATACTAATACACTGTACTAATACTACACTGTACTAATAAACAACACTGTAAAAAGTGAACAGTATTGAAAGACCTGTGAACAGACAACACAATAACCAACCATAATTCCAGAGGACAGCTGAGGAAGCATACTAGCCAGGCTCTAGACAGAGGGGTTACAGATTCAAGATGCAAAATGAGATATACAGTTTTAGACATGACCAACATGGGAGTTTGTTTTACTTGAGTGTGGATGTATATTACAATGATTTTGTTTTCCTCCTTTCTCAGTGGAAGAAGGGAAAGGTAGGAGAGAGAGAAAAGAAATGATTAATTGAAAAAAAATTAATTAAAAAAAGAAGAGGAAGTAGTGATCATTAGGAACCAGTACTGATCCACTAAAAACAAAGCCAAATTAACCTCATTTTTTTATGAGTCATAAAACTGGTAAAGGACAGCTAGGCTATACAGATAGTTTATCAAGATTTTGGTGAGGTATTTAGTAGTTTCTTCTGCCATCCTTATGGATCAGCGAAGAAAAATGTTGAATGAGTATAGCATAGTATAGCATAGCATAGCATAGCATAGTACCGTACCGTACCGTACCGTATCGTGTAGTTTGGTAAATCTTGAGTTGATTCAACAACAATGTAAAAAAGTCAATGTTTAGAAAAAGGTAGGTATCTATCTGGGTGCCATATGGTTCTGACTTGGCCCTGTCATACAACCTAGAATAAGAAGTGATCAGAGATCAACTTTTACCCAGGGCTGGGCTACCCAACCAGCCCAAACTTATTCCCCGACTGCATTTTATAGATGAAGAAGCTTAAGTTGTCTGATTTCAAGTCTCATGGTCTTCCCACTTCACCTTGGTGAACTTTCCTATTGAAGATTTTTAATCAGTGATTTAAGTGACATGATTATGAGATCTGGAAAAGAGACAGATGCAGAAGAGCTAACTAATTCTTTTGATAACAGAAAGAGAAACCTAAAAGATCCTAATGAGTTGAAAAGAGGGACTGCAACTGATGAAGGGGGAAAAAAGGTACAAAACATTTATTAAATGCCTACTGTGTGTCAGGTACAGTGCAAAGCCTTTTAAAAATATTGTCTCCTTTGATCCTCACAAAATCCTTGAGAGGTGGGTGCTACTATTATAACCATTTTGCTTCTGGAGAAACTGAGGCAAACAGAGATACAAGATAAAATATATTAAGAAAAAATAAAATATATTAAGAATAAAGTCATAAATTACTTAGGGAAAAATTTATTTGACAAAAACTCCTAGGAAAACTGCATCTGGCAGAAATTAGGCTTAGATCAAGACCTTATATCACGTTCCAAATCCATTCTAAATGGACGTGTGACCATAATATTAAAGATTATACTATGCAAAAATTAGAAGAGAAATAGATTGATTGTCTTCCACAGTTATTGGTAGGAGATACATTTTTATCCAAGTAAGAGAAAGAGTCAATTACAAAAGGTAAAATAGATAACTTTGATTACTTGAAACTAAAATGCTTCTGCACAGAAAAAATTCGTGCACCTAGGGTAAAAAGGGAAATGGTCAAATGGGAATAAACTTTTGTATTAAATTTCTCTGATAAGCGTTTGGTATCCAAGACATGTAAACAATTAATAAATATATTTAATAGCCCTTCCCCAAAAGATAAGTGGTCAAAGGATGTAAACAAACAATATTCAAAAGAAGAATCATAAAGCATTCATGACCACATGAAAAAATGCTCACAATCACTAATTATAAGAGAAATACGAATCAAAACAATGCTGAGGTTTCACTTCAGAGTATGCAAATTGGCAAAGATGATAAAAATGGCAAGTAATGTTGGATGAGTTATGAAATGATAGGGACACTAATACATTCTTAATGGAGCTGTGAAATGGTACAACCATTCTGGAAAGCAATTTGGAACTATGCAAATAAAGTGAATAAAATATCCATTTTCTTTGAACCAGAGAATCCATTTCTGGGCTTATACCCCAAGGAAGCATCGGTAAGAAGAAAGTCTCCATATACAACAAAATATTTATACTATTACTTTTCGTGACAGCGAAGAATTTGAAACAAAGTCAATGCCTATCAATTGGGGAATGGCTAAAACAGATTGTGGTACATGAATATAATGGAATATTACTGTGCAGTAAGAAATTGCGTGTGTGATGAATACAGAGAAGCATGGAAAGATCTATACAAACTGATGCAGAGTGAGCCAGGCAGAGCTAAGAAAACAATATATACAATGACTACAACAATGTAAATGAAAAGAACTACATAACAAAAAATTAAAAGTGAATATAATGAAATTATAAAAATCAAGTAGGCCTTGAATGAAGAGAGATGAGATGTCCCAACTCACCCCTTTATGGAGGTGGAAGGTCCACTACATGTCTTCAGACTTCTTCGATGTATCTATCAGTTATGCTATTTTTTTTCTCTTAAAAATACTATTATATGGAATGGCCTCTGGGCAGGGAAAGAGGAGGAGGAAGTATACTGGGGTTAACTATGATGCCGTAAGATACAGAAGACATTGGTAAAGATTTGTTTAACTGATCCAACTATTCTGGAGAGCCATTTGGAGCTATGCACAAAGACCTATAAAACTGTGCATACTCTTTGACCCATCAATACCATTACTAGGTCTGTATCCCAAAGAGATCCATGACAAAGGGAAAAGACCTATATGTCCAAAAATATTCATGCACAGAAGCTCTTTTTGTGGTGGCAAAGAATTGGAAATGGAGAGGATGCCCACTGATTGAGGTATGGCTGAAACAGTTGTGGTGTATAAATGGGATGGAATATGACTGTGCTATAAGAAATGATAAGAGGCCCTTAAAATAGGCCTGTGAGAATGGAGGGAAAAATCTGAGATTTAACGACCAATGACCTGAGTACAAGCCCTGGATCTGATCATTTGTTAGCTATTTGAACCATTACCTCTGGGACCAAATATAAAATCCTGCTTGCCATTTAAGGCCCTTCATAATGTAGCTCCTTCTTGTCTTTTCAGTCTTCATACAATTTACTCACTTCCATACAATCCGGCTATGCTGATATCCTGGTTTGACCTTGGTTTGTATCCCTTACATTTAGCTTAATAAGAACATAGTAAGAACCTAATAAAGGGTTATTTGTTGTTGCTATTTTTAATGGATTAATTAATAACAAATCACCTAAATTCTGTGAGCTTCAGTTTTCATTTCTATAAAACATGAGTAATAATAATAATTCTACCTATTTCTCAGGGTCCCTAGCTCCTGTACAAGCACTCAGGAAAGCACATACATACTTGATATGAGAGCCTATGTTTAACACTACAGAAAATGCAAATACAAAGAACTTTCAGGAGCTCTTATGAAGAAGCAGAAAACACACAAAGCACTCTCATAGCCCATGAGCTCTCTCTGGAAGGTAACTGATTTTGGTTTTGCAATCAGGGAAACCCTTTGACATTCTGATGAGTCTCTTAACAGAGTACCTTCTTGAAGTCAGAGTATCACCTTGTGGCTTATACTTTCTTCTGCAGAATAATACATAAATGAGATCCAAGATTCATTAAAGTATCAGAGATTAGATCATTAATTTTGAAGTGTTAAAAAATCTTACTATTTTTTATCTTTTAGGACCATCGAGCTCAATTTTATCCCCCTGAAAGTAATGATAATAGTGTTGACATTTACAAAGCACTCAATGAAATTAATATCATTTTGTTATTGTATGATTTTCATTTTACATTTATCTTATATTTATATAAATTTATATTTTATTTATATTTTTATAATATTTATTTTGTTTATATTTATTTATATGATATATTTTTGTGTTGTTTGTATTATATTTATACATTTTATAATATTTATAAAATGTTTCTATATATTGTCTCATTTTTGCTTTCACTCTGTAAAATAGGTGCCAAGGATAGAATGATTCCCATTTTATGGTTGAGGAATTTGAGACTCAGAAAACTATTGACTTGTCAAAGGTGACATAGTCAAGTAATAAGGCTACCATCACTGACATAAGGTTTGGATACATTGTTATTCACTAATTTTTCAGTCGGGTCCAATTCTTCAAGACCCCATTTGGGGTTTTCTTGGCAAAAATACAGGAGTGGTTTGCCATTTCCTTCTCCAGCTTATTTTACAGATGAGGAAATTGAGGCAAACAGGGTTAAGTGACTTGTCCATGGTAACACAACTAGTAAATATTTGAGGCCAGGATTTGAACTCAGGACATAGAGATATATAGTGCTAGTTCAGTGAAACATTGTGGCTAAAATGAAATAAAATTAAAACCTGGAGGGACCCAGTTTGCATGAGATTATTGATTATTTTTGTAGATGGAAATTACGAGGCATTAAATAAGTTTGATTTTTGCCTCTCTCTCTTCTGATTGAGTTCAAAACACAGTTCCAGAAGGAACCTCAGAGACAATCTAATTCAATCACCCCATTTTACAGATAAAGAAAGTGAGATCTGAGGAGGTCCCAAGGTTGGACAAGTAGTGACAGAACCAGTATTTGAACCCAAATCCTCTAATTCAAAATTATAAAATTGGGCATTTAGGTGAAGGACAAGGAGTAGGTTAGAGCAATGAGAAAATAAAATTTCACAGTTCTTTAATAATAATTTCTTTAATAAAATATATAGTACATTTCCCAAGACACAATTATTAAAATCAAAAGAAAAGAAATGGCATGGTGATGGGTCCAGGAAAACTTGGGCATATTTTACCAAGTGAAGTGAGCAGAGCCAGGAGAACACCATGCACAGTAAGAGCAATGTTGTAATGATGACCAACTGTGAAAGACTTAGTGACTGATCAGTACAATGACCCACAATTCCAAAGGAGTCATGATGAAAACTGCTATCCACATCCAGAGAGAGAACTAACGACCTCCTAAGTGCAGATGGAAATATTTCTTTTTTCCACTTTATTTTTCTTGTAATTTTTTTTTACAACATGGCAAATATTTAATATGTTTAGGGCAGCAAGGTGGAGCACTGTACAGAGTGCTGGGCCTGGAGTCAGGAAGCCTAATCTTCCTGAGTTCAAATCTGGCCTCAGACACTAGCTTCATGACCCTGGACAAGTCATTTAACCATGTTTGCTCAGTTTCCTCATTTGTCAAGTAAGCTAGAGAAGGAAATGGCAAACCAATCCAGTATCTTTGTCAAGAAAATCCCAAATGGGATCAGGAAGAGCCGGACATAACTGAAATGCCCAAATAACAACACAAAATTTGCATGTCTTCACATGAGTAACAGATATTTTATTGCTTGCTTTCCCAGTGGGTGGGAGAAGAGCGGCAAAGAGGGAAAGAATTTGGAACTAATTTTTTAAAATGAATAAAAATACTTATTTTTTCAAAAAGCAAGAAAGAAGGAAGGCTTGCACTTAAGTACAGATATAGAACAGGCTAAATTGCAGTGGCTGAGAAGATGAATTAGGGATTTGAGATGACTACACCCCTAACATGAATCAACAATACTCAAGGCTACCAAGCCCAGTCTTGGGCTGTAGTAATAGGAGGGCTTGCAGGAGACAGGAAAGCAGAGCCCCAGGGTATGGTGCTCAGGTCAGAAAACACCTGCAGCACTGAGATCACTTGTGGAAACCATATTGCAAAGGAGTCTTGGCAAGGTGGGACCCACATTAGAGCCATGCATCCAGGAGGGGGCAACAGAGGAGGGTAAAGGAATGTGAAGCCTTTCCACATAATGAAAGGGTGACAGAACTGAGGATGTTAATCAGGGCCAAGAGGTGGAGCAGGCATAATCACTACCTCCAAATATAGGAAGCTTGTCATGTAGAAGAAAGATTATCTACATTTTATAGCACCAGAGGGCAAAATAAGGACCAGTCAACTAATCAATCAACTAGCATGGCAGGGCAATGGAGAGAGCCTAGGGAATGGGGTCAGCTTCTTTCTGAGTTTGAATGTGGCCTCAGACACTAGCTGGGCAAAGCACTTAACCCTGTTTGCCTCAATTTCCTCATCCGTCAAATGAGCTAGAGAAAGAAATGGCAAACCACTCCAGTATCTCTGCCAAAACCCCAAATGGGGTCATAAAGAGTCAGACACAACTGAAACAACTGAACAACAGCAAAGCATTTCTAAAGCTATGGCTAATGTGCTCCAGGTGGTGTTAGAAGATAAAGATTTAAAAAAATGTGCAAGTGCCTGACCTCAAGAAACTTGGATTATAACAAAAGAAAAATAAATATATATATATATGTATGTATATACATACGAATATAAATATATACACGAAATCTATACAAAGGAGGAGGGCAGAGACAGAACCATGTATATAGTGACAGCAACATTGTAATGGTAAACTTTGAAACACTTAGCAACTCTGACCAACACAATGATCCACCATAATTCCAGAGGACTCAGGACTTCCAATGAAACATGCTATGTAACTCCAGACAGAGAGCCCATGGACTCAGAGTGAAGAAAGATCCTTCCTTCCTTTTTCTCTTTCTTTCTTTTTCTTTCTTTCTCTTTCTTTCTCTCTCTCTTTCTCTCTCCTTTTCTTTGTCTCTCCCTTTCTTTGTCTCTCCCTCTCTCCCTCCTTCCCTTCCTTCCTTTCTTCTTTCCTTCCTTCTCTCTCTCTCTCTCTCTCTCTCTCTCTCTCTCTCTCTCTCTTCCTTTCTTTCCTTCCTCCCTTCCTTCCTTCCTTCCTTCCATTCTGGACAGGGCTAATGTAAGAATTTGTTTTGCAAGATAAACAAGAGCTAGATTTCTAGATTTGAGAGTCATCTGTATAGAAATGATAATTAAACCCACAGGAGCCTTAGATATATCTAAGTAATAGAATTAGGCAAAACAGAGGAAGGAAAATGGTAAAAAAAAAATTCCTCCAAATATGCTTTACATTCGTACGACCATGTTGGGTGAATATTCCAGTCCTTGGTATGGTGTCCCACAGTTAATTATTGAGACAGATACTGCAGGCCTCATCTTCCCCACCTATAGAATGAGGGGATTGGAGCAGAAGGCCTCTGAAATCCCTTCCAAGTATAAACCTATGCTACTATTTTCCTGTGAAGACCAAAAATATTTCCAAAGACAGAAAAGAGAGCACTGACCATAAAACATTCCTGTCATCATCATGGGGGCGATGGCTAAGAGACAGGTTACCAAATGAAAAAGGCAAACTTGAGAAATTGGACTTGAAACCACATCCACGCAGCCCAGCATCCAGCCTATGGAATCAACAACAAGGCTGACCCACAGCCCTCGCCCTCCACAAGTATGCCCACTCCATCTGGTGGATCTCTAATTTGAATTCCTTTCACCCACAACACGGAGTATGCAGGAGAAGCCAGTTCTGAGGGTCAAAAAATTCACTTTGTATTAGAAAGTGTCTCCTGAAAAAAGCAAACAAACCCCAAAAAGTGTCATAGTGACCAATAAGCTTTGGCAGCTAGCTATGCGATGTCCCTCCCATTCTGTCTGAAGTGTTATTTGCAGTCATCTACTTCCACAAAAAGTTCAGAACACTGTAATGAAAACACGCAAACTAGGTATGAGCCATTTCTTCATGGGCTCCTAGACCTTGAGATGGTAGGAATCTTAATGGCCATTCATCAAACCATGCCCCCTCCATCTGACTTTACAGATGAAGCTATTAAGGCACTTGTCTAGTTCACCCAACTAGTAAGTCTTGGATGGGGTTTTCCTGCTGCCCTCCAGGCCAGTGCTCTTTCCACCAGGTTACCCTGCCTCTCCTACCTCTCCCGTTCATCCTTGACCAGCAATGGAAGAAATGTTCACTTATCCGAGGTCTCATTTCAAAGGCCTTTTCTCAGGACAATTTGTGAGTTATTCTTAAGAGCTCAAGCAAGCCAGAGCAGCACCTGGGGCAGATTCATCTGGGGGTCAGGTGGCCTCAATATGGGGAAAATAACCTCACGAAGGGGGCTTTGCCCAAGGCAGTCCAGGAGAGAAAGTCATAGCTCATACTTCAGCAAGACCTTGGGGTGAAGCCCAGGGACAGCAGATGTGGCAGAGATGATGCTCATAACCCTCCAATGGTGGCACTGCTTGTCCCATGCTAGTTCATTATGGCTCTGGGTATTACTATTATTCTCATTTTAAAGACCAGGAAAACTGAGGCTCCAGAAACCTCACCCATGACTACAGCTAATATGGGCAAAGGTCTAAAATCAAATCCAAATCTCCAGACTCTAAATCCAGCATTCTTTCTACTTTGAAAGCCTCCCCTGGCCAGATAATTGCTCAAAATCACCAATTAGTACTCATTTGTCTGAGTATATGCTATTTCTTCCCAATAGAATGTAGTCTTCCTGAGGATAGGCACTATTGGTGTTTGGCCATTGTGTACCCAGCGCCTAGCAATATTCCTGCTTATTTTTTGTTAATCTTAATTTCAGTGTATGTAAATTCTCATGTAGGACCACCTTGTGAGACCCTCCGGATGGCCTGGGAATTCTTAATACCACTTAAGTGACAGAATTTTCTTGATTTTCTGAACCATTGTTACCATAAGAGTCCTTCATTAAATCAAATTCTAACCTTTCTGCATTGAAGGAAATACATACTCCACAAATTCATTCTCGGGTCTTCCATACAAATTCCCATCCCTCCCAATCTTTTTATCCTTTTTCTTCTTTTAATCTCATCCTTCTCTTGCTCCTGTCCATACAACCTTCTCCCAAGGAAGACAGAAGGAGAATGGAAGCTATGGAGGGGGCAGGCAATCTCCCAAGAATAAATGTGAGAATTTCCTAATAACTAGCTAGGAATAGGGGATAGAGCCTGGGATTTTATTGGTGGAGGTTTGAGGAAATTTCCTTTTCCAATGCAGATTGTTAGCACCTTCTCTTCTGTTTATATTCTGGAGAGCAGCCTAGACCACTGAAAGATTAAGTGAATGGGCCAGGATCACACAGCCAAAACGTGTCAGATGCCAGACTTGAACCCAGGTTTACCTGATCTGAGGCCAGCTCCCCATCCACTCCACAAGGCTACCTCTCCAACTAGAACTGGTCCAAAACAATGGGCTGTTTCCTTTTAAAAATATTTTTTCAATTAATAATCTTTTATTTTTCCTTCCACATGTAACCTTTTCTTCACTAACAGTATTCAAGCAATCTAGACAAGCAGCCATCAATAGTCATAGACAGGAGTCATCATCCTGTATTTCAGTTAAGGGTAGGACTTAATGGCATTCACACCTCCTGCTCACACAAATATTCTAAAGTATACAAAGTAACAGAAGAGTCTTGTGATTACATAAGGTAGGGATTGATCGGCCTGCTCCAAGAATCTCATTTCTTTATGACACAAGAGAAGTAAAAGAAAGCAAGGAGGTCTAAGAGTTCGATATCAGTATTCTCGAACCAGTTTTCTCGATAGTTTGCTACATAAAGGATGTTAAGTCAGAGTGCCTCTGAGACTCACATGCCACTTCTGTAAAATGGGTATGCCACCATCCACTGACCTCACAGGGCTTCTACAGTCACCCAAAGGCAAAAAAGGACACGAAAAGACAATGAAAATCAGAAAATATGACAATGTAATGGAAAGAGCCCTGGACCAGAGACATCCTTAATTAGTTGGGTGACCTTCAGAGTTCCTTGTTCATAATATCAGGGTGGTCGAACCCTGTTAAATGATCTCAGTGGTTCCTTCAAGGCCTAAAATCCTCTGACTTCTAGATTATTATTTAATTGAATCCATGGCCCAGGAGCTTTGTCAAATAGCCATATCCAATAAGCAGTCCATGGTATCAGGTTGAACAAGTCTGATAAAAGTTGGCCCCAGCAAGGGGCCATCTTTCTCTCCTTCCCATTTCATTTTCTTTATCCATACTGCTCTTTGATGGGAATGGGCATCTCACAGGGCACAGAGCTGAGAAATGGAACAAAGAATAGATTTATAAGCCAGCTAGAAGCTGGTTCTATTCAAGTGGAGCCAGGCCATGTGCAGAAGCTGAAGGGCAAAGGCAAATCCAGGGTCACACTTTGGGGGCACCACTCTGCTCAAAGCCCCTTCCAAGTTACAAAGTCTTTAGGTCACAATGCTTTTTGTTCAAAAGAGTTTTCTTCTGTCATGAGATTCATGAAAAGCATCTGTTAGAACCAAACTAAACCAGAACGAAAACTAGCGACACAGGGAAGCCTTGGCCATCGCCTCAACTGACAGTAAATTAGAAAACTTCCATTTTAATCTAAAGACGAAGGCACAGCAAGTCTTCCTGCAAACCAGATATGAGAGTTCACGTCTTTATAGGGCTTTTTAATGTCTCTAGGCACTTTTTATGAAACTAACTGGTAAAAAAAAATGTGGTACTATTATCCCTATTTCATAGGTAGGAAAACTGAGGATCTGAGAGTTTGATTTGTCCATAGCTCTACAACTAAGCAATGTTGGAGCCTGGGCTTGATTGTAAATTCTGACTCTGCATTCAGTAATATTTCCACTGTAGCATGGATTTCTCACCTTCTACCCCCTTCTGGGGCAGTATGGTGTAGTGGATAGAACCTGGATGCAGGAGTAAAGAAGACCTGTGTCAAATCCTGCCTGAGACACTTACTAGCCGCCAACTCTGGGCAAGTCACATGACATCTCTGAAATTCAGTTTCCTCATCTATAAAATGTGGAAGTTGGACTTGATGTCCTCTAAAGTCCTTTCCAGCTCCGATTCTGGTATTCTATGATTGTTAATGAAAGACAAGGGGCAGACAGTAGGGCACAGTAGACAGAAGGTTGCCCTTGGAGTCAGGAAGACTTTGGATTATGTCCTTTCCCTAAGACATATTATCTGTGTGACCCTGGACAAGTCATTTAACTTTGTTTGCCTCAGTTTCTTATCTGTAAAATCAGCTGGAGAAGAAAATGGTAAACAACTTCTGTATCTTTGCCAAGAAAACCCCCAAATGGGGAGAATAAAATGGTAAACTACTCCATTATCTTTGCCAAGAAAATCCCCAAAAAGGGGTTATGAAAAGTCTGAAGAACAACAAAATTCCTTACTGTAAGCAAGATTTAAATTTAACAGCAAATTCCATGAGAAGCATATTTATTGTCTTTCGTCCAAAATTAGATGGGATTCCAGATGTTATGGCTTGAGTAGCAAAGCCAATGACAACTTAATAGGAAAAGCAGCATCATTACGAGTAATATTTAGCCTACTCTGATTCCACAAGACGTCTTTACAGCCCTCTAGAGGCTGAGCCCCTGGGATAATGTTAAACCATTGGAAGCACATACCACAAGGAGAGTGCTCCATGAGCCGGGAGGAACATGCAGCCCCTAAGCTGGCATGATCCGTGACTGAACAAGCAGCAACACTGCAGAATCAGGAACCCTTCAGGACTTTAATATTAGGAAAATGAGCATAAAATTTGTGATTGAGTGAAGCAGAGGACCGATGGAAACCTCAGAGAAAAATTGCTTATTAAACAAGTAGCAGCCACTTTCAATAGTTGTGCACTCAAAAAAGGTATGCACTCAAGAAATGAACAGGTTCCATAATTTGAACACATAGCCTGGGCGTGTCATGGACTCTTGAGTTGTAAGGTACAGAGCAGGTCTAGGGTTCCCAGAGAGGAGCCACCAGAATATTACTATAGCTCAGTACTCTCTGTCTCTTTCACGGTCCTAGAAGTAACGGTTGTGTGGAAGTTATCCTCACTACTACTCACTACTATAGCTCATGAGCCCGTAACAGCATGCTTTCTATTTATATGAAATCAATTGCCATAACACTGCTACCTCTTAAACATAAAACATTTACTTAGCATTTATTGCAAAAGCACGAATACTCATAAAACCTATTCATCAAATGACAAAAGCAGGATTAATCATAACACTCAACAGAAGGCAAAGCAGGAATAATCTAGCATCACAGTTAATCTATAAACTCGGGTCGCAATGTCCTATCGATGTATGCAGTGTCTGTTGGAAAGAGTGCATAAACGCTTAAAGGAATCTAGCAGAGAAGTATATGAATGGAGAAGCCTTTGTGCCTGGGGCAACTGAAAACTCTGGACTTCAGGCCTTGAGATCTTTGATCCATTTAGGAATTATCAATACTACTCAAAGCTGCTTGTCTACTATCTGCTCTTCAGCTGATGGAAGCCTCTTCTGCTCTGCTCTCTGGTACAGGAAGTAGTAATGAGCTCTTTTCATTCACTATCACCCTCAACAGTGTTTTGAGAAAAAGTGATTTATTCTTTCAATGGCGACTAGTTCCCATGAGCCAAAGAATTCCCAAGCTCCTCAAACCCACAAACACCAAAGGATCCTGCTTTGTCCAATCAGCTCCGAGCCTCTTTTCACAGCAAAGAACAGCTCACAGCAAAACAAATGCAAAGCTTGTCTTTTCTGCTGTTTCTCCTTATCAAGTCTGAAAGGTCAAACACGCAACCCTGAGATGTTTGCCCCTTCTGGGGCTTTAGATGCCCCCAAAAGCAATGAGCTCAAACAATTCTGAACAAAGCTTCAAATAGAAGCCTCAGTGGTATGTCTTTACCCCAAGAAAGTAGTTTGCTATCTTTTATGAGCCCAAAAGTAGTTATACAAACTTTGCAGTTATTTGATTCATAATTGTCAATTATAAATTTCAGAACTCTGAAAACAGGTACTTGAATAGCTGGACTGCAATGCCCTGGGGCTGCTGTCAGAATTTACATTGCATTCATCTGAGGAAGAGATAGTTCCTCTCTAGCCCTTAGAACAAATCCGTGTGCATCTCCTCAACATTTTATCTGAGGGGCTGTTTATTTACAGGTGGACTTCTTTTTGGCTCCCCTTACATGAATGTTGTTTCTCTATCCCTCTCAGCACCAAACTGTTCATATGCAAAAGGAGTAGCACCTTACACACTCTCTCTCTCTCTCACACACACACACACACACACACACACACACACACACACACAATTATGGCTGAAGGAGGGAGGGCCTGGAGCATGTGCATGTTTTTGTTCTTAAAATGAAATGGGAAGGATACCCTTGAAACTATCTGAAACGGATTTAATTACGTCAACAAGTATCAAATCATACAAAATAAAATTCAATCTAGCGATAGAACTTTCAATGAAACTTAAACACTTCGATTTGGGCCTTCCAGAATACCTTTCATCTCCAATTTTCCAAATGCTTTATCATCTTTACTTGGGAGGGAACAGGGATCCACCAAATGATTTTTAGCTGAGTAATCTGACCTGGTCAGAGGGTAAAACAAATGATTGTGGCAGTTGGATGGAAGATGGATTGAAGTGGTAAGAGAAGAGAGGAGAGAAGGTGTTGGCTGGGAGGTAATTGGCGTTGTTCAGAGGATGATACCTTGGTTGTAAGCGCCTCATTCATTTGCCACTGTATCTGTACAGGAGCTGGCACAGTGCCTCCTAGGTAATAAACATCTAACCAGTGTTGGACTGGATCACTAAGAAACATGCATGCAAAAAGTCACTGAATGGATCCAGAGGTTTTACTACTGGGATGTGTATGCCCTTAGGTTAAAAATCAGAACCAAGGAAGGTCCCACATGTACAAAAACATTTTTGTGATAATCCATTGGTTGTGGAGAGCTGAACAAACTTTAATTGTAACACAGAGAAGCATGAGGTAATGTATATAGACTGATGCAATATAAAACCTTAAGCACATAACAACAAGAATATAAACTGAAGGGATTACAATAGGTCCTGTGATTTCTTTGGGACAGAGAATGCCTGGATGAGGAAATGCCCTCCATCAATGCAGGCTGGTACCTTTTGCTATAAGGCTGTTTTAGGGAATTTCTTAGAGTTCTTAGAAGTTAAGTGACTTGCTCAGGGTCATACAACTGTATCTGTCAGATGAGACCTGAACCCAGGTCTTCCTGGTGACAAGGCTACCTCTCTACCCATCACATCACCCTTCAATGTAGGTGAAAATTCAATGGAAAGCTGTGTAAGGTAATGAGCAATCCTGCCCTTAGAGAAGAGAAGAAGCAGTAACAAAAACAGCAACAGTAGTAATCGGCATTTATGCCACACTCTGCAGCTGGCAAAGCATGTCACTACACGCATTATCTCGTTTGACTCTCACAACTCTGTGAGGTAGGTGCTGTTATTATCCCTATTTCACAGATGAGGAAACTGAGGCTGAGAGAAGTTAAGTGACTTGCCCAGGGTCTGTGATTGGTGGATCCAGTTTCATCCCCAGCACATTGCCCCATCTAGCTGTCTCACTGGATAAGTAGATGGACAATGGGTGTGGGAGGGCAGGTTCACTGGGTAAGGGAGATGGGGAAGGAGAAGTATATCTAGAAATGAGAAGGAAGGATGATGGATGGAAGTAAGGAAGAAAAGAAGGAAGGGAAAAAGGAAGGAAGGAAAGAAAGTAGGAAGGAAGAAGTGAAAAGGGAAGGAAAGAAGAAAGCATGTACAAGACTCAGACATTCTATTAATAAGGGTTCATTACCTTTTTTGTGTAATGCACCCTTTTGGAAGTCTGGTGAAGCCTATGGGCGCCTTCTGAGAAGATTGCATTTAAAGAAATGAAGGAAACAATAAAATTCAGTTAAAGGTTACTGAAAACAAAGATGTAATTTTTTTCTATCAAAGTTTATAGACACCCTGAAATCTACTCACAGGTTGCAGGACCCAAACTAAGAACCCCTACATTAGGAGAACTTCACTTTGGTCCACAAAAGACTGCCAGGAGTAGGAGAGTAATCATCAGACTCGGAGTCAGAGAACCCCTGGATTCAAATCCTGCCTGTCACCAGTTGAGAGATCATGAACAAGTCATTGAACCTGAGTCTCACTGTCCTATCTCTAAAATGGGGATGATAATAGCCAGAGTACTCACCTCAGCAGCTGTTGTGAACGTTAAATGAAATAATGGGTGGAAAGTACTTTGGAAACGTTAATCCCTAGATAGACACCAACTACTAACATTGTGGAAGGGATAATGAAAAGATATAGGCATTGAATCATCCAAAGACATAATCACATCTCCTGTGTTTCCCTCTCTACAAAATGTTATTTTGCTTTTATTTAATCTACTGCATTTGTTCATCAGTCATATGACTTAATAACTAATCCCAGACCAGACCTGACACCAAATTGCTTTTTCTGAAAAAGGAGAAGAGGATCATTTGTAAAGAAAAAGGAAACAGTCTTTAATGGGGGAAAAAACCCTTCCAGAATTAAGTATTCTGCACGAACACAACAGCCATGAGGCAGTGACCTTGGCTCCAGGAAGCATGGTAGATAAGTTGGGATGACTGACGTTATTTGTGGGACTTGATTTGAATTTACCACTCATGTTTGGGGGGTAGAGGAAGCAGTTAATTAAAATAATGATAACATTACAAAAATATTAATGATACATAAGGATAATGACTCACAATCAGCAATAATGAGCACTTCTCCCCCAAAGGGAAGAAAAGGATTGATAGAAGAAACAGATTAAAAACCTAGGGAAATGCTTTTAGAACAAACAAGAGTAAACGCTGAAAACAGGCACACATTACTGGATTTATCTAATGTAACCAAAAACAGTTTGTCTCTGGATACATTCTATGAAGCTGCTGAGATCAATGGTAGAATCAAAAGGCCCTCCACGGCTGACAGCCCCACGAACTCAGCCAACTGCATCAACAACAACAAAAATATCCAAAGACCTATCAAGCCAATGCCTGAGTCGTGGATTTTTTTATTGGAAACAAAGGAATTCTAGGATGGCAATTCAGGACTAGGTCTCTGCTATCACAAATTATAAACAAGTTTATATTTAGAGAGCCCACATTTAGTGATCGACTGTGCAACAAATCACTGCAATCTATAAAAATTTTGTCCAAACCAAATACTAAGCAAGTCGAGACTTGGAGATAGCTAAAATTATGCATCACTAACTCACCATTTCTTTCATAGACTGACAGGTAACAAATTTCTGTACTGCACATACAGTCCTCAAAACATAGGACTCCTGGCATTCCAGTGTCCTAGAATCTCGGAGAACTCAAGTAATAAACTGTACTGAGATCGGAATATATGATCACAGTCTGAACTCTTGCCCACAATTGGCCAGGCATAACATTGATCTATAAAAACTTAAGAAAAACATTTCCAATAGATGTTACTCTACCAAATATTCCTAGTGTCTGAGACTCATGGAATGAAAAGCTTTCGAAATATGAAGACTTAGCTAATACACTCATATAAGTCATGTGGGAATAGACTGATATACATGCCATTCAAGTTGTCCTGCTCTCTGTTCCTGATACTGGTCTTGTACAAGATGCTTGCTATAGCCTGCTGTTAGCCTACAAAAGATGAATTTACACCCTAACACTTTGTGTCAACTAGAAAAAATAGTTCATGCACCTGCAGAGCAGTCTGCAGAATATTAACTATATAGCAAGCACAAAAAGATAGTAATTTGTCCCAGGACTGTTTTTGTCTGATTGCCATCAAGAAGAACCAGCTAACAACAATGATTATAACGGCAACAAAGCAACAATAACACGTTCGTCACTTTAGCCGAGGACTTCACATTGTTTTCTCAGCCGTACTCTCAGCTTTAAGTCACAATATGCCCTTACTGACCAATGCAGGCAGTCATTTATTTTTTTTAAACAACCTACCCTTGGGGCAGATGATATGAAATACGATAAAACTGAGAAACTACTAAAATATGAAGAGGAAAATGCTAAACCTAAATTCATTCAAAGTCTTCATTCAATGCAAACTCTCAGCAATTTGATCAAAGAAATAGATGCCTCAAGTAGCATTAAAGCCTCAAATAATGTTGAAAAGAGGTAAACGTAGTCAGATTGGAATTCCCAAAAGCCCTTTGTTAAACTAGATAGAATGACCCAACCAATGACTAATGAAGATGGGTAATGTCTCCTTCCTTGCTTTCCCCACGTTCTGCTCCCCTCTGTCTGATCTTGCCCCTAGAAGCATGGGTGTTCCCCCAAGGCTCCCTTCTGTGCTCTCTCAGTGATCTCTTCTACTCAGCAGGTTCAATTATCACCTCTAAGCAGGTAACATGCAAATCACTATAGCTACCTCCAGACTCTCCCTTGAGCTCCAGTCTCATGTTCAAATGCTTGCTGGACTTCCCATTTCCATAGGATGAGAGCCGGAAAGAACCTTAGAAGCCATTGAGGCCAATCTCCTCATTTTACAGATGAAGAAAGTGAGATCCACAGCGATTAAATGAATGATTCCAGTGTCTGAAATGACATTTAAATCTAGGTCTTCCCAATTCCCAATACAGTTATCAACCTATTACACCAGCATTTCAAACATAGCATGTCCAAAATGGAGCTCATCATCTCCCCAGACCGTCCTAATGTGCTACCCATACAAACATTCCCATTTTTATTCTCCTAGTCACCCAGGTTCAAAACCTTGGAATCAGACTTGACTCCACCAAGTCAAAACCCTCACCAGATCAATGAGTTACAAAAGGTTAATTGATTAGGATGTGGTTTTAGACACCATACCCCTTCCTTTTGATCCAATGAAATCTAGTTCACCTTATTTCCTTTTACGTAGAAGATTGCCATAAACTCTCATCTGATCCCGTTGTTTCCAGTCTTTTCTCATTCCAATCCATACTTACCACAGTTGCCAAAGTAATCTTCCCAAGGGGAAAAAAATAACTCTGTCACTCCTTTGCTTAAAAAAATCATCAGTGGCTTCCTATTGCCTATGGAATTAAAAAAAAAAAAAACTTCTCCAGTGGCACTTAAAGTCCTCCAAAATCTGGCTCCAACTTAACTTGCCAAGTTCAATTAATAGTGGGGTTTTTTTAGCTACTGGAATTTCCAGACAACCTGGATGACCACTGTCCTCCATATGTGCCTTTTCCTTACCAAGCTTCCACAGTAAGGTACTCCCTTTGTTATGAAGTATCCTAATCTTCCTTCAAAGTTCAGCTTCAAGATCCCTTCTATAGAAATCTTTTCCTAATTCCCCCAGATGTTAGAGCTGTGTCCCTTCTCAAATTGCCTTGTGCTAGCTTATCTCTGTTGATATCCTATCTTCCCAGTAAGCGGTTAGGGAGGAAAGGCTTTGCCAAATTTCATTTTTGTCACCTCCAACACGCAACACAAGATCTAGAACCTCATAGATTTGACAGGTGTGGACGGAGGGTTGCCCATCATTTCCTGGAACAAAACCAGGGAGCACTCATGGAATCTCAAAAGGGAGGACTTTGGCACCACAAAAGCAGACCTTATACATTCCAGAGCTAAGGAGTAAACTACAGAATTCATTATTTTAAAGGGGTGGGGGTGACAGAAATAACTTCAAACAGGTGTGGATGAGTCCATCGAGCCCTGCTCCATAATTAGCTATGGAGGGAAACTAGGATGCTCAGGAACTAGCTGCCAAGGTTGGCAATGCCTTCCTTCCCAGGCCCCTCACTACCACTCTTGGGCAGCACACTGGGCCTGACCCAGAACAAGAACTCGCAAGTCAGACTATATTTAGCTGGTACTTTTGAGCGTTCCTTCATAGGCCCCCTGTCCCACCGTCAGAGGCACACTGGGTCTGACCCAGAACAAGAACTCAGCTATTCAGACTATATTTAGTCAGCATTTTCAAGCCTTCCACAGTTGGGAAAACATCCAATTTATGATGACCGAGAAGGTGATTTGCAAGAAGGATGCAGCCTTGCCTTCGGTAAATGATATAATGTATGGAAAGTACCTTGCAAACCTTGAAGCATGATTTAAATAGCGGCTATTATTATTTCAGAACTACAAGAAACCTTCGAAGTTTCCTTAGCACAGTGCCTGGCACACTGTAGGTTCTTGATACATATTTACTGAATTGAACTAAATTCAATTACTTAGCCCAACGCATCCATCATTTGGCAGATGGAGAAACTGAAGATCAGTAGCAAGAAGTGCCAGTTACTTAAGGTCTCACAGCCAGTAAGCAGTCCTTCCTTGGTTAGGAAGAGGACTCAGGTTTTCTGCTTCCAAATCCAGTGTGCTTTCCATTAGAACAGGTGACCCCTGTCTTGTGTCTAAAATTTGACTAGTAAGGAGCACAGAGTGCCCCATGTATCCTATAGCACTGAGAGAGGAAGGGCTTCTTTAAAGAAATGCACCAGGTGAGAACAACTTGGGTGTGAAGCAGTAGTTAAATAACCACACCTATTTCACCAGACCCCATGGAAATCAATCCTTTTGACCAGGGCCTTTGTCTTACTTCTTTTTACCTTATTCCAGTGACTAGGGAAAGGAGTCTTAAGTCTCTGTCTCTCTCTCACACAACTGTCTCTCTGACATTTAAATCTAGGTCTTCCCAATTCCCAATACAGTTATCAACCTATTACACCAGCATTTCAAACATAGCATGTCCAAAATGAGAGAGTTGTCTGGCAAAACCTATGGACCCCTTCTCAGAATAAAGGCTTTAAATGCACAAAATAAAATGTAAATGATTACAAAGGAAAACAGTTGTTTCCAACCCACTACTATAATATTGCAAAATGAAGAATGAAGTGTCCTGACCTCAAGGTAAGAATCACTGCATTAGGGGCCTGCTTAATAACAGAGTGAGAGACTGGGCTTCATAGGGCCAACTCCCAAGTGAGGAAGCCCCTTCCACCAATTCAGCTCTTCACTTTGGAGTCTTAGAATAGGCATGATTGGCATGTACAAGGCTCTTAGAAGTTCACATGGCACTGTACAGCATGGTTGGCATGAATAAGACTCAGAAGTTTGCATAGCATTGCACATATGTCAGCTCATTTGATCCTCACAACAACCCTGACTCTCTTCTTATCCCCATTTTATTTTACTTTTTTGGAGGGGGGGAAGGCAGGGCAATTGAGGTTAAATGACTTGCCCAAGGTCACACAGCTAGTGTGTCAAGGGTCTGAGGCTGGATTTGAATTCAGGTCCTCCTGACTCCAGGGTCAGTGCTCTACTCACTGTGCCACCTAACTGCCCACATTCTTATCCCCATTTTACAGTTGAGGAAACTGAGGCAGATGAAGGTTAAGTGACTTGCCTAGGGTCACACAGCCAATAAGTGTCTGAAGTGGGATTTGAACTCAGGTCTTCCATGATTCTAGGCCCAGAGCTCAATCACTGTGCCGACCTGCTGCCTCAATAAAAGGTTAAGTACCTTCCCCAGGGTCACAAACCAGTGTGTGCATGGGGCCTGGTGAGAAGAATGGAGAATGAATTCAGGTCTTCCTGGCTTCAAGGCCAGCTTTCCACACACAACCACCACACTGCTTCTGACATGTTTCATAATTACAATAATAGTAACAGTTAAAGTTGTGTTTGTCTTTCATTCTCAAAGAGGACCATGACATCAGGGAGATGATGACATGGCTTGCAGTTGACTTTGATTTGAGTGAGGGAGGGCTGTGCAAAGTCACCAGCCTCACTTTCTCCTCCAGAGCCATTTGGGTCCAGTGACCTGATATTCATCAGGATGACTGGAGATGACCTAGGATGTAATGGGAGACCCTGACCCTTTTAGGCTCAGGCCTTTTCAGGTCCTCACTTTAAGTGAGCAAATGCCCATTCAGTGAATAGCCCTCTTTAAGGAGTCAGTCAAGGGATGGCCCCTTTAATCAAAAAAGAAAAAAATTGAACTGGGAGGGGAAGACCCTCAGGGTTGCTGGCCAAAAGAGCAACCGTTACTTCTGACATTCATTCTGAGCCTAGAGGGCTCCCAAAATAGCCAAATAGCCATTAAATGCCACTTGGGCAGGCACCTATTATTGTCCGATGTAGATCTGCAGAGTGAAATGGGTTAAAGGCTTGGTCTTTGAGAAAGATATCTAGCCAGGAACATACATAGGTCTCTAAGGTTTGCAAAGGGCTTTTCACATCTGTCTCATTTTCCCCATAAAAGTCTTTTTTGGATTTGAATCACATGGCCAGCCCATCAGAACTGCACTCTCCAAAGCAGAGTTTGAATCCTTGGCAGTTTAGCTGGAGTAAGGACTTCAGTGTCTGGTCCCTTATCCTGCCAGCTATCTTCAGAATCTTCCTAAGCCATTCAAATGGAGATGATTCAGTTTCCTGGCATGGCTCTGGTGTACTGTCCAGGTTTCACAGGCATACAATAATTAGGTCAGCACAAGGGCTCTGTAGACCTTCATTTTGGTAGTCAGTCTAATACCCTTCTCTCCCATCCTTTCCTTCAGAGCCTCCCAAACACTGCGCTAGCTCGGGCAATGCATGCATCAACCTCATTATCAATGTGCACATCCCTGGAAAGTACACTGCCAAGGTAAGTGAACTTCTCCACATCATTCTCACACAGACTCACACAAGGCAAACATTCACATGGTGATCAGAAGAAGCAATACAAGGACACTCTTGACGTCTCAAGAACTTTGGAATTAATTGAGTGACATGAGAGACATTGCCACAATACCACTCAGCACAGCGTTCCCACATCAGAGAAGGTACTGTGCTCCACGAGCAAAGCAGAATTGAAACAGCTCAAAGGAAATGCAGGATGTGCAAGTTTGGAGTACCGCCCCCAAATGTTCACACGGACTATTTGTGCCCGACCTGTGGTAGAACATCCCATATTGGCCTGATCAGCCGCAGCTGGACACATTGAATCTTGAGTCGAGCTTAGTGATGTCATTTTGGTCCCCTTCAAGAATGAAGGACAACCAACTAACCATTTCCCCCTCACATGTGTTATTATCTCCATTTCAGAGATGAAGAGACTGAGGTACAGAGAGCTAAGTGAGTTCAGTGTCCAGGTTCACAAAGCTATTACGTATCTGAAGCATAATTCAAAGAGGAACAGGCAAAAGTCCAACTCTGCACAGAAATGAAGTGAACACAGAGTTTTAGCTCACAAAGTTGAGGGAAGAATTTTGTTTATTTTTTTAGGAACACCAAGAGTAACAAATACAGACCTTTGAAGAACTTGTTCACTTCTCAAACACAAAGCAAAAAAGGAAATTTAGTGGGTCTTTTATTTAAGTTCTGGTGTCCTTTCAGGGTCACTGCTACATACAAACTATGCCAGAGTATTTATTGTGGGATTTCTTTGACATATATTACTGAAAGTCAGCTTGTTTCAACTGCTGTAACATCTGATACCAAAAAGACCTTCCAGCAAAAGAAGAAAGGATGGCAGCCCACGTATCACTCAGAGCAACCCATCCAAAACAAAGAGAAAAGGACTAGCCAGGAAACAATTCAGGCAAAGCTCAGTGTCAAGTGCATAATGGGTATGGAGGCCTGTTTTTTCTACCCTACGTCCACCTCTCAGCCACCTTTTTGATTAAGACATTGAAAATGACAGCTAATATACCCAAAGCAGCATCTATCTGCTGCAATACCAGTCAAGTATGAAACACATGTTGGTGGTGCCTCTGCTACTAGGCAACTCCATGAGAAGTTGGACAGATCCACAGTAAAATCATATCAATGGCCACTGACTCAAAAAATGTTTCCCTATAGAATCTCAGAGTTGGAACGGAGCTCTGAAGCCATAAGATCTATCTCATCCTTGGACAAGAACAATGTTTGTAACATACATATGTATAAGTGTTATAAACATAACATATACATCATAAACACATGTGTATACATATATACATGCCTGTATGTACATACACATGTGTGCATGCATACATGCACAGTCACGTGGTCATCCAGCATCTGCTGAAAGCTCTCCAGTGAGGAGGAAACTACTACTTCTCCACTCCTTGCACATTCGGACTGGCTATAATTGTAGAGAGTCTTTCTTTACATCAAGATTAAAATGATTCTCTAACTTCCATTCATTGATCCTGGCTCGCACCCTCTGGGAGCAATAGAAGACATCTATTTCCTGCCCTCCTCCCATTTTGATATGACAACTATTAGCACAATTTAATAGAAGGCACCTCAGGTTATCTCATCCAAGCTTTCTCATTTTAAAGATAAAGAAACTGAGGGTCAGGGAGGTTAAATGACTTGAATTCAAGTCTTTAGCTTCATAGCAAATTATCTTTCCAAATCTTCTCCAACTACCTGCAATTCCTTCAACAAATGGCTTCAAGAACTTTGAAATTCCTGGTTACCTTCCATTAGACATTGTTCACCTTCCCAAAATATGGAACTTAGACATGAGCACAATACTCCTAATGTGGCGTGACCAGGACACCCACCCATTCATTCAACAAGGATTCATTAAGTGCCTACAATGTGCCAGGCGCTGAGGTAGGCAGTAGGACCACAAAGACAAAAATGAAACCACTCTCTGCCTTCAAGGAACTTAGGAGAAAACAATGTGTGCAGGGAAAATGAAATACAGAATATTTTCTAGGGGAAGGTTACTAGTAGCTAGGGGGACCTGGGATAAGCTTTCTGTAGGAGCTGACCCTTGAGCTGAGCTTTAAAGGAAGCAAATGATTCTTTGAGGTGCAGGTGAGAGGAGAGGGCATTCTGAGCATCATGTGCAAATGAAGTGTTGGGGATGGATTATTATGTAGGGGGAACAGCAAGCCATCAGTCCAGCAAGAATGCAGAGTGCATAAAGAAGAGCTAGGATGGAGCCAGACGGGGATGGCTTTGAAAGGTCCCTAAAAAATAAGATTTGTATTTTAGCCTAGAAGCAGGAGGAAGCTGCTAGAGCAGGGCAGTGACATGGGGACCCTTGCCAACTCTTCTCTAGTACTCAGATCACACTGGATTTGGGGGGGGGGTGATCATCCCTAACACACAACATACTGAATTGCCGTTTGCAAAATTCCCCAGATGGTTTTCATATGAACTGTTGTCTAGCCCCACATATGTATATTTAGTTTTAGAGCTACCAACCCAGCTTTGATGATTCTGTATCTGGCACACTGGGCCTATAACGACCACATTAAAGGAATGATTTTTACCATTCAATTAGTAGGGTTTTAAGTAAATAAGATATGTTAGTAAACAATAAATAAGCAAATTATGAATAATAATTATAATTATATAATATATGATAATTTACTTAATAAGTATATTAAGTAATAAGATATAATAGAGACTAGACCCAGGATTTCACTGATGTGGGAGCTCCCAGTAAAAGATTTCCTCTAGTAATACAGGCTAACACCTTCTCTTCAATGTATACTCTTAGAGGTATGCCTAGAGCAGAGGTATCAAACATGGCCCACAATGCTTGAATACAGCAAGAACCCTTAAAGGTCAAATGCTTTGGACACATAATGAGAAGATGAGACTTGGTGGGAAAGACCCTGATGTAGGAAAAGATTGAAGGTGAAAGGAGAAGGGGATAGCAGAGGATGAGATGGATGGAGAGTGTCATGAAAACAACAAACATGAACCTGGACGGACTTCGGCAGATAGTAGAGGATAGAACGGCCTGGTGTGCCATTCATGAAGAGACGGGCATGACTGAAAAACTGAACAACACAGCTGGAACCAGATGAAAATATAATTGGGAAATATTTAACAAAATAAATAAAAATACAATAAAATATGGACAATATTAATATGTAGTTTTCTAAGTCAATATGCAGCCTTCTAGGATTCTTACATATGGTTTAATGGCTCCCTATTTCTACTCTTACTACCTGTATGACCCTGGGCAAGTCACTTAACTCTGTTTGCCTCAGTTTCCTCATCTGTAAAATGAACTAGAGAAGGAAATGACAAATCACTCCAGTATCTTTGCTAAGAAAACCCCAAAAGGTGTCAGGGAGAGTCAGACATGACTGAAAAATGACTAAATACCACCATCACCACCACCATAAAGATTACAGGGCATAGAGCTGAAAGAGACCTCAGGAACACGACAGATCATCTCATTCACAGAAGAGGAAATGGGCACTGAGAGGTTAAATGCCTTTTTTGCCTAATATCAGAAGGCAAATGAAGGAAAGATGAGGGTCAAGAACCCAAGCCTCAGTGCCTTTGGTGGGCCAAGCACTATGCTAAGTCGAGGGGGAGATCCAGAGTTTAGATGCCATAATCCCAGCCCTCACTTTTAGTCAGGAGGAGACACAATGTTAAAAGAACAAAACCTGGGGCTACAAGAAGCAGGTGGGTGGTGATGTAGTGACTAGAACACAGGACTTGGTGTCCAATAGACCTGGGTTCAAATTCTGCCTGCTACTAGAGATAGGACCCTGGCTGGGTTGCTCTATCCCCCACTACTTTCTTCATTCTTAGTCTATGAATCTATAACGTACAGAGTCGGGGAGGATGTTAGTGACACACAGAGAATCTGGGGGCTTCCTGAAAAGGGTGGAAGATGAGTTGGCCTTTCAAAGTTCCTTCACTGGTCTCAATCTAAGATGCTAGTAGCTGGTAGGTATTCAGGAGGCAAAGGGGATAGGGTGCGGAGGACGGATAAGTAGAGTTGTAGAGAATGTCACGGCCTGAGCCGAAGAACTAGAGAACCCAGGGAATGTTAGGGGACAGAGAAGATCCCAGTGGCAAGAGCCAAAAGGAAGGATTCCTGTACCTTGGGAGCAAGGGGAGACTGGGAACCTAATGCAAGAAGCTCTGGCTTTGGAGTTGAAGGGCCTGCATTCAAATCCTTCCTCTGATGCTCACTACCTGTGTGACCTTGGCTAAATTACTTAGTATTTCTGAGCCTCAGTTTCTTCATGTGTAAAATGAACAAGGCTGGATCAGATGGCCTCTAAGGTCCTTCCAGCTCCAGATCTATGCTCCATGACCCTAGGTCAGTCTAATGTGAAGGTGCCTGGTCTATATTCTGCAAGAGTTTGTAGGAAGTGGGCACTAGGAAGAGGGTCATGGCAATGGGAACCTGGAGAGGTTAGCTTGGCAGTGCATGGCTGCACTACATGATGGCACAGCCCAGGGAAAAGTCATAAGGCAAAGTGCAGGGTCTGGAGTTATTATACCATTGGGTACACCAGTGGTACAGATGGAAAGGCCCAAGGGCCCCTCTAGGTTCATCAGCAGATTAGGTGACAGTTCTAGAGGTCTGTAGAACATAAAAGCAGGGTAGATGGTAAGATAAAATCCAGTGGTCCTTGATTTCACTCTAAGGAATGGAGTTGGTGATGTCCACCTCTCTAAGTCATGTGAACAAGCTAAGTGAAAAGTCAATCCTGATGGGTTCTAGTGGCCCCTGATAAAGGGACAGGGAAGGGTACCCTCAGGAGTGGGTTCTGGGATGGTAGAGGTGGGGGGAGAGAGGGAAGAGAGACATCAGCTTCTAGATCATCTTGGTTTCCAGACAAGAGCAACTGGACTTTATTTAGTAGCGAGGATTTTAAAGCAGGAGAGCCCTACTCTATACTAGATGAATAAATGAAAAAGCATATTTGAAGTCCTACCTACTATATGTCAAGGCTTGTGCTAAGTAACTTCAGTGGATACACATAGAAAAAAAAAGACAGTCCCTGCTCTCAAGAAGCTCACACTCTAGAAGAAGACAACATGGGCAAGATGATTAAGCTACAGGGTAGATGGCAAGACCACAGATCCTTAGGACGCATAAGGGTATCTGACCCTCTAATACATCATGATCGATTGTGAGACATGGGAGACATGGCACAGTAGTGCCCAGCATGGTGTGCCTGCAGCAAAGAAGGCTCTGTGCTCTATGTGCAAAGCAGAATTACAGGATCTCAAATGAAAAGTGGGATGTGAAAATTTAGAAACATCTCCTTTCCAAATGTTCCTTTGGTCCTCTTCAGACATGAAGGACAACAACCACATATTATCATATACTGCCTTGAGCTCTTACAAAATACCAATTGCAAAACATTTTCCCCTCATTATCAAGAAACATACCAGAGAATTTAAGAAAAGTCCTAGGGGAAATAGGAGCAAAGGCATAGCTGTACAAACCAGAGGAAGTGGTCACTCCATTACAGAGGAGGTCAACCTTTCTGTAATGAAGACAAGCTTAAAAGACTGGCCATTGGGTAGACCCACAGTGAGGCACATGGACGCAGGAAATACCACCTCACAAATGACTATATCCAATTCTCAGACAGAGGCAAGCCAATCTAGCCAATCACTTGGGACTACTTAAGGGAAAATAGAAAAACCTGTCTCCAACGTCCCCAAAGAACTTTCCTGCTGGAGGACCTCGTGCACATAAATGGCAGTCCCAAAAATTGTCAGTTCAGGTCACAACTCTCCTTTAGCTAACCCCTTGTGTCAGATATTTATTTTAGGTGGTTGCATAATAAAATACAGAGCCTTCCATCTGGGTTTGGTGGGCATTGTTTTGATTCAGTGAGGCTTTTGCCAGTCTAACGAGTCAGTATGGCTGAACAGATAGGCTGCTGGTTTTAGAGACTGGAAAATCAGGGGTCAAATCCCAATTCTGTTATTTACTGGCTGTATAAATACGGACAGGTGACTCAACCCCTCTGGGGTTCATTTTTCTTTATTGGTAAGATAAGGTTACTAAGACATACCTACCTTATACGGTTGTGAGGGCTAATGTGATAACATATAAAGTACTCTGCAAACCTTAGAGTGCAAGAAAGATTTCTGTTAGGATAAGAATGTTTTTCATATATACTTCTATAGAAAATCAATCTAAAATTAATCTCAAGCTGGAACACTAAATATTTACATCGCTATTAGGCTGCTACCACTGCTAATTAAAAAAAAAACAACGCACAGATGATATTTATGTACCACTTTAAGGTCTAGGAATCATTTTGGTTATGTTATCTCATTTAATCATTACAACAGTCCTGTGAGGTGAGTGCTATTATTGGGGATCAGAGAGGTTAAGCAACTTGTTCAGGGTCACACAGCTAACAAATATCAAAGAGTGGATTCAAATTTAGATTCTCCTGACTCTCAAACTGTCAAACCTCAGAACTTTTCCCACTATACCACATTGCCTCTCTATGAGAAAAACCAAAACCAAACCAAAAACCCTTAGTCAAGACATCAAGCATATTAAATACCTACCATATGGTGGGTACTATGATAAGTACTAAAGATTCAGAGAAAAGCAAAAAAATAACCCTGTTCTCAAGGAACTAATGGGCGAAGACAACATGCCAACAACTATGTCCAAAGAGGCCATAAAGAAAATGAATTGGAGGTAATTTACAGTAGCTGAGTTAGGTACAAAAGTCCAGGAAGATCAGCTCCAAGTTCTTTTATTCAAAAGCACAGAAGGGCAAGTAGAAACTGTCCAATTATAAAGAGCTATACATAACTAACACACACACAGAGTAAGATAGTCGTTATTCCACAAAGGTAATACATTGACAAACAATATGAAACAAGGACAGAAAGCGGTAGGATTTGATCCATGGCCAGTGGATTTTATTTTCTATGAACCACGAGATTTAGAGTGTGAAGGTATTTGACTTAGAGATTATTAGGTTCAATCTCCTCAGTTTAACAAAGGAGGAAATTAAGAAGAGAATGAAGTGAGCCAAGTTAGTAAGTAGAACAGCTGAATCTTGAATCCAGGTCTTGGGACTCCAAATTTAGGGCTCTTTAGCAAATGCATTGGCAAAATGTACTCTACAAATAATTTGTAGGGAAATTACTTATATGAAACAGTACTTTCAACTTAATAGGAGAATAACGAAACTTCAGAATGAATAGCACTTGCCACCTGTTTTATATCCATATCTACTACTTTTTAAATTAGTATCTTGGAATTAAAAATTCTATAGATAATAGAAGACAGCTAGGTGGCTCTGCAGTGGATAGAGTGCTAGGACTGAAGTCAGGAAGACTTCATGAGTTCCAATATGGCCTCAGGCTAGCTGTGTGACACTGGGCAAGTCACTTGAATCTGCTTGCCTCACTCACCTGATCTATCAAAGGAGTTGGAGAAGGAAATGGCAAACCATTCCAGTATCTTTGCCAAGAAAACCCCGAACGGGGTCATGAAGAGTCAGACATGCCTGAAATGACTCAACAAGAACCATAATAACAGATAGTAGAAGGGAGAAAAATGAAAGAATATTTGGGACCTAAGACCTCTCTCCCCCTCTGCTTCCATCCAACAAATTCAATCTATCTTTGTCATGGTGAGTAAACACAGTATTGTTCAGTGGTAAAATCACTACCTCTGGGATCAGAGACCCTGAGGATGGGCACAAACCTTAACACCTGTAAAACTTTGGGAAGGTCACTTTTTCTCTCAAGGTCCCAGTTTCCTCATTTGTAAAATGAGGGGGTTGGATTAGTTGGCCTCCGAGGTTCCTTCCAGCTATAAATCTATGCTCCTATTATGTTAAGTAGAAAGTTAATTATGGAAAACTACTCAGGAGTATTAAACTGCCTATTATTCCAGGACTTTGATCCAAGCCGCCATAAAAACTTAACATCAGTTGATTCAACGGTATGCGAAGGGACGTGGGTTTTTTTTTTTTTGGCCTGGTACAAAAAACAAAGCAATTTTTAAAGATCTGAGAGACAACCTGCAACTGTTAGAAAACTGGAAAAAACATTACATTTACATCCCAGCTGTATTTAATCTCAAAGATCAAAAGTTAACATTATTATAAGATGCTGCTGAAAACAACAGCCACATATCGTAGGTCTTGGAATCAAGTTTACATTGGGAATGTAAACAGACGTTGGAAAAAATGACCCTTCTCCTTCAAAGGATCTGGGCAGTCTGGTTGTCGGCATGGTACAGAGGGCATTGAAATCACTCCCTACATATTCCAGTTGGTTTGTGGAAAATTAATTGCCAAAATACTGGTCATTCGCATTATTGACTTAACTGATGCAATCAATTGCACAATAAAGTGGGAAGGACTCAGTCTGCCACCTATCCTTCCCTCTTCGCCCCCCCCCATTTGCTTCTTAAAGCTGAAGAGGTCTTGGCATTGTTTTCTTATTAATTAAAGTTAATTGAAGGGAAACTATGAGCCAAGTAACTTTTCAATCAAATAGTACCTTTTCAATGAGTTACAAAGAATGCTCCATCTTTAGGAGGAGGACTATTGCTTTATTTGCTGCTAATAGTTGTCCACTGCACTGTGACTGAATCTAAACCAAGTCTCAGGCTTCCCAGCACGACGACTTGTGAAACTCAATAGTTAAAGACTGAGAAACACCACAGGATGGTGGAAATCGGACTGAACTCAGATTTGTAGAACCTGAGTTCAAATCCTGCCTCTATTACTTAGTACTCCATACAACTACAGACAAGTCAATTCACTTTTTTAAACCATGGTTGTGGGGCAGCTAGGTGGTGAAGCAGACAGAACGCTGAGCTTGGAATCAGGAAGACTCATCTTCACAGGTTAAAATCTGGCCTTAGACACTAGCTGTGTGACCCTGAGCAAGTCACTTGACTGTTTGCCTCAGTTTCCTCTTCTGTAAAATGAGCTGGAGAAAGAAATAGATAAACTACTCCAGGATCTTTGCCACACACACCCCTCCTTTTTTTGGGCAGGGGTCAGAGTCAGACACAACTGAACAACAACAAGCCTTGGTTTCCTTACATGTAAAATGAAGGAGTTGAGTTGACTTGATGAACTTAAAGGTCTCTCCCAAACCTAGAACCAGTATCTTAAGATGAACCAATGAGAGGCATGTGGTTTAGCTGATGGAAGACCAGGTCTGGGAGTCAGGAATACCTAAATGAGGCTCTGGTTGAGTCACTTCATCTCAGAGCCCCAGGTGAATCTCTAAAACAAAATTAAGAAGAAAATTAGAGGAGAGATGCTGAGCTATATTGGCAGATACGATGAAATCACGAAAAAGCTAGATCCATCGACAGGTTTGATTCCTGGGGCAAACGGACTACCTGAAGAAGTTTTTCTTTCTTTTTTAATTTCCAAGCCAAAACATGTTCATTCATACCTTCTTTTTCAATTTGTGTTTTGGAAGAAAACAACGTGGAGGGGAAGAATAGCATTTCTAAGAAAAGATGATCCAAGATTTAGCTAGCAGTTAAGCTAAAATCATAATCAAACTATCAGGAACTTTGCTGCAGTGATTTCTGTGGCCTAGATTTTGATTCTGGTGCTTCTGAGATTTCCCAGTCAGTGTCTGAGGTCCCATCTGGAATCACCCAGTTGTAATGGCTTTTTACATTGCCTCCCACTCACCCTCCCACCATGTGAAAAGACTCAGCTTCCTACCCAAACCGGTTTGGAAGCCTCTGCAGGCCGTTCCCAACCAGCTGGACGATGTACAATCCCAAAAGGGAGAGCTTGTATTTCTTGGCCACTTCAGAGATTAAAGCCTGCTATCCTCTGGCTAAACATGGGACCAATTTCCGGTTCTCATACGGCAGAAATCCACATCCTTCTGAAAAGTGAGATAACTAGGCTCCGTCATCCCCTCCTAGTCAGGAATTGTGTTAAGGCTGTCTTCGAGCAAAGAGCTTCTCTGGGCTCTGGCTCTAACTTGGGGGGGGGGTGGGCTGGGCAGAGTACAAACCCTGAGAATCCTCACAAGAGCCAGAGAAAATTAGAAAATGACATTGCAAAGAGGATTAGGACTTTATCGTCCCCATGTTTTCTACAGTTACTAGGTTTCAGAAGATTCCCGGCATTCTCTGAAAGTGAAATGCCTAGTCAAAATGACCCCTAAACCATTTCAGGGGGTGGAGAGTCTGTGAAGGGAGGGGGCGCCAAACTACCATCATGAAAACCCAGGGGGGTAATGGGAAATTCCCATTATTAGAGCTAGGGAGGGCCTTGGGTTTTCAACTGCAACAAGAGCTTTGCCTATGGGGGCAGCCAGAAAACAAAACAAAAACAAAAACATTACCAAGGAAGCTATTTGAAAAAGTGAGAAATCTAATGTTACAGGAAATTAGCATCCCTCTAGGACAAGGTGTATGGGGGGAGGGTGGCAGGGCCACACAGACTGTGGCAACAGACAGCATGTGAAGACTTAACCCTGCTAAAGCCGCTGCCTCTTCAGCAGCCAAAGCTCCCTGCTAGAGAGCCAATGTAGTTGTGGTTCTCAGGTCTCTGGTCTGTAGGCAGGAGGATGTAGGAGCAGCACGATAGAAATTTGGGAAAATAAATCAATAAAAAGATTACTGAGGTTCGCTCAAATTTGAAAATTAGAAGAGACCTTGGGGATCATATCTATCCTAGGACTTCTTAACGTGTGTGTCATAGACGCCTGGAGCAGTCTGGTGAAGCATATGGACCTCTGTCTCAGAATAACGGTTTTAAATTAATAAAACAAAATACACAGGATTACAAAGGAAAGCAGGGTATTGAAGTATATTTATCAAAATACTGAAAAATCAACTTCATAGACTGAAATTGCAAACCCCTGATTCAGTCCGACCTCTACAAGACCCCTCCAAAAAACCTCTCTACAACATCCCCAGCAAGAGACTGACCTAGCCCGTACTAGAAGACCTCTTTAGTGACGGGGAATTCACTATGTATCCAAGAAGCCCATTCTAATTTTGGACAGCTCTAATGATAAAAAACCTAAGGCTCCTCTGGAACAACATCCTTCCCGCAAATCGGGGTCTGTAAAAATTCATCCCAGGGAGCGGACAGCCCCATCCGGATCTTCAAACCCGTAAATAGGAGCGGTGCTGGTCACCCCTCTTGCCCTCTTGTGGGGGGGAATAGCTTAAAAAGCAGAAATGGGGACGGGGAGAGAAGCCCCCCAGTCTCTAACGCTGAATCCAATCTCTTTCATAAGACCAGCACACAAACACAATAAAAGTAGTTCCCCGCTTCTCTTGGCTCTGTGCTTTTAGTAGGTCACTTCCCTCCCACCGGTCTACCTGGCTGCGGCAGGTGCCCGTGCTCTCCACCCCTCGCTCCCTCTCTGGGTTGAGGCCGCCGGGACGGAAGGCTGACAATACCTCGTTTTGTCTCCAAAAGGCAACATAGCCGAGGCTCGGAGGGGAGACCATGCAGCTTAGTTCCAATAGCTCGGAATTCCCGCCTGTGCCCGAGCTGGCCCCAGACTAGGCTGCGCAGGGAGGTGCGCCGGGGAGGTGAGACCAGGTGAAGCCAGGAGTGGCTGCCCCGCCAAGTGATGCTGGGACACGCCCTTGAACTCCTGAAGCTCCCAAGTCGCGCCGCGGGGACGCCGCCCCCTAGCGGGGAGCGCTTGGCAAGGCAGCACCCCACTAGTAAGGCTATCGATCTCCCCCACTGCCTCCGCAAGTCCGTGACCCGATCCGAGTTCTGGAAAACTCAGGAGTCCCTGACCCGGCCCTCAGGCCAACTCTTTCCTGCAGCGGCCTTCTGTGACTTAGACTGCAGGCCAACCGAAGGCCAGCCTTCTTCTCCAGGAGTCTGGACAGCGCTCTCCCGAGAGGAGAAGCGAGGCGCAAACACCCGTTGTCGGTGCCTCAGTCCCAGCCTAGATGCTGCTGCTGCCGCTGCTGCCCAAGCCTCCCTCCGTCCCACCCTGGACAGGCAGGAACAAGTAACTGTAGGGGCCCTCTCGGAAACAGCACCGCCCCCACTCCTGCCCCCTCCTCCTGCAGCTGTGGCAATTCCTCTAACAGTTAGACGGCACACACACACCCACACACACACCCACACACACGATCAAGCTACACAGATACATATACATACACACACACTCACACACTCACACACACACACACGCACACACACACATACACACACATACACACACACACGCTCAAGCTCCACCCCTGCTGGGCTAGGCTGGGCGAAGCTGAACAAGACTAGGGAAGATGGGCAGTACGTCCGGCCTCGCTCCTTCTTGGTCTCTTTCTCCTCCCTTCTCGGACAGCGGCTGGCGCTCCCAGGCTTGGCTGGCTCGCTCCAGTCCAGGACAGCTGGACCGGACCCGGCCTGGCGCGCTCAGTTACCCAGGGCAGCCCCAGACCCGCCATTTGCTCGGGGTCTCCTCCCAGCCCAGCCCAGCTCCGCCTCTGCCCTCAGCCCCGCCCCCGCCGTTCTTCTCCCTCTGCTCTGTCCCGCTCGTGGGCCAGGCAGCGGGGGCCTCCTGGAGAGCCCAGCGCTGACCCAGGCCAGGCCGGAGCCCCAGGGCAAGGCTCAGCGGCCTTTCTGTGCATCTCCTCAAAACTCCCAAAGGAGTAAAAAAAAAGTAGAAGACCAGAAAAGTGGGTGGCGGTGGGGACACGGTCAGGGGGCCAGGGTGAGACTGCTCCCGGGGAGATTCCAGGCTTCAGCCCCCCACCCAATTCCAAGCACAAACAAAAACATACAAGCCAATTCCTCCGGATACCCCCCGGGGGGGGGGGAACACCTCAGACTAAACCGGCCCTTTCTTCCGGGCTCCAAGGAGGGAGAACTGTTGGGGTTCGCTCTGGGGTTGAGGGCAAAGTGGGAGGGCAGAAGCTAGGTGGCAGCGTGGACCCGGAAAGCAGGAAAACTTTGCTCCGGGGAAGCCCTGGCCCGGCTGCCGACTCAGTGGCTGCGCTCCGACTGGATCTACAGCCGGACGGTGCTTCTGGCCGGGCCGGAGCTCGGAGAGGGCTCCCAGAGATCTCCAAGACCCCACTCCCTCCGGCGATCCAAGGCTTGGAGAGTTACAGTTGGGAAGGGATCTTAGAGGTCATCTGGTCCAACCCCCTGTTTCGTGGGCTTTTGTTCTCCAAGCCCTAGGAGCGGTGCCGGGGTGATTCCTGGCTCAGGGGCAGGAGGGGGAAAGGAGGAGAAAACAGCCGCCGACCTCCCAACCCCCAGGGTCCCCGGGCCGAGGCTTGCGGGCACTTTGCTTACCTTGTGGCTTTCCGCACAAAGTAAGAGGAAGTAAAGTCCCAGTGGTCGTCCAGCCACGCTTCCACCCAGGCGGTGTCCCGGGGCTCCCCGGGTTGCCCGGGCTGCCACTGCTGTTGCTGCTGCTGCTGCTGTTGCTGCTGCTGCTGCCGCTGCCGCTGCCGCCGGCGCCGGCGCCGCCCCCGTGGGCTCGGGCTCGGGCAGCCGGGCTCCATGGTCCCGCGGTGCTGCCCCCGCCCAGGGGCCGCTACTCGCTGGAGGCGCTCGGGGCCCTCCTCCCTTCCCCCCCACGGGGGCCCGCCCTCGCGGAATCCGGAGCCCGAGAGCTCCAGACCCTCCTCCCCGGCCCGACCGGCCGGAGGGACAGAGGGCGGAGGGCGGGAGCGCAGCGCCGGCCTCCCCCTCCCCTCCCCGGGCGCGCCACCGGCTCTCCAGGTGTGGCAGGCTCGGGCAGAACCAGCGCTAGACTGAAACTGACACGGAGGCTGAGGCACAGGGCACTTTGGGGAGAGGTGCCTCCCCTGCTGCCCTGTGTCCCCAGGGCGTGGGTGCTCAGACGCGGGCAGGCTCCGCCACCGGGGTGCGCTGCGAGCCAAGTGGAGCCAGGAGAGGACTGAACGCGGGGCTGTTGTGCTGGGGGGCAGGTTTCTGTGCCTCGCTGCAATCCGAGAAAGTGGCAAAACCTACAGATGGGCGGCCGTTCCCGACCAAGATCAGAAGGGAGGATGGGATTGCCAGACTTCACACCTGGCGCCCGGAGAAAAGAATACTAGGATCCTGGGCCACTTCCCCAGAGTGAGCTGGGAAGAACAATGACAGCATCCTTACTGCTTGACTGTGGACTCCCACTGAGGGCCAGGGATCTGTCCGCTGCATCCAGCTGCGCCGGATGGAGTGCCTGAGAGTCTTCCAGCCCTTAGCACGGTGCTGGCCACTTAGTATAGCTTAATGAATGTTTACTAGTCAGAGACCTTTGGACTATTTCCTCTTGATGACCACTGAGGACAAGACAAGTTGTTTTTTTTTTCTCTTTCCATCCCCAAATTTGAAAAACAAGTTCCTTTACATCTCTAAATTCATTACTTATGAGCATCTCATGACGTCCTAGTTTCTATCTGTACCTAAGCATCACACGTTTTCTTATTTTGCCTACTTAATGAATATGCAATGAATATTCATTAATTGCGCTGCTCTTTACTACTCGTGAAACCTTGGACAAATGAATCCTGCTCTCTGGGCCTCCGAGTCTCTTTCATCTTTTCCAGTCTGTCTATGTATGTGTGGTTATAAGTTAAACTGATGGTTTCAACCTAAAGCTGGAGTAAATAAAGAAATCTACTTGTCCCTGTCTCCACTCTCCTTCTTTACCCCACTTTGCCTCTTGCAATCTGGCTCATCACTCAAGTGTAGCTGCTTTTTCTGAAGTGAGATCTCCAAAAAGCTTAATCTGATGACATATTTCAGTCCTTATCCTTCCTCACCTCTGCAGTATGTGACACTGGTCGGATTTTCACGATACTGCTCTATCTTGCTTCTCCCCTAACCCTGGCTCCTCTGACTGCTTCCCAGTCGTCTTTTCTGGATCATCTATGTATTGGTGAAGCCCACGACTCTGCCTTTTCTTCTCCCTCTATATTCTATCATTGGTCTCACCAGCTCCCATGGATTCAGCTGTCACCTCTTTACAGGAGCAACCCTATTCTGTCTCTTAAACTCCAGCCCTCTTAAACTTCAGCTACATATTGAGCATTTCCAACCGGACACCTCATGGGTATCTCCAACTCACCATGTCCAAAACAGAACTAATTTGTTTTCCCTTTAAGCTTCTCTTTTTAATTCCTCTATTTCTGCTTTGGACACCCTCATCTTGGCTACCTTGGTTTGCAATCAGTCAACCTGAAATCTTCCCTCTTCCTCACTACTCTCATCCAGTCACTTAGTCTTGCCAATTTGGTCTCCACTTCTGTTCTCTTCTCTCCACTCCCACAGTTACCATTCTGGTTCAGGCCCTCATCTCCCTTCACTTGGGTTCTTGTGATAGCCTCCTACTTGCTTTCCTGGCCTCCAGTTTCTCCTCACTCCAATCTCATTCTTCATGTGGCTGCCCAGTTGAAATTCCTAAATCCAATGTGACCACGTCACTCCCATATTCTAGATGCTTCAGTAATTCTCCTTGGTTTTGAAGACAAACTCCAGCTGTCTCCACAGACAGTATCTGAGACTAGCTAAATTACTCTCCCTGGACCATACTTCCTCATCTTCCCCATGGTCCTTTTCATGGTAGATGCTGCTGTTCTGCCCTTGAAACCAGATGTCCACAGACCATGCCCAGAAGGAGCTGAGGTAACTCAGCTCTGGATTCCCCACAGTAATGCGTCTTCATCATCTCAGCTATTCTCCACCCAGCCCCATTGTGGTCTGAGAATTACAATCAAATCCACCTATCATTGCTTCAGAAAGGGTGCATCAATAGACTATAGGATTATTCCACTTCTCATTTTAGTGACTTCCCAAACCAAATCCCTTCCCTGGCCACTACTACCCTAAATGGGTTGTCCCTTCCTATCAGAATGTAACTCCTCAAGAGGAGGACTTGTTTTTTTTAAATTTTCATGCCTAGTACCTAGAACAAAGTAGGCACTCAGTAAGTGCTCACTGACTGATTAATTAGGCCAATGAAAGATCTAATATAGAATGTGCTTTTTTTAAAATCTGACAGAAAAGCAAAGGATTGGTGTCTGAGAACATAAACAGCTAAGATTCCACTCTACCCTTCAGCCAATCTCTGCCTTCCTCAGGTCCCTTTATAATTTCCCTCTTCTCCCTCATAAAAATGGAAAGACAAACTTAGGACCTAAGGGATCTACATATAGGCCCTGAGCCTGGTAATACCACTTGGGGTAGGGCTTCCCTAAGGAATTGGGATTGTGAGCTTATACTATCTTCCATTAGGATTACACAGTCCTCATGACTCAAGAAACAGGCATGCATTACTCTTCCATCTCATAGCTCTCTGCCTTGCCAGTCTTCTTTTGCATTTGTCTCCTTCCTATTTGTCTTCTGTTTCCTTGTCTTTCTCTGTCTCCATCTGGTACTGGTTTCTCTTTTCTTTGGGAGGGGGAGGTGCCACACTGGCCTCCCTCCAGAACTTGGCCTGTGCCTCTGTCCCTGGCTTCCCATCAGCTTTTGTTTCCATCAGGGCTTATGTCCCCACATTACTGGTGATTCCCTGATTCCAGGGAACTTGATCAAGTTTTGTGGATAGCCTTTATTCTCTATTTCCCCAATCTTTTAATTTATTTTCCCCTTAAGCCTCACTTAATATTTTAAAATTATTTTGAAAGTCTTGATTGAAAGTATTAAGGCTAACTGATGTTACCAACCTCAGGTTTGGGGATGATGTTCCCAAAAAAAAGAGGCCAAATTCAAGTGAGTGAACTACACTTAACCTGGAGACTTACATTGCTTCAGCAGCCAGGGTGACTAGGACTGAGCCTGGTCAAAGAATTTATTCACTTTCCAAGAAACACAATAGGGCAGTTGGCCTTAGCTGGCTGCTCTGAAGCATGCCTGGGCACATCCGCTCCAACTGTATTTTTCAGCAATTCATTTTTTTCAGGCCCATTAAGTCTGGAGGTTGTACGCTCCAAAAGGTGCCTGACAGTATTGGTTGTGACACATTTAATAGTGATTTCACCAGCTGCCTTTGCTTGAACACGCTCTAGATAATTCCAAAGATCAATAATTCACTTGGCCTACCTCCAGATGGCCGGAGCAGCTCACTTGAGAGCCCTGTCCTTGGAGGAATGCCCTCAGGCCTTTTAGGGGTGTCTTCTATTTAGATCATGCTTTATGTCCTCACCCCTGAAATAGGTACAATACTCTCCAGTCTCTGTCTCCTCTTGAGTAACCAAAAATTTTCATGAATTATATTAAAAGAATTTACTCTAATCCTTTTTCATCTGATTTTTGTTTTGTAACAGTGGAAAAAAATTAAATTTATTAATCTGGGTGAAACAATGAGTTGGAGCTAGTACAGGATAGTGCAAACAGCCCTAGTTCTGGAGACAGGGGCCCTCGATTCAAACCCATCTCCTGATTTTAAAGCTCTGTGACCGTGGGCCTTCACTTTTCTGGGCCTCAGGATGGCCTCTGAGGACCCTCCCGAGTCTACATCTTTGTTCATTCATTTTAGTCATGTTGGACTCTTCATTACCCCATTTGAGGTTTTCTTGGCAAAGATCCTGGAGTGGATTGCCATTTCCTTCTCTAGCTCATTTTACAGATGAGGAAACTGAGGCAGACAGGGTGAAGTGACTTGCCCAGGGTTGTGTCTCAGGCCAGATTTGAACCTAGGTCTTCTTGACTCCAGGAACAACACTCGGTGCAGTGTGTCACCCAGCTGCCCTGAACCCTACATCTTAGATTTTCTAATTCTTTTTGATGTCTCCTTGATTCTTTGCCAGCAGAGCCATTGTAAAGAAAGGGCTTCTCAGGATCCAGTAGCCACATCCTACCAAGCAGTCCCTGACAGAGTAACAGATGGATTCTGTCACTCCGAGAAGCTACCAGGTGGTACTACGTTGAGTGGAGAGCATTTTTCCTCTTGGCTTGGTTGTCTCCACTGGTTAAATGAATTAGATTCCTAATCTTCATTTTGTGTCATTTGTCCTGCTGTGTGTCTCTCCTGTCCCAAGGTAAGGGATGACCCAGTGCAGCTTGGGCAAAGGACAACATTGTGGGGCTCACATGATTTGTCACAACTAAGAACTGGAAAAGATACAATTTCTACAGTTTAATAATTTGTTGGCTATGTGATCTTATCAGTTTGGGTATTCTCTCTACCAGTCAAGCCTCCACCTTCTGCAGAGGCCTTATCAGTACTCCCAGTTATGAAGGTTTTCTCCTCAGAGATTGCCTCCCATCTATTTTTTCTGTATCTTGGATGCACAAAACTATTTAAATGCTGTGGTGGGAGTAATATCCTAACACCCAAGCTATGCAAGGTTGACTAGTTTGTACCCAAAAGGCATTGAAACTGTCCCCATATTTCTCAACCCAATCAAGACTTGATTGGCTCAGGCACTAAAGATTTGGGCCACTGGCATCACTTCTGGGTCACAGCCATACAAAACAGCCACAAGCAGCTCCAGCTGCTTCCTGGCAGAGCCAAAACAGGGGATTTGTCTGGCTGAATCAGCTCATGGTGAGTTCAGGGCACATCTTTGTGGAATATCCTTCCCCTGCTATGTCTAAGTAAATATTTGGTTAATTGATGAATGACCTACAAGTGTCTCTTTTCATTCCAGTATTAAACATAAGCTACCTAACATTAACTATATCAAATAACTAACTAAATGTATTTATGTATATATAATCTATGTATACATATCTATGTCTGTATATGCCTGTCTGCATGTACATGAATGAACATGCATGTGTGAATACACATGTATATGTGTATACATGTGTCTGTATATGTGCAGATATACATATGCATATATGTGTATATATGTATATCTTGAACATAAACTAACTTAAGTTATATCCAGCTCAGAACAAGTTTCTTGAGGGCTGAGACTATGCTTACCTGTCTTTCTATCCCCAGCGTTAGCACCTGGCATATAGTAAGTACTTAATGACTGCTTTTTGATTGGTTAATTGGTTGATTCTGATACCTTGCGATTCTTCTCTATGTCCTCCTGTATATCCTCTAAGGAGGACTATCTAATGTACTGGAGGCCTTCTGTGGCCCTTCTCACATTTGGATGACAGCAGACCAACACTTGGGAGTTTGCCCTCCTTGGTGTCCATAGCTTTTGACACCGATAGCCATCCTTATGGTACTCTGTCCTCCCCTGACTTCTGTGAATTGGTTCTCCTCTGGTTCTCCTCACACCTCTGGCTTTTTGCTGGATCACCAGCCAGATCATGGCCTTACTGTGCATATATACCCTAAGGCTCTGTCCTGGACCTTCTTTTCTTCCTTCTATACATTCACTCTCGGAGGTCTCACCAGCTCCTAGAAGTGAGATCATGATTTCATTAGAGAAGACTTCTAAGTCTACACATGCAGGCTTCATCTCTTCTCTGAACTCCAGGTAGGCATTACTCATTGCCCACTGAACTGCTCCACTTGCTTGTTCTTTGAGGCAATGCAGTGCAGTAGAAAGAACACTTGGCTTTGGAGTCAAAGCAAATGGGTTCAAATCTACCCTCTGACACTATCTATGTGACCTGGGCCAAGCGACTTCACCTTAAGCCTCTTAGCTTTCTCATTCATTAAACGAGGGGGTTGGAATAGATGGCCTCGAAGGTCCTGTCTGGCTCTAGGGTTATAATCCTATGAACCCCATGACTCACTGCCTCTTTCTACAATCATTATGTTCCTTCCATGCTCAATTCAATTCAAGGTTCTCTGATTCCTCCAGGTGGTAGCTCTAGAATGATGTTGTTTAGTACAAAATTTGTTGATAAATCGTGCTCAGTCTCCAAGTCTTCCTTGAATAGGCCCTGCAAGCCCTCTGCCAATATGAAAACTCTCCATATTTTAGAACAGTTCAAATGAACTTGTATTTATTTTTTACCTGTGTACATATGAAAGTAAATTCGTTGAGGCACAGAGGGCTGGGCACAGAGTCAAGACAACGTGAGGTTCAGATCTCACCTTAGAAACTTACTAGCTATGTGACCATGGGGCAATTCTCTTAGCCTCCTTAAGCCTCAGTTTTCACATCTGCAAAATCGGGCATTAACAAAAGCTATACCACAGAGCAATTCTAATCTGTGGCTCCAAGAAGCTACAGTATGCACAGAGGCAACACCCTGGCAAACTATCTCATCAGGTGGGCTAAACCAGGTTGAGAATAGCTGACATGCTTCAACGCTGTTCGTGAGTTACGGGGGATGCCATGTAAAGATTTCTTCTGGTGGAATGGGTAGATGAGAATGATTTATTCCAATGGACATGAAGGCAGCTGAAAATAGCACTGTGAGAGAGGGAGTGGCAAGACATCAAAGTTGCCAAGGTCATCCACTTCATTCTGGGCCATCACCAGTCATTCTGGCTTTTGTCTTGCCACTAGACTTCGATGCCTCTGGAAGAAAAAGTGAGGCTGATGACTTCATGCAGCTCTGCCTCACTTAAATGCACCTCAAACGAAAGTCAATCCATCACTCATCACCCACCTCAATACTGTACTGTCATTGGTCTTCTTCCAAAACGCAGAATGAACAACAATACCAGAAGAGAGTTGTGAGGAACTTAAGATAATATGTCTCATGTTTTAGAAAGCTTTAAATGCTATTATTATTACTGAAGCCTAGGACTGTTTTGTTTTCTTCTTTCATCTTTTTATCCAAAATACTTAGTGCAGTGCCAAGCACTGTGAGTTTCTCTGTTCTATCTCCTACCACACTTGCTACATGGCTGGCCCACTGAAGGTTACAAAGGTTACACACTAGCACAACTTTTTAAGGCTACTTCCTTCACTTACATGATAGGAAATATGTATTAATTATACATTCTTAAGTACAAGGGAATATTCAGTTTTATTCAGTTGTTTGAAAGGGGGAGAAAAATCAAGAAGCTTAGAATTCAAGAAAAAGTGGTGAAACCATGGCTTGGCAATAAATCCCAGCACTGTTCATCAGATTAACAACTTGGGTTATGGCTAAGAGGCTGCTATCATCTGCTCCCACAACTTAGGTGTCTTACACATTTTCTGAAAGGAAGCCTACATGTGGGGAGTTTCAAAGCATATTATAATTACATGTTTCTGTTTTATAGTTTAACCTTCTACAGTATTTTATGAATCTTGCTCTGGGTGTGTACTGTAAAAGAAGGTGTCCACAAACGTGTGGACTGTGTGTAGGCATTATCTATCCCCAAGATGACGTTGCTTGTGGCAGGGGCAGCAGAGTGCACTCCATTGAGTGTAAGTCAGGAAGACTGGGGCGGGTCAGGGCGGGTCAAGTCCAATCTAAGATAACACCTGCATGACCCTGCACAAATCACCTAACCTTTCTATGATTCAGTCTCCTTAGCTTTAAAATGAAGAGATTGGACTGGATGACCTTTACTTTCCAATTGTAATCTATGATCCTATGACATTCATTTATTAATCTAAGGTTTGCAACATATTTTATAGTCATTATTTCTTTTGTTGTTTTTCACTCCTCTCACTGTCTTCTAGCCAGCCACCTTACTGCCTGAATCAGAGGACATGCCCTGGAGGACTTCACTGTTTTGGACGTAACTCCTACTTGGAGTCCCTTTGTCCTGACTGTTGACTTCCTCATGTGGCCGGCTCCATCTGGTCTTGGCTCTCCAGCTATGATTCCCTTTGCTCTCTGCTATCTTGTCCCTGGCCACCGTGCCTTGGATGTGTGCCTTCCATTTTTCCATGTGCACCTTCCATTTTTGGAATCATTTTCAAATCAATTCTGCCACACTAGGAAGAGTGCATCATTCTGATCCCCCATGGCCCCACTCATCATTTGGGTAACCTTCCAAACCAAAATTCCCTTCCCTGGCTCCCGTTCCCCTATACGCGTTGTCTCCCACTATTAAAATGCAGTCTTGAAGGCAGGGTTTGTCTTCACTCTTGTGTTTTTATGCTCAGAGCTTACCCCTGTGTGTGGCACATAGGAGGTATTTAATAAATGCTTTTTCATCCATTGAGCCTTGTGAAGTAGGTTCTATTGATATAATTATCCCAAATTCGTTGTTGTTCAGTCATTTTCAGTCATGTCTGACTCTTCATGATCCCATTTGGGGTTTTCTTGGCAAAGACATTGGAGTGGTTTGCATTTCCTTCTCCAACTCATTTTATAGATGAGGAAATTGAAGCAAACGGAGTCACACAGCTAGTAATCTGAGGCCAGATTTGAACTCTGGAAAATGAGTCTTCCAGACTTCAGGCCTGGCACTCTACTGCCCCACCTGGCTACCCAATTTTACAGATTTGGAAAACTGAGCTTGGAGAGGATAAATAAAATGACCGAAGCCCATAAGCATCCAGCTCTTTCCTCTAAGCCCAATGTTATTTCTGTTACAGCATTCAGCTCAAACATTCTCATCCTCAAAATGATGACTCTTTGAATAATGCTGTGCAGTACAAAATTGGTTGATAAAATGTTGTGCTTAGTCCCTAAGTTTTCCTTGAATAAGTTCTGAGAGCCCTGTCAATATGAAAGCACTAAACATTTTAGGACAAGCTTGTGTTAAGTTTTAATTTTAAAATATGTATCTTTGAAAAATTATTCTCAGTTCCAAATTCTCTCCCTCCATGTAGTCCCTCCAACTCAATGAGAAGGCAAGAAATATGACACCTATTATTCACACAGAGCCATTGTGCTGACCTCATTGTTGTGTGCTTGTGAAACCTGGACAGTCTACCAGAGCCATGCCAGGAAACTGAATTGCTTCCATTTGAATCATCTTAGGAAGATTCTGAAGATCACCTGGCAAGATAAGGTACTGGACACTGAGGTTCTCTCCTCAGGTAAATTGAGAAGCATTCAAACTCTACTGCAGAGAGAGCAACTCCAATGGGCTGGCCATGTCATTTGAATGCCAAAAGAATGTTTGCCTAAAAGACCATTTTACAGAGAACTCATGCAAGGAAGGTGCTCACATGGTGGTCAGAAGAAGTGATACAAGGACACTCTTAAGGTCTCTCTGAAGAACTTTGGAATCCATTGTATGATGTGGGAGATTCTGGCAAAGGGCTGTCCAGCATGGCGTGCCTGCATCAAGGAAGGCCCTGTGCTCTATGAGTGAAAAAGAAATGCGGTAAGTCAAAAGAAACATGAGATGCACGAATTTAGAGACATCTCCACTCTAAATAGGGACTATGTCTGCCGAACCTGTGGAGGGTTCTGAGCATGTCCAGCCCCAGTTGGACACATTGTACCTTTATTCCAACATAATGATGTCATTTTGGTCCTCTTCTAGAGTCCGGGATAACAACCAAGGAACCATGTAGAACATATTTCCACATTAGCCATGTTTGGTGGAAAGAAAGCAAAAAAAGAGAAAGCTAGAAAATTATATTTCAATTTGCATCCTTAATCCATCAGTTCTCTCCCTGGAGGTGGAGAGCATTTTTCATCATGAGTCCTTGGAAATTGTCTTGGATTATTGTACTGAGCAGAATAGCTAAGTCTTTCACAGGTCTTTCTCCTTGTTCTACTTAGTTCACTTTGCATTAGCTCATATATCTTTCCTGGTGTTTCTGAAACCATCCCCTTCATTATTCCTTACAGAAAATGGTATTTTATCACAATTGTATAATAATAATAATACCAACACAAATATTTGTATAGCACCTACTACAGACCAGCCAGTGTGCTAAACACTTTACAATATTATCTTGTTTGATCCTTACAACAGCCCTAGGAGGGAGGTGCAATTATAATCCTTATTTCACATGTGAGGAAACACGTGGGGTTGACACATGAGGTTTACAGTGGTTAAGGAATTTGCCTAGGATCACACAGCTAATGAGCATCTGAGGTCAGACTTGAACTCTGGTCTTCCTGACTACAGGCCTGAGACTCTAACCACTGTTCTACCTAGATGCCTCAACTTGTCTAGGCATTTCCCAATTGATACCCTCAGTTTCCAAATCTTTGCCACCAGAAAAAGAGCTGCTTTCATTTTTCTTTCATCTCTTTAGGCTACAGATTTAGTAGTGGTATTGCTGAATCAAAAAAGTATGCAGTTCTATAGCTCTTTTGGTGTAGTTCCAAATTGCTCTCCAGAATGGTTAGACCAGTTCACAGCTCCACCAACAGTGTATTTAGTGTATCTATTCCCCCCCTTCACTCCTAGCATTTGTCATATTTCTTTTCTGTCACCCTAGCCAATCTGATGTGTACGAGATGGTACCTCAGAGTTGTTTCAATTTGCATTTGTCTAATTATTAAGGATTTAGAGCTTTTTCCTATGACTATTGATAGCTTTGATTTCTTCCTCTGAAAATGGCTTGTTCCTATCCTTTGACAATTTGTCAGTTGGAAAATGGCTCTTATTTTTATAAGTTTAACTCAATTCTCTATGTATTTGGTAAATAAGACCTTTATCAGAGACCCTTGTAAAATTCTCCTTTTCCCAGTTTCCTGCTTTTCTTTTACTTTTGTCTGCATTGGTTTTGTTTGTGCAATTTTTAAAAAATTGAATATAATCAAACTTATCTATTTTACCTCCTATGATTCTCTCTAATTTTTGTTTAGTCATGAACTCTTCCCATATCCATTGATCTGATAAGCATTTTTCCATGCTCCCCTAATTTGATTATGATGTTATCCTTCAGGTCTAAATAATATATTCATTTCAAGCTTATTTTGGTATATGGTGTGAGAGGTTGATCTATACCATTTTTCTGCCATATTGATTTCTAGTTTTCCCAGTTAGTTTTTGTCAAATAGTGAGATCTTGCCTAATATTTTGGATCTTTGGGTTTTTCAAACACAAGTTTGCTGTGATCATTTACTTCTTATGTTCTGTACTTAATCTATTCCATTGATCAACTACTCCATTTCTTATCCAGTACAGACTGTTAGATTGATTATAAGCTTTGCCACCAAAGGTGGAGAAATTCTATACAGTCAGTTAGAACAAGACCTGGAGCTGACTGTGGCTCAGATCATGAGTTTCTTATTGAAAAATTCAGACTTAAATTGGAAAAAGTAGGGAAAACCACAAGACTATATAGGTATAACCTAAATAACATCCCTTATGAATATGAAATGGAAGTGATGAATATATTTAAAGGATTAGATGTAGTAGACAGAGTGCCTGAAGAACTATGGACAGAGGTTTGCAATATTGTACAGGAAGCGGGAATAGAAAACATCCTAAAGAAAAAGAAGAACAAGAAAGCAAACTATCTGTCTGATGATGCTTTACAAATAGCTGAGGAAAGAAGGAACATGAAAGGCAAAGGAGAAAGTAAAAAAAAACACACAGCTGAATGCAAAATTCCAGAGAATAGCAAGAAGAGATAAGAAGGTTTTCTTAAATGAGCAATACAAAGAAATACAAGAAAAGAATAGATTGGAAAAGACAAGAAATCTCTTTAAGAAAATTAGAGATATCTAAAGAACATTTCATGCAAAAATGGGCATAATAAAGGACAAAAATGGTAGGGACTTAATAGAAGTAGAAGAGATTAAAAAGAGGCTGTAAGAATGTACAAAAGAAATATACAAGAAAGATCTTAACATCTTAACAATGATATGAATACTGGTCTAGAGCCAGACATCCTAGAAAATGAAGTCAAGTGAGTCTTAGGGAGCACTGATAACAATAAGGCTAGAGAAGGGGTGGGAATTCCAGCTGTGCTGTTTAAAATTCTAAAAGATGATGTGTTAAAGTGCTTCACTCAACATGCTAGCAAATTTGGAAAATCCAACAGTAGGCACTAGATTAGAAAAGATCAGTTTACACCCCAATCCTAAAGAAGGGCAATACCAAGGAATGTTCAAATTACTGAAATTTTGTGCTCATTTTACATGCTAGCCAGGTTATCATTAAGGTTCTGCAAAGTAGGCTTCAGCAGTATGTGAATTCAGAATTACCAGAAGAGAAGGCTGGTTTGTGGAGAGGCAGAGGAACTAGAGGCCAAATTATTAACATTCTCTAGATTATCGAGAAATCATGGGAGTTCTAGAAAAAATCTACTTCTGCTTCATTTACTATGCTAAAGCCTTTGACTATGTGGATCACAAAAAATTTTGGTAAGTCCTCAAAGAGATGGGAGTACCAGATCATCTTACTTGTCTCCAGAGGAATCTATGTAATCAAGAAGCAACAGTTAGAAATGAACATGGAATAATAATTGAATGGTTTAAGGTCGAGAAAGGAGTATGACAAATCTGTATAATGTCACCTTACTAACTTAACATATACAGAGTACATCATGCAAAATGCCAGGCTGGATGAATCAAAAGCTGGAATTAAGGTTGCCAGGAGAAATATCAACAATCTTAGACATGCAAATGATACCACTCTGATGTCAGAAAGTAAAGAAGAATTAAGAAACCTCTGGATGAGGGTGAAAGAGGAAAGTATAAAAATTGGCTTGAAGCTTAACATAACCCCCTCCCCAAAGCAAACAAAGATCATAGCAACTGGTCCCATCACTTCCTGGCAAATAGAGGTAGAAGAAATGGAACCAATGTCAAATTTTATATTCTTGGGTTCGAAGATGACTGCCAACAGTGACTGCAGCTATGAAATTAAAAGATGCATGTTCCTTGAAAGGAAACCTATAGCAAATCTGGAGAACATGCTAAAAAGCAAGGATAGCACCTTGCTGATGAAGGTCTGTGTAATCAAAGCTATGGTTTTTACCATAGTAACGTATGGCTGTGAGAGCTGTCCTGCAAGGAAAGCTGAGCATTGGACAATTGAAGCTTTTGAATAGTAGTGCTGCAAAAGACTTTTGAGAGTTCTTTGGACAGCAAGGGGATCAAATCAGTCAATAATTAAAGAACATTATTCAAACTATTCACTGGAAAGACAAATACTGAAGCTGAAGCTTAAATGCTTTAACAATATAATGAGAAAACAGGACTCACTGGGAAAAAAACTAATATTGAAAAGATTGAAAGCAAAAGGAGAAGGGGTTGGGAGAGGATGAGATGGATAGTGTCATGAAGCAATGAACATGAACTTGGATGGACTTTGGGAGATAGTGGAGGATGAAAGACTTGGCGTGCTATGGTCCACGAGGTCAGGGAGGGTTGGTCGTGACTGAATGACCGACAACCACATCATTTTGTTGATTACCACTGTGTAGTATAGTTTGAGGTCTGGTACTGAATTTTAAAATAATTTTAACCCTAAGTATTCCAATGCTATATCACTTAGAAGACTGTTTTCCTGTGCTTAAACAGCTCAAGAACATATATGCATTATCATTGAGACTAAATTCAGAGATCATGAAGAATGTCTCTAACTAATCAATTAACTGGCATTACTACAAACATCATCATAAATCGAAAGCAAACGCCTTTTCTCAAGAATGCCTTGATTCTTGGTTAGGACAAAGATTATGGTTGATGAGACAAATCCGCCAGTGTTAAGATGTTGTATCCTCCATAGAGCCTCCTCAGCCGTCCTATCATGGAATGGGGAAGGCCCTGGATTCTTGGAAGTAAGGGGGAAGCCCTGGAAATTTCTTTCAGGCTGGTCCTGGCAATTGACTGAGTTTATTTAATTTTCCGTGGACCAGCCTAGCTATTAACAAAGAGGCTCAACACAAGTAAGACACCATTTGATGATGAATTCCTTAGCCATGGCAACTCATGAAACGAAGAAAATTTTGAAACGGCCTTTCACCTTGCATTGCCCCTTTGGCTTCAGCAGAGTGGCAGAAAAGGAGACTCATACAGTTTTTAAACATTTAATTTATAAATTTTTAATTGACTACTGGTATTTTATGATCCTTTTCCAGTGACCAAATGGACATGCTACTAGAAGTACAAGTAGAGAAGTTCAGTCTTATCAATCTTCACATCCCTTCACATCTGAAATCAGAAGGAGCTGCAACTAAATGGAAGAATGTCTCGTAGATATTCCTTGGAGAGATAAAGGTAGGAGTTAGCATACTGGGCTTTATCATATGCCCCAAAGCGTCGAGAAACATTACTTTATGGAGTATTGTAATAGGCTTGATAAGTATTAGCAAGATTATCACTTATAGTAGCAGCAAGTCATAGAATACAACTGTCTCTGAAGAACTGAAAATTGATATCACACGAAGGACACTGGAGAGGTTCACAGTGGATATAAGCAGGCTGCAACATATAACCAATGAAAAACTTTGAAGAAAAATAGAAGGAGATGATGTCGTTGGGGAAATGTGTAATGCTGTCTTGGCCACACTTTCTCTAAGTATCACGTAGCAGATTAGGACACTGGAGGTAAATGCCTAGTGGTTTCAGGAGGTGGTCTCCCAGTATTCCCTTTCTGTGTGTGTGTGTGTGTGTGTGTGTGTCTGTCTGTCTGTCTGTCTCTGTCTGTCTCTGTCTCTCCTCTCTCTCTCAGCTTTTTTTTTTAAATGAACAAAAATCTATTTTCTTTCCTTCCCACCTCTCCCTTCCTAATGCGAAAAGAAAAAGAAAACTCTTGTCACAAATATGCACAGATGGGTAGGTCATGTTTTAAATATATAGTATTTTAGTATAAATATTATTTAAATAATACATAAATTTACCATTTACATTATTAAATAAATAATTAATAATAAATAAATAATAGATGATAATTACTAAACAAATACATTTAGCATTTAAATATATAGTATTTTATTTTTCCAGTTGCATATAAAAATAGTTTTGAACACTAATTTTTTATGAGATTTGGGGTTCCAATTTTTTCTACCAGTCTTCTTCCTACTCCCCAAAACAGTAAGCAATTTGATTGGTTATACATGTAAATCATGATAAACATATTTCCACATTAGTCATGTTGTGAAAGAAGAATCAGAGCAAAAGGGAAAAACCACAAGAAAGGAGAAAAACAACAAAAAAGTGAAAATGGTATGCTTCAATCTCATTCAGATTCCATAGTTCTTTCTCTAGCTGTGGACAGTATTTTCCATCAGGAATCTTTTGAAATTATCTTAGATTCTTGCGTTGCTGAGAAGAGGTAAGTCTATCAAAATTAGTCATCGCACAATGTTGCTGCTACTCTGTACAGTGTTCTGATTCTGCTCACTTCACTAAGCATCAGTTCGTGTAAGTCTTTCCAGGCTTTTCTGAAATCTTCCTGCTCATCAGTTCTTATGGAACAATAATATTCCATTACATTCATATACCACAACTTGTTTAGCCATTCCCCAATTGATGAGCATTCCTTCAATTTCCAATTCTTTACCACAATAAAAAGAGCTGCTATAAATATTTTGTATACATGGGTCCTTTTCCCTTTTTTATGATCTCTTTGGAATATAGGACTACTAGTGGTATTACTGGATTGAAGGGTATGCACAATTTTTTAGCCCTTTGGGCATAGTTCCAAATTGTGCTCAGGAATGATTGGATCAGTTCACAACTCCACCAACAATACATTAGTGCCCCAATTTTTCCCACATCTTCTCCAACATTTATCATTTTCCTTTTCTGTAACATTAGCCAATTTGATAAATAACCACTGCCCACAGAAATTCTGTAAGACACCAGCAACATTAAGAGCAAAGAGACTGCTACTGCTACAACAGAGTTGTTTTAAATCCCCCAGGCATTTTTGCCTTCTTGGAATTGTAGGAAAAGGATCATAGGAAAAAAAGATACTGAGAATCCACAAGGGAGGATGCTGCACAGACACTACAGAGGGAAAGCAGCTAAGGTTGGCTGTGTGGGAGTCTCATAAAGGAAGTTGTAGATGGGATAAAGAAGAGACATCACTGCCATGGAGTAACTTCGACTGAAAACCATATCTGGTGTATGTTTTTTAAATTTTTTCTCTTCTCTCATACTAGAGGACTTAAAGCTAATGCTTTGGTGGCTGGAGAAATTTGACCTTTGTTCCTTAGAAAGTTTGTTTATCTTTCGGTATTTACATCTCTCCAAAATCAGTAACGGGATGAGGTCACTACTGGCTACATTGCATTTTATTGTTAACATGAAGCTTTTGAGAAAAGGCAACTGGGATAGGAGAAAGAAAGATTTGTGGTATTTTTCCAAAGCATAATTTCTGGCTGAGGGCTCAGAGCTATAAAAGGGCTTATTGATTAATTTGTATAATTTCCCAAAGCAAGCAGAATATTTTTGCTAGAATTTTTCTAGGCAAATGGGCTGAAAGTGGTGATGGTGATCAGTTAACTGCCTGAGGTATCCTTGAAGTGGGCAGCCACTATTTACCCTCATTTTTTGTGGTCCTGCTTTGCTAGGAAAGACAGTTCCAAAAATGGACAAGACAAAGTAATGGGCTGACAATGAAGTTATAACCAAAAGGAAATAGCTTGGTCCCCCCAAAGTGGGTCATGTGTCATTTAACTGAAAGCTCTGCCTGCTAACAAGTTCTACAGAGCACTATACTATTAAAAATGTGTGATAGGAAGAGAAAACAGGCTAAATATGCTGCAAGGGTGATGGACATCAACCTGAATGCTCCACTTGTATCTTAAAGATATCAGGAGAAATTTAAAAAAGCATCCAGTATATTGGGTGGACCCCTTGTGCTAAACTTATGAGGTAGATGGACATGGACAAGAGTTGCAGAGGGTGGGCAGGTCTGGATAGATTGCAATCTGCATAGATGGAGAGTATATCTAATCAATAAAATTACTGACCCACGAGAGTATTAGAGAATAAGCTAATGTCTCATCAGGACACAATTTAATTCTGTAAACCTAATCCTATATGTAAGGTCTGAAGAATTGAACATGAATATCATTTTAAAGGCAATATAGGAACATCTCATCAGTGAGAACAGACCTCACTGCATTGCAAATGAGGAATTATGAAGAAGTAGAGTAAAAGATGTCATCAAAGGAACATAAGAATGAAAAGAAGGGCTGGACACATGGGGGAAAAAAGCAAGAGATAACTAAGGGTGGCCCATGCGCTGCTCGGTCTTTGAAAGGTCAAGAGGAAGCATGGAAGTCTTCTAGGACCTTGGACAGTTTATGTGAGGGCTGTGGACATGGATTGAATAGAATGGGCAGGTATGGATGGGCTTTGATTTGCATTATGGGAGAGGATGCCTAGTTGATGAAATCACAGATTCGAATATGTGCATGGCTCAGTAGAATGAAACCTCCCTGAAGACAGGGACTATTTAATTTTGGTCTGTGTATCCCCATTGCTTGACACAGTGTCTGGAACACAGTAAAAATTTAATAAATGCTTGTTGATTTGAAGATAATCATTGTCTTTCCAAAATGATACATGGGATTTCCCAGCTAAGGAAATTTCCCAGCAGACTTGATCAAGAATTTAAGTTAATAGAAACTGAAACGCTGGAAGAGATTTCCTATGAAGGATAGGGGATAGCTTTTCTTCACTGAAATAATAGATATAAAACTGTAATATGTTAGAGATGAGCAAACTAAGGCCCTGGATGACTAAGTGACTTGCCACCCAAGGTCAAAACAAGAGGAAATGAATTTACATTGAAATAGGAGGGACTTGGGAGGAAACAAGGAAAACTTGACTAAAAAGGATGGAATAAATTAGTGGGGAATAGCATGGATCCTCCCTATGAACTCCAAGAAGAGAGGAAACAACTTTCTCTTTGGAATGCATTGAAAGTCGAACTAATTTGATGGTGATCCAACCAGATGACCTCTCCCAGTCCCATCCTGCCCTTTTCCCAGTGATGGGGGTTGGATGGAAGGGAAGGTTAAGTAGGGTGGTTTTTCATCATTAAATAACCACTGCCCACAGAAACTCTGTAAGACACCAGCAACATCAAGAGCAAAGAGACTGCTACAGAGAGGAGGGGAGCAATCTATACTGCTGGTGTCAAACTGAAATAAAATGGGGCCACTAAACCACATGTGAGAATCCTTTGGCAACATATTGACTTAGAAAACTGCATATTGTTATCATTTGTTTTATTGCATTTTTGTTTATTTTGTTAAATACTTCTCAATTACTTTTTCATTTGGTTCAGGAAGCACTCTGGAGTGCTGTTGCCTTCCTGCAGCTTTAGGCTGTGCAGTTGATGCCTCTGATCTGTACAGTAATGACCACGTTGTAAAGACAAAAAACGTGGAAAGATTCGAGGACTCTGAGCAACACAATGACCAACCACAATTCCTGAGGACTTGGTGAAAGATGCTCCTATATATGTAAAACATGACCAAGGAGGTTATTTGTTTCCCTTCCCATCTGTGAATATTTGTGACAAGAGTTTGCTTTTTCTTTTCCCAGTGGGGAAGGAAGAGGTGGGAGGAAAAGAAAATAGAGTTTTGTTAATTGAAAAAAATAGATCTGAGAGAGAGACAGACAGACAGAGAGACAGAGAAAGAGAGAGAGAGAGAGAGAGAGAGAGAGAGAGAGAGAGAGAGCTACTCACTGTCCCTAGTTCTACAATGAAATGCCTTCTCTCTCCCAGTCTCTAGAGCAAATAATGAGTATAATTCACAATGACTAAAAATAAACTAATTAGTTGGGAAGGAAATTTCAAGAAGAGAAATTAAAGATAATCATTTTCCAGACAATGGCATCAAGGCGTGACACGCTTAACTAAAAGTTCTAGTTTAAAATTAGGTCGTTTTAAATAGAATTATCTTAAAATTGGGAAAAAATAGTAGAACCATAAACTTTACCTTTAAAAAATTATTGAGAGTCTGGTTTATGTAGATTCATTCAGATGGTACATTTATCTTTCAGTGCCTCCAGAAGCCCCTCATTTCTCCTTGGTAAATGTCTAGGTCAAAGTCATGGGATCACAAACCACCTGGAAGGGACCTCAGGGGCCATCTAGTCTAGCCCTCTCACCTTAAAGAAGAGGAAACTGAGTCTCAGGGGGCTTAAGTAACTGGCCTAAAGTCACACAGGTAATAAGATGTGGATGCCAAATCTAAGTCCTCACACTGACCCTCATTTTTGATTGGTTTCGTTGAATTGAGTTGAAAGCTCTTCATTTTTCTTGCTTTGGTTATTTTTTTTGAGGGGGATGTTGTTGTTTGAATAAGTTTGTTTGCTTTTTGCAGATTCACTCTGAGTTTTGTGAGCACTTTAAAAAAGTAACCTTACATCATAAAACAGGACTCCAGAGCATCCAACTTCCTGTTTCTTGGCACATCAGGCTCAGGATACACCCGATTTTCAAGGGAAGATACTGTACTTGAAAAATCCAGCAAGAGTCAAATGCTCCAGAAATATCATGTGGACACAGGCACAAAGGGCCAAATGAGGCTTAGTGTTTTTCTGCCTTCTAGGAACAGTCCTCCCTGAGCCCTGCAACAATCTCTGTTGAAAGGTAAATGAAGGGCTTCCTCACTCTCTTGCCACTCTGTGAATTTTATGTTGCATTCTCCAGCACCTGTGACCTTTAAATAGCAGGGCTTAGAAAAGAAGAATCTGTTTGTTGATAGAGAAAAGGAATTGCATCCATAGCTCAGTGGAGTGTTTGAAATCCTAGGCCAATCTCACTGTTTTCTCCTCCTTATGAAACAGCAGCTCAAGTTAGCAACAGAAAAGACGGCACGTGGCCCATCTGAATAACTGTTGATGGGTTGCACGTGCCATCTCCTGCCTCCTCATTTCTGTGGGCACAAGCCTTTGGGCCTGGGATGCGCTCCTCCCTTACCTCTTCCCTCCAGGATCGAGGGCCAACTCCTACTCAATCCCCCTAGGGGCCAACGCCCTCTCCCTCTACAAATTATTTTGTGCTTGCTTTTCTGGGTATGTGTCATATCTACTTCCCAACAGAATGTAAACTCCTTGTGGGAAGGGATGATTTTAAAATTCTGCCTTTAAGCTCAGATCTTTGTGCTTATTAATACCTAACATTTATATGGCACTTTATGGTTGGCAAAGCTCTTTTCAAATATTAATTTATTTAATCCTTCCAACATCCCTGAAAGGGATGTGCTTTTATTACCCCCATTTTACCGATAAGGGAACAGAGGTTGAGAGAGGTTAAATAACTTGCCCAAGGTCACACAGTTAGAAAGTGTCTGAGGCAGTGCTTGAACTTAGGTCTTCCTGACTCTGAGCTCAGCATTCTACCCATTGCGTGGCTACAGTGGGTGCTTAACAGATGCTTGGTGAGGATAGCCACAACAAAACAATTGAAACTGAAAGCTGTAGAATTATAATGACCAAAGCCATCTTCAAGGAAGAGATAGGGAAAGTGCCTTCCCAGCTAGAGGCTGGTGATGCTTTGGTAGCTGCTGCTTCTCTCTGGTCCTACAGGCTGGCGCTGCTCAAGTTTTTGTACTTGGCTCTCTTCTCTACTATCTCTGCCCTCTCTTTCTTGGCAGTCTTATGGACTCCTAGGACTTCAAATATGCCCTCTTACACAGATGGCTCCAGTCCTGGCCAGGTCTGGAGGCTGCCCCCTCCTGTTCTTTATTTTGAGATTCTTCAGAGCTGCATCTCCAACTTCCTACTGAGATGTTCCACTGATATTTCACAATCTTCATGTCAAAACTATTTTTTTTCCTCCATATACTTTCTTTTCCTTCTAACTCCTCATCTCCCCATCTATTGTACAAGGCAGCCAAACTGGGTGACTTTTTGTCTTCTGAATAGGCCCTGTGCTTTCTTTTTGACCTACACCTCTTTGCTTAGGTTGTTGCCTATGCTAGAAACCTCCTGACTTGACTACACATTATATATTGGGGGAGGGGTGCTAAGATATAGTGATGGGCAGGGGTTGACACCTAGGTTGTTAGCTTGGGGCACTAGGATGATGGTAATGCCTTTGAGAGTAATAGGGAAGTTTGCAGAAGGTATTTAGGGGGAAGGATGAGTTCAGTTTTGGACATGTTGATCTTAAGATGTCTTTGAAACATATAGTTTAAGATATTTAATAGGCAGTTGGAGATGTGAATCTGGAGGTTAGGAGAGAGTTGAGGGCTGGATAAATAGATCTGGGAGCCATCAGTATAGAGATGGTGATTGACACCACGGGAGCTGATGAGATCACCAAATGAACTAGTATAGAGGGAGAAGAGAAGAAAAGAGGGCTTAGGGTAGAGCCATGGCTGACACCCACCTTGAAATGGGTATGACCTGGATGAAGATTCAGCAAAGGAGACTGAGAAGGAGTAGTCAGACAGGCAGGAGAAGAACCAGGATGGATTAGTTTTACAGAAACCTAGAGAGAAGAGGATGATCTAGGAGAAGACAATGCTCAAGAGCGTCAAAGGCTTCAGAAAAGTCATGAAGGATGAGGATGAAGAAAAAGCCAGGAGATTTCATAACTAAGAGATCATTGGTAACTTTGGGAAGAGCAATTTCCATTGAATGATGAGATCAGAAGTCAGAATGTAGACTTAGAAAGAGAGGAAAGGAAGTGGAGGCACCTATTATAGATGGCTTTCTCAAAGAGTTTCGTCACAAAAGGGAGAAGAGATGTGGAAATAGGATGCCCAGATCAAATGAAGGTTTTGATGATGGAGCAGACATGGTTATGTTTTTAGGCAGTCAGGAAGCAGCCTGTAGACTAGGAGAAATTGAAGATAGGTGAGAGGGTGGGGATGATAGAGGGGGCAATCTGCTGAAGGACATGGGATGGAATGGAACCCCTTGTGCATGTAGAGGAGCTTAATTTGGCAAGAAGGAAGACTACCTGGTCATGTGAGACAGCAGTAAAAGAGGACATAGTGGCAGAAAGCATCAAGGTGACATGAAATAAGATGGGGAAAAGAGGGCTCTTGGCAAATGACTTCAATTTCTCCAGAAAAAAAAAAAACTATGAGGCAAGGTTCTCAGATAAGGAGGTAGAGAAAGGGGAGCCATGGGAGGTTTGAGGAGAGATGAAAAAGCTTGGAAGACTTACTGTGCAAGTATGGTGATGAGTTAATTAGGGAGATGTAAAAGCATTGTCATGCAGCATTGAGGACCCAGCTGAGGTTATATAACATCATTTGTAGTGGATCCAGTTGACATGATTTTGTGATTCTCTCCCTACTCTTTCTGTTGGGTCTCCTCCCTGGTTCAAAATCGGAATGTCAAAGTTACATGCATCCTAAAAAGTCATCTTGTCTAGCCTGAACAAGAATCTCTAACAAGATTAAGAGAGGTGCAGGAGATCTGGAGACCGAGGGCACATATTCAAACTTTGCTTCTGCTGTTTACTAGTTCTGGGACCTTAACTGTTTCAGTTCTCCTTCTTGGGCCTCCACGTTTTCCTCCTCTTTAAAACGAATGAATTTCAAGATGATCTCTCAGGCTCTGTCCAGCTTGAAATCACATAGTTGTCCCTCTTTTGCTTGAAGGCCTCCATGGTGGTGAATTCTCCTGGTAAATGAACTTTATTTAATCTCTGCCCAGTCCTCTGGTGTTCTCTGTGAGGCTTCTGAAACCTCAGGGACCCTGCAACACTGTAAGGCATTGAAGACTCCCCAAGGATAAGCATAGCACAGGGGACCATAACCCCAGGCACACAGGGGAATTGTCCTGGGGCACTGCCTAATTGTGCCAAGCAGTGGTCATCCATAACTGTTGTTCTCCCTCTTCTCCACAGTTAACTCTGCAGCCACTGTTTAACAGGCCCATTAGACCAGCCCAGTAGTTTTGAATGTCTCTACTTCTACCTCCTGCCCTCAGGCAGCCTCAGAGGGTGAGCGGGGTGGAGTACCCTTATTAGGGCTAGTGGCAGCAGCTGTGGCCTTCCTGCTTCCAGAGCTTCCTTGACTTTGTTAACAGAAAACTATTTTACATTATCACAAGTTGGTTCCTAACTTGTAGGCCATGACCCCCTGGGAAGGCCAGTCAGGCCCCTTGTCTCTTCCAGGTCTCCTTTTTACCTCAAGCCTTGGATATTTGTCTTGTTAATTTTTATTTGTCTCTCTCAGTTTCAGGGGCAGGCAGAGATCCCCACCCACCAGACCAGAAGTTGGAACCACAGTAATCCTGGAGACAGGATTCCAGGCAGGATTGTGCAGCTGGTCAGCCTGGCAGGGAAGCCCTAAGAAGCCAGGGTACCTGGGACTGGAACCTGAAAGGGGTTCAAGATTTGGAACTTAGATTGTGCTTTATAGGAACTGAGCTAAGTTGTTTGTACAGTATGCCTTTGAAGTAAATATCTCTTTGTAAAAACTAATCCAACTACTAGTACCTAAATAGAACAGGAGCTCACGGTCCCCCTGAAATTGGGAGAACACAACCAGCATTGGCTGGAGCTTTTGGCAGCTAGCCTGGACCCCCTGGGCTCATTCAAGGGTACTAGAGAACCCTGGAGGAGGGATGAATGGTAACATTACTGGCCCTCACGAAATGCATGCCAAGGCGGTCACTGTTAATTATGACTAGGACAGTAAAATAAGGGCGGTTGAGTGGCCCAGTGGATAGAGCCCCTGGACTGGAGTCAGGAAGACTTGAGTTCAAATCCAGCCTCAGACACTTACTAGTTGTGTGACCATGGGCAAGTCTCTTCAGCCTGTTTGCCTCAGTTTCCCCATCTGTAAAATAAGCTGGAGAAGGAAATAGCAAACCACTCTGGTATCTTGGCCAAGAAAATCCCAAATGGGCTCACGAGTCAGACATGGCTGAAACAACATCAAGATACAAGGAATTTCAAAGAGCTGCTGAATTCCATGTGGCTTTTTGTCCTCCGATAACTTCCCCATTGATGGACATCAACGGTTTGTCCTACAATCACAGGAGCCTAGGTTTTGAGCTGAAAAGGACCCCTGAGGTCACTAATCAATGCCCTTATTCTCCTGAAAAAGAAAATGGGCCCCAGGGAAATAAAGTGAGTTGCCTATAGTCCCACATTACACAGACCTGCACTAAGGAAGTGATGAATGTGAGAGGTGGGATTTACATCCATACAGAGCCTATGGAATTTGGGGGGACTCACTAACTGGTCTAACATTCCATAGTGTTACAAAAATCAGGCCCATTATAAATGTCACATCTAGGTGCTTTGTGGGTGTTATAAGCCACGACTTAAGCATAGTACTTAGAGAGATGACCCAGGCCACCTACAAAATATCTAACAATATTAAGAAAGGGATAGGAAACTCCCAGGTGAAGAAAGTCCCTCCATCAGAGCAGCTCAGCACCCTGTTGACTCTAGCACCAGGAGGTTAAACCATTTGTCTGGATTCTCAGGCCTGTATGTGTCGGAAGTAAGGTCTGGCTGGCCTTAAGCATGCTCTGTCCTCTGCACCCTGCTGCCTCTCCTAACACTGAGATGCTGCTAATTACAGTGGGATACTGTTATTTCTAAAAATAATGGTAACATCTCGCACTTACATGATGTTTGAAGGTTTACAAAACACATTCCTCTCTGAAAATGATAGTTTATAGTACCATATATATGTATATAAAATCTACATATACACAATCTACACATATATAATCTATACACACAATCTTATTTGGTGCTTACATCAGTTGGGTGAGGGAGGTAGCATGGAATTCTTCTCTCCCTTTTGTAGAGAAAGAAGCTGAGATCCAGAGTGATGAAGGGATTTGGAGATGGGCACTAGAACCCAGGTATTCTGATCCCCAAACCCAGTGTTCTTGAGGGGAGAGGGGCATGTTTTGAACGGTATTTTATTTTTCCGCAATTACATGTCAAGGAATTTTTAGCATTCATTTTTACAAGATTTTGAGTTCCACATATTTCTCCCTCCTTTCCCTCCCCTCTTCTGAAAAAGAGGTTATACACATGCTATCATGTAAAACATATTTCCATATTAGTCATAGTTGTGAAAGAGGAAATAGATCAAAAGGAAAAAAAACATGAAAAAGAATAAAGTAAGTGAAAAATATGCTTCTATCCACATCGAGTCCATCAGTTCTTTATCTGGATGTGGATAGATAGCACTTGCCTTCCTGAGTCCTTTGTAAGTGTCTTGGACTTGTACTTTTGTTGCTGAGAAGAGCTGAGTCGTTCATAGCTGATCATCACACTGTGTTGCTGATACCGTGCACAATGTTTTCCTGGTTCTGCTCATTTTACTTTGCAGCAGTTCATACAAGTCTTTCCAGGCCAAACCCTGTGTTCTTGTCACACTGGATCACCACTACTAGACGGGATAAGTTAGGAATCCATCAGTAGTGCCTTGAACATAAGAAGAATGTAGTTTCTGTTTATTGAATGATGTATTGTTGGCCAGAAGAAATGTTTTTGATACAGTTTCCAGTGATGCTGCAGAGGTAGCTATGAAGTACTGAGGAATAAGAGCTTCAGACAAACCACTGGGGTGTTTTATACTAATGGCTTTGGGTATATCATGAGACTCATAGACGTGATTATAGTTAGAATTTGCCTTGGCAAATGAATAGCTGGAGCAGCTAAGAAACAAAAAGCAGCCTCCTTAGTCATGACATATGGAAAAGGGGAGTGGTTGAGTGGGGTTTTTAGATTATTATTATTAATAATAATAATGATAGTTAACATTTACACAGTGCCTATTATGTTCCAGGCACTGTGTGAAATGCTTTGCAAATATTATTTCATCCTCACAATAAACCTGGGAAGTGGGAGCTATAGGAAGCAGAGGCAAATGGACTTCTCTCCCTCCCTCCTTTACTTCTTTCCTTCTTCCCTTCTCTCCCTCCCTCCTTATTTTCCTCATTCTTCTTTCCTTTCATTCTTCTTTCTTTCCCTCCTTTCTCCTTTTTTTGCTTTTCCTTTTCTCCTTTATTCCTTCTTTCCTTCCTCCTTTCTCTTCCTTTCTTCTCTCCCTCCCTCCTTCCTTCCCTCCTTCTTTCTTCCCTTCTGCCTTCCTTCCCTCCTTTTTTCCTTCCTCCTTCCCACAATATTTTAAGGTTTGTAAGTATTTTTCACCCCAAACCATGGAACTTAGGTCAGGCAAGAATAATTATCCTCATTTTCCAGATGGGATAACTGAGCCAAAGAGAGGAATGACTTGCCCTAGTAACTTAGATGCTCTTTCCATTTCTTTTTAGACATGACTGAAAACAGCAAAGCAAAAACATTCCATACGCTTACTAATTACTTCTTACAACAACTTTCTAAGGAAGGATCTTATTTTATCTTCATTCTAGAATCAGAAAAAATAGTGATTCCCTAGGAATTGGGGGATCGAATGTGATAGTCTCCTAACGCAGAATTGCTGCTCCCTCTTATGTTTCCCTCTTTGACTATACTTCCTTGGAAATTCCTTTTGTCCACAGACCAAGAGAAAAAATCCATGGGACAGCTTTTCTTTGAGGTGAAAATTTCTTCCATGTTTTCATATTCTTTTCTGAGTGAAATATTTGTAGAGAAGAAAATTGTAGGCAGTGTGGAATCTGTTTTGATTCAAATGACGTTTCCTAAGTTTGTAGCCTTGTGAGTCACTTGGGACAGGATGTTATCTGGAATTAACAGTGTCTTTGTGTTGAAACTGAAGTGGGTTTCAAAAAGGATCTGCTCAAGTCCTTCACTGAAGGACTGAGCAATTTTTCACACTAAAGTGTTGTGTAATATAGTTGGGGGAGGTGCTTTGAGTCTCATTATGGTCATAAGACAAATATCAAGGATTTTCCCTTGAAAGAGTGGCTTGTTATTTCCTAGATTTGTGAATAGTGTACACATACCCTAATATTGCATAAAGGGGTCTTCTTCATGTTGTTCGGCTGCAGGTAGCTAGAATACAAGATATTCAGCTGCAGGGTCCCAATATTATTATAAGTCAGTGAAGCTAAGTAGAAATCAGGATATCAGTGATCTCTGTTGTAAATGGACCACCTTGATCCAAGTTGTTCAGTGTGTCTCTAACTAGCTATATTTTGAGGTAATATTAGATACTCCAAACAAGATGCTTCTGGGAGAGTTTCACACATGGCCCTGAATTCTAGCAGAAGGTGCTTATGGCTCACTCCAGCCCTGGAATTCACATATTGAAAGTGCTCTCTGCCACTTTGGCCTCTTCCTTTGATTGGCCAATTCCAACATTTTAAGGCCATCCAGGCCAGCCATGTCTCCTTCCTCTCCAGCCTGCCCTCTGGACCTTCTGTACCAGGTCCTCTAGTTGGTGGCCCCTTCTACCCCTTGTGTGTTGTCTTCTTCCAATTAGAATGTAACCTGGGAAGACTTGTATGAACCTTAAAATCCTTCAAACCTGGGAAGATTTGTAATAACTGATGCAAAGTGAAGGAAGCGGAACCAGGAGAACATTGTACACAGTAATAGCAACATTGTAATGATGATCTACTATGAAAGATTTAGCTACTCTACTTAAGACAATGATCCAAGACAATACTAAAGGAATCCTTATAAACAATTCTATCCACCTCCAGAGAGAGAACAGATGAAGTCTGAATGCAGGTTGAGCATACTTTTTAAAACTTTATTTTTATTGTTTTATTTTGCAACATGGCTAATATGGACATATATCTGGTATGGCATTACATGTAAAATCAAAATCAAAGTGCTTGCCTTTTTAAGGAGGGGGAGGGTCATAAAGGACTGAAAGAATTTGGAACTCAAATTTTTAAAAATGATTGTTAAAATTTTTACATGTAATTGGGAAATAATTTGAAAAATAAAACATTTAAAAATAAAAAAAAATTAAAAATAATGCAAGCTCTTTGAGGTCAGAGGCTGTTTTTCTTCCTGCTCTATTTGTATTCCTAGGGCTCAGGACAATATACATATGCATATAACATACAATAGCAGTACAGAGTAGGTGCTTAATAAATGCTTGTTTACTGACTGACTGACTTAATTGTGTCCATAAAGCAATACAATGTATTTTTATCTCAAACTTCTAGAAGCAGCCTTGTAGTTTTCTAGTTCTTCTTCATAAAGCAGCTAGTCTGTTTTCGATAAAAGTATAAAAACTCACAAATATATGTATGTTTATATTAGTTGTCATTTGGTTGTTTCAGTCACATCTGACTCTTTGTGACCCCATTTGGGGTTTTCTTGGCAAAGCTAGTCAAGTGGTTTACCATTTCTCTCCTCAGCTCATTTTACAGATAAGGAAACTGAGGCAAACAGGGTTAAGTGACTTACCCAGGGTCACAGCTAGTGCCCAAAACCAGCTGGCCCCGCACTCTGTCCATTATGTCACCTAGCTGCCATACATTCATATATAATATTAAATTTTATCATATACACATTAGCTCCTTTGAGACTCAAAACAACCCTGTGAAGTCAGCACTACAAGTATTATTCTTCCCATTTCTGACTGACTGACTGAGGCTCACAGAGGTGCCTTGGAGAGGTGTCTGCAGAGTCCCACAGCTTGTAAGTGTTGGAGATGGGATTTGAAGGCAGGTCCATCTGACTCCAAGACCAGTGCACAAGCCACACAGCACACTGCTTCTCTTAAGAGTATAAAACCCCGTTCTCAAAGTCTGGGTAGGAAAGGAAGTCAATGTTTGACCAAGTCCTCCAAATGCATTTGTACTGGCGACCTTCAGAAAACAGCCTTTCATACAGCTGGAAGGTATTTTGGACTAGTTGACTAGCCTGACATCAAACAGGAAGCGATCAATAGGGATATTTGCTCTAACCTTCTCCCATCCAAAGACAACAAAGTTCACGGGGGACAGGATTCACTGCAAAAGAAAGCAGGAAAAGCAGATTCTCACATCCATCTTGTTGACAGCTCCATGCATTGATAGGGCTTTCTTCAACTTCCTGAACATTGGTGTGTTTTCTTCGGTATTGGTACTTTGGAACCACTCATTCATTTCCAAATACTCTGTCTCAGGGATGTTAGCCATTCCAGGCCAACAGTAGCAAACAGACTTTTAGGAGAGCAAACAAAACATATCTTCAAGTACAAGGCCTATGTTAAAACATCATCATGTGACCTATAAGTGGGTTATCTAGCCTAAGCTCCTCCTTTTATTTAACTGAGGACCAAAGTGGGAAGGGACATGCGCAAGGTGTAAGCCAGGGGGCCTAGGCTTAAAGCCTGCCTCTGCTGCTTGTGTGCCCAGGGGCAAGTCACTTAATCTCCACGAGACTCAGTTTCCTCATTGGTAAAATAAGAGAATGGACAAGATGATCTCTCTTCCAATTTAAAGTATCTGCGCTGTACATAGTAGGTATTAGAAGTGAGATATGAATCCAGGTCCTCATCCTTCAAATCCACTGCTCTTTCCAAAAAATTGTCTTTAAAAAATGTCTTGCCTTTCAATTGGGAAATGACTGAACAAGTTATGGTATTTGAATATGGTGAAATACAATGTACTAGAAGAAAAGAAGAAAGAGATAATTTCAAAGGCACATAGAAAGACCTGCAGAGTGAAGGAAGCGTAACCACAACAGTTCATGCAGTAATAGCAATATTGTAAAGGCTTTTGAAGTTTGAAAGACTTAACTCTGACCAATGCAATGATCACCCGTGATTCCAGAGGGCTCATGATGAAACATGCTGCCTGCCTCCTGAGAGCGTGGTGAATGGCCCAGAGAGATATTTTTGGGATAGGGTCAATGCAGGAATTTCTCTTACTTGGCTATATATATATATATATATATATATATATATATATATATATATATATATATATATATATATATGTGTGTGTGTGTGTGTGTGTGTGTGTGTGTGTATGTGCGTGTGTGTGTATATGTGTATATATGCATATATATATTTGTAATAGAGGTTTTATTTTTTTTTGTTCTCATTGTAGGAGTGAAAGGGATCAGGAGGGAAAGAAAATGGGTTTTCCTTGACTGAAAAAAATTAATTTATATTATAAGGCAGTAAATATCAAAACTATCTGGTACTAGCTAAAAAACAGAGAGGTATATTAGTGGAACAGAGTAGACATACAATACTCAATGGTAAAAGACTATAGTAACTTTGTGTTTGACAAATGTAAAGACTTAAGTTTTGGGGATGAGAAAGAATAATTGGTAAAAATTGAATATATGGAGAACTTTGTCACATTTTTGAAAATACAAATTATACCCCAATTGGCAAATGGTCAAAGGATGCGAACGTGTAGTTTTTCGATGAAAAAATAAAGACTATATATTATAATACGAGAAAAAGCTCCAAATTAAATATAAATTTAATTAAATTAAATATTTAAATTAAAATTAAAATTACTTTGAGATTAAATTAAAATAACTTTGAGATATCATCTTATATATATATATATATATAAGATTGGCAAAAATGATAAATGTGCTTCAATTGTGGAATGGCTAAACAAGCTGTGATATATGATTGTGATGGAATACTGCTGTGATAGAAGAAATGATGAGCTGGCTGATTTAGAAAAAAGCATGGAAAGACTTGGATCTATGAAGGAAGATGCTATTACTTCCAGAGAAAGAACTGACAAATAGAAATATGCATAGTATAGTCTTAGTGTGTATATGTGTGTGTATGTATATATGTGTGTATATATGCATATGTATATGTGTATATATAGATGTGTGTGTTTATGTTTATAGATGTGTGTGTATATACAGAAATATTTGCATTTAATTGTAGCATTCTCTAGGGCAGAGAGAAAAAAAAAATAAAATAAAGAGTACATAGCTGAGAACAAAAGAAAACCTAGAAGGAGGCACAGAAAGGCTGGGTTGCTTTGAAAACAATGTATAGGATTTATTACATAGGTTTTAATGAAATAAAAATTTATTGTATTATATTGAATCTTCTCATGCTCTGCTGTGTATATGGAAATGTTCTTTTTTTCTTTTCTCATTTTGTGTTATAGTTTAAAATGAATAAAAAATTAATTAAATATTTTTGTTATCTTTTGTTTTTATGTCATATTCATTTTTAAATACATCTCTCCCCCTTCTCTACTCAGCAAGCCATACCTGGAAACAAAGACTAACAAAGAAGGAAACCAAAAAGTAGCTCAACAGTTAGTCTGCACACTAACTGTGTCTGTCAATATATTCGGCATTTCACACCCATAGTTGATCAACTTCTGTGCTCATCTCTTGTCCAGGAGAAAATACAGTGTTTAGGATTTTTGTTTGTTTGCTTGTTTTTTTTTCCATTTCCATAGTTATTACAGTTATTGCAATGAGTATCATCAGGGTACCAAGGATGCTCTGGCTGGTGACCTCTGCCGCTCAGGGTTCCAGAGTGCTCGGAGAATTTTTGGGTCCTTTTCTTCTACTCCCATCAGATTGAGTCCCTATTGACTGTGCTCCTCCTCTTTGTTAGGGGCCAGTCACTGGTGTCTTGTTCCATTTAACCATTTAATGTCAATTAGATTTTATAAAGGGATATTTGCTTCAAAGACATAGCAAGGTCAAATGTAAGAACATTTCTCTTCAATACCTGGGCACATACTCTCCCTTATAATATCTGTCTTTGGGGAAAGGGGGCTCAAAGCCGAGCTTGATTCCTACATAGTGTTGGTCCCTCCAAATTCATATCCATTTGTGGCATAACTGCCAGATAAATAATCATCTCAGCCTCTGTTGATCTGGATCAGAGAAAATTTCTCCTGAAGATCACTCCTCATTCTATCAAAGTTGGACCGGTTAAAAAACTTGGCCTACATTCCAAATCCTGGCTTCCTGTGGTTTGATCTTTTGATCTTTTGAAACTTAAAAGGTCCACTCCCTTCACTTAGAATGGAAAAGACTGTATGCAGAGGTCAAAGACTGAGGTCTACTTCTTAGGGCCATATGGCCTCAATGGGTGAAGGTATCAAGGCCTCTCTCCTTATAGCATTGACTCTCACTGGACTCCAGGAGTAAAGAAATCCAACTGTGAGCAAAGCTGCTAACAGGATTGAGTCAACAGTGACCTGACAGAAGCTCTATTCACAAATATTATAACAAAGTAAATTGAATCAACAGTGTCTGATAAAAGACAGAATCATAAAGATTCCCCAAAAAGCATAGGATGATAAGAAGAAACTCTGGAATGTTTCAAAAGAGAAATAAAGTCCATGAAAGGAGAAATTAAGAATGAATCAGAAATCAGAGTTTTCAGTGTAGAATTATAAAACATAATTAGCAGATTTAGAAAGTCTAAATCCATAATAAAGAATCATTCTAAAGAAGCAAAAGAGATGAGCAAATTTGGAACACAGGCACAAAAATATGAAGAGGAGAAAAATTTGGCAGAAGAGAACAATTTAGACAACGATTTGCCATTATTTTGGGAGATCTAGTGATCCTTAAGTTACTTCTGTGCATCCTGTCTTCAAGGTCAGTCATTTTGGTTTGTATAGAATACATGCACTACTTTAATGTTAATAGTTCATAATTCTGCTTTAGAGAATTCTTCGTTTATACCCATCTGACCACTTAGCCACTCATGAACTCATATATTTGTGTTAATTCTCTGTGTATCTTGGATATTGGACCATTACCAGAGGTATTTGATGTGAACGTTTTTTCCTCTTCCAAATGATGCTCTCCCTTCTTATCCTAGCTGCATTGATTTTGTTCATGCAAAAAAAAAGTTTAAAAATTTTATTTGATACAAATTATTCATTTTATCATTTGTGATAAGCTGTAGCACTTGTTTGGTTAAGAATTAATGGTGATCTCTTAATTGTTAAATCTGATAGCATTTTTCATCTTCCTTGATTTTTGAAGCTTTTGACACAGTGAATCACCCCTCTCTTTTTGGATCCCTTAACTTTTGTGAAGATGTTCTCTCTGGGTTCTTGTATCTGTCTGATTATTCTTTCTCAGTTTTCTTTATTGGGTTGTCTTCTATGTTTGACCCTCTAACCTTGGACATTCTCCAAGGTTCCATCCACGTCCACTCTCTCTCTATTCTCTCCCTTGCTGAGCTTATATACTCTCATGGGCACAATGCTAATATTCAGATGACATCATATGTATCCATCCAGTTTTAATTTTTCTCCTGAATGCTAGACTGCACAAATCCCCAACTGTCTGCTGGGCATTTCATTTGAATGTCTTCTTTAGCATCTCTCACTAAATCTAAAATGGAACTCATCACCATCTTTCTGATAAAACAATTCATTATACTAAAATTCCCTATTTCATTTGGAAGCATCATTTTCTCCAAGTCACATATTTATGTGATTGTAGAGTCCACTTAGACTTTTTCTTCTTCCACATCCTTTATATCAAATTGGGTGCCAAATTTTGTTGATTACACCTCCATGGTATCTCTCTCACATCTTTTACCTTATTTCCCCTCATCACTTCTCACCTGGACTATTTCAACAGCCTTCTGATTGGCCTGCTGCCTTCAGCCTCTCCCCTCTCACACATCGTGCACACAGCCACCAAAATCACCTTTCTAAGGGAAACAATATCCAGTGGCTCCCTATCCTTCAGCTTTTCTTAAGACATCTTTCTCCCAAAATGACTACAGTCTGCTTTTCCACTCTTTGTTTCCACATTCTTCCCAATCTTGCACCTTATCTTCCAGCCACATTGGCCTATTTACGCCTTTCTTGAATTTAACATATATTAGCATAAATTGTCTCCTATGCCTGGCATACACTTCCCCTTCCTATTCCCCTTCAGGATCCTCGTCTTATTGTTTGCCTTCAAGGTTTCACATCTTCTGTGAAGCTCTTTTTCAACAGTCCAGTGAGAATTCTGTATCAAAGTACCTTGAGTTTTATTTACGTTGTATTTCCTAGTAGAATGTAAGCTCCTAGAAGGCAGGAACCATTTCATTTTTGTCTTTGCATTCCTATAACATTGTTAATAAATGTTTTTGTTCTCATTTTAATATCAGGGATCTATAGCTAGAAGGAATGGCTTCCTGGACATGATTTAATCATTCCCAAGGACATAGAATTTGACCTTCTCATTTGTGTCTAAAGAGATTAAGTGAGCTGGCCAAGGTAACTCTGGCAATAAGTGTTGGAGGTGAGATTTGAACCATGATTTCTCACTCCAGAGCCAGTACTCTTTCCACACTGTCTCTGATGAGGAAAGAAAGTTGAAGAGGAGTCAACACTAAGAGCTGTTAGAATTCTTAGAATTTTAGATTTAGAAAGAACCCTAGAGATCACATAATCTAGGGGTTCTTGACTTTTTTGAGTGCTGTAGACATCTTTGGCAATCTGGTCTGAAGTTATAGACTCTCAGAATCATGTTTTTAAATATGTAAAATAAAGTGCATGGAATTACAGAGGAATCCAATTATATTGAAATATAGCTATCAAAATATATTTTAAAAAAAGAAATCCATGAACTCGCTAACAATTCCTCATCTAATTTAATTTTTATTTTACAGATGAGGAAGTTGAGGCCCCGAGTTTATTTAGATGACACAGTTGGACCTAGTCTATGAGAATGTGGGTCTACTTGCTCCTAGTGCTCTGGCCACTGCCATGTTATTGAGCAATAGCGGAAAAAATGAATAGATAGGGCAGGGCCATGTTGGATAAGGTCCTATAAATTAGGCACAGAGGTTGAGACTTCATGCTGCAAACAATAGGGAGCCATTTCAGGTTTTTGATAAGGAGATCAAGATGTTTTGGGATGTTTTGAGAAGATTAATTTCACACATTGAGAGGCAAAATAGTCTAGTGGATGGACCCAGGAAGAATTAAGATTAAATCCTGCTTCTAACATGTACTGGATGTGTTACCTTGGTCCAATCACTTTCCCTCTCTCTGAGACTGTAGCTTTCAGAGAAGATGCCAATCTTCACTGGCTAGGGGAGTTGCCTGTGCCAAAGAAATCACAGGTCCTTTCTCTTTCCCTAATCTGATGGTATGTGGCAAGATAACTGAGATGGGGCAAACAGTGGAACAGATTTGAATTCACATTTATGCTTAGAAATAGCTAACACATCCATGGATGCTTATTTACTCAGTTATCAGAAAAACTTCTGTTTTTTATCTCTAAAGACATTTTTTTGTCTTATGTCACATAGCCAGCTAAATGGTTCACATGAGACTCAGTCAAGAAGACCTGAGTTCAAATCCTGCCTGAAATACTTACTAATTGTGTAACCCTGGACAAGTCTTTTAATCTCTCCATGTCTCAACTTCCTCGTCTGTAAAATGGAGTTAATTTTAGCACACACCTCATTGAGTTCTAAAGATCAAATGAGTTAAAATATGTTAGCACTGTACAGATGCCAGCTATTATTATAACTGATTTTGTGCCTTTCCCACTTGGATTGCAGGCCTTTTTATCACATGGATTCAGCAGTCACATTCAACATTCCTATTAGATATCTAGAGTAGCATATCTGGAATTCTTTATCCTATCATTGGTATCATTACAACACCATCCCCATGGGTCTAACCCTGACTGTTTTCAGTCTGTGCTGTCTTCACAAGGTTATTTTACATATTCATATCATGTCTGCAATCTCACATCATACACATCATAGGAAGGCCACCTTCATTTCTTGGATTCTTTCAAATTGCCAAACCATATTCCTCCTCATGATTGGGAAGTGGAGGACTACACTGATAATTCAGTGTAGTCATGGCCTCACCAACATGGATGCTACTAGTCCTCTACCAGTCTGGACAACCCCTACCCTCCCATGACTTCTAGTCCCTACCATGTCCTCTCCTAAATCCCCAATGAAATCCTACAATTATTGTCTGTCTCTTGATTCTAAATGAAAGTCCTTGGGCCTAGTTAACCACACTATCTTCCCCTGTCACCACTGGTGAGTTGAGTAGTAAAGTCTGCATCTGGTGCAAATTGAGCTCAGCCCAATAACTTCCTCTAGGTCTCTTGGCCCAGTGTATGGGAACCATGCATCACCCAGGATGTCCATCTGGGATTCCTCACACCCACCACATGACCAGTCATCCTCTTCTTCCAGTCATAAATATTTTGGAAGATGACTTTTAGACTCCTTCATATTCAAGACTCATTATGTATAATATGGTGTGGCCTATTTATAGGCCCCATCCATCTCTGCACTTCCTTGGGATTTAGTCCATTTTTACTCCATGGCATTCTATGATTCACAGCCAAATAAAATCTCTGGAATAACGTGGAAATTAAAATGATGGGGTTTTCTTTCAAGGAGAAGGCTAAGGTCATTGAAATCACTCCACAATTTAGGAAATGAATTCCAGTTCATCATCTTCATTCTAATCAATTCTAGGCCTAGCTAATGGTCTCTAGAATGTCTGCCCAAAATACATACACAGATGGGCCAGGCCAGGGGGTCATGCATCCAAATGGATTTCATTAGAGAATAAGTATTTCTCATCCATCCATCTAGATATGGCCACTTAGGTTGATATCTTTTAATGAGCTTTGATCTCATTTAGCAGGGGCTACACGTTCAGGGGCAAGATGTAGTTTTCATAGTGGCATCCATAGAAGGAAGCATCTGAAAGACATCACATCTCTGGGGAGTCACTCTTCCATTTGGACACCATAAGAAAGTTTCTCCATAATAGTGATGAACTCCTCTAGGGAGGCTTGGTCTCCCTGTACCTTTTGTACTTAATTATAATAATAAGCCAGAAGGCACAGTGGGTAGAGTGCTCGTTCTGGAGTCAGGAAGACTCATCTTCCTGAGCTCAAACCCAGCCTCAGACACTTACTAGCTGTGTGACAATGGGAAGGTCACTTAGCCATGTTTGCCTCAGTTTCTTTACCTGTAAAATGAGCTGGAGAAAGAAATGGAAAATCTCTCCAGCATCTTTGCCATGAAAACCCCAAATGGGGTCATGAAGGGTCAGGCACGAATGACAAACAACTTAACAACAACAAAATAATACTAATAATAATAGGATTTTTGTGGCAACATTGCACATAGTACTCAGATGCACAATCTAACATCAAGTCAATAGCAGGCTATACGGACAATGACATTTATACAGCCCTTGAAGGTTTGTGAAATGCTTCTTACATATGAATATCATTTGATCCTCACTATAACTCAGGAAGGTAGATGCTATTATCATCCACATTGTTTTGTTGGAGGAAACTGACTTGCCCAAGGTCACACTGCTAGTAAATATCTGAGTTAGATTTGAACTCAGGTCTTTCAGACCTCAGGTCCAATGCTCTATCTGCTGAACCACCTCTGATTTCATCAACATAGGCAAATCCTGGGTGAAGAAACTCCCTCTACCCAGCAGACCTCCCCCTTCTCTGCAATGTATAGATTTAGAAAGATGCTTGGAGAGCTAAGATAAAGGGACTTGCCCAGGGCCACACAGCCAGTGTCTGTCAGAAGTGGGACTTGAACCCTCATCTTCCTGGCTTGGACACTGCCTCTCTTAGAAATTCCATTTGGTTCAGTTATTACTGGACACAAATCCCCCTTAGAATATTCACAGCAAGTGGTCATCCCTCCTTAGCCCGAAGACTCCTAGGGAGGGGGAATCCTGGGACGACACACTGCCCTCTAGAACAGCACTAAATCTGCTTCTTGCTGGCTTTCATCTATTGCTCAAGCAGGGTGAATCCAATCCCTTTTCTCTACGCCAACCATTAAATATTCTCCAGGTCCTTTAGTCTTTCTCTACCTGCTCTCTACCCAAAGCCCCCTGGCTACCTAAACCTCCTCCTCTATGGAGGCCTCTCCCCCTCCTCCCAGGTCTTTCTTTGCTCTCATACCAATGTTACATACTCCCCCAATAGATCTCCCTTCCTTTCACCTCTCCTGTAAGCCACAGTCCTGTGAGGGGGCCATGATCTCATTCTGTAGATCAGGGATGTGATTACACTATCTATTCATGACTTATACTCTGGACATTATCATCAAGACATCTCTCCTAAGTGTCCTCTTCTCTTCTCTCCCATATGCCTTCACCATGGTTTGGTGGCAATGGCCTCCTAACTGGCCTCCCTGCTTCAAGTTTCTCCCTTTGCTAATCCACCTTCCACTCATCTGCTAAAGTGAAGCATGGATCTAATTACATGTCTCCCTCTCCCAGAAATCTCCTGTGGCTCCCTATTACTCCTAGGATCAAATATAAAACCCACTGCCTGGCACTTAAACTTCTTCACAACCTCACCCTTAGCATCTTTTCCAGTCTTTTTACCCTTCGTGTCCCATTATACACTTGATAATCCAGTTATTGGACACCTCAAACCCCACCCCACCTCCCCATTCCCCAGCATTCTATCTCTGTTTCCAGGCGTTTGAACTGACTGTTCCCCATGATCAGAATGCCCTTTCTCCTCACCTCTGTTTTTTTCTGACTTCCTTAAAGATTATGCTCAATTGTGGTATACTAGGGTGGGGGGAATGAGCGGAAGGGGAGCTTTTCATTTCAGTTTGTGACCCCATTTGGAGTTTTCTTGGCAAAGATACTTGAATGGTTTGCCATTTCCTTCTCCAGCTCATTTACAGATGAGGAAACTGAGGCAAACAGGGTGAAGTGACTTGCCCAGGGACATACAGCTAATAAGTGTCTGTCTAAGGTCCAACTTTACTCCAGACCCAGCACTCTATCCACTATACCACCTAGTTGCCCCTTGCTAAGCTCACCTTCCATCTACTCTATATCTGTCTGGTAAGAACCAACTTATACACATGTGGTCTCCTCCATTAGAATGGAAGCTCCTTGAGGACAGAGAATCTCTTGGTATTTTTTCTACTGCCACTGCTTCGCTTAGTGCTTGATCTAAGGTTAGTTTGTAATAAATGGCCATTCTCACTGGCTTTAAGCAGCTCTCTTGGAAGTAAGGAGATAGTGGAATGATTCCTTCCTCATCACCCAGGCTGTGAGCTCAGAGATGCCCTTGGATTCACATTGTGACCTCCTCCTTAATGATTCTCACTAGCACTCTATTGCACTTAGATCCTGACTATGTTTTTTCAGTTCCATAAACTCCCTTAGGTGCCCCAGGGGCAGCTAGGTGTTGCAGTAGACCGAGTACAGGGCCTGGAGTCAGGAAGACCTGAGTTCAAATCTGGCCTCACACACTTACTTAGCTGTATGAGGGCCAAGTCATTTAACCTTTAAGGAGCACTGGATCACAGAAGCATTGTGAGAAATTCCCTTGAAAATCCTGCTGTCAATACCTCAGCAAGCCTTCTCTCTGAGTGATTCTGGGAGAATTCCAAAGGCATGGTGTCAGATTCCCACCTCACTTTACAAGAACTTCACTAAGTTCTAATAATGGTGAACAAGAAAGTGATATTGTCAAGCAAAGCCAGTAAGAGTCTCTGCATTACCTGAGTCTTAGCTCATGTCCCCACATTGCCCAGCCAGTATTAGATTTGGCTTGGCTGTTCTGATGACAGTTTAATGGCTCCTTCTCCCTTTCTTAGTGACAGCTGAGGCAGCCACAGTGGACAAGGGGCTGAGTTCAAATCCTTCCTGAGTTCAAATACTTACTAGCATGTGATGATCCTGCAAGAGGCATTTTACCTGTTTCCTGCTCTGTAAGATGAGAATTGAGCTTAATGATCACTTCCAGTTCTAAATCTGTGATGCCATGTGTGAGCATTGCACATTTCAGTCTCCCTGCCATTCTCAAACTTTGGCTTCTTGCCTCCAGTTTCTCCCAGGTGAACTTTGGGGACTATATCTCCCAGTAGCCTCAGCTAATTCTGCCGAGCCTGTCCCTAGAGATTTGCCCAATATCTGGCTTCCACTTCAGCTAACCTAAACCCTTCCACTAGCTGAGAGAATTCATCCTCCCCCATCTCTGACACATTCTGTCATAGGTGTTTGAAAGAAATCAATCCGATGAAGCAAATTGATGCTAAGGGGAGAGGCAGCACAGAGTCATGGACAGCCAGGAAGACCTGGGTTCAAATCCTGCCTCTCACATAGACTCACTGGACTTCTCAATGTTTTTGGCCACTCTTTATGACTTAAAGGTGCCGAGAAGGTGCTGATCTTCATTGGTAGTAGAGTTTTCTCATCTAGGAGGACTGTGTGCCTGTGAAATCATAGGTCCAATTATAATAAGGTAATTGACTGATATTCCTTTAAGCTTCCCATTGAAATTACTTTACTAGACAATTTCTGGCAGTGAAGAAAAGAATTCCGGGCAATGGGGATAGAGCGGACAGCCTCCATGGAATAGTCTCATACTTTTTTTGACCGATTCAAATGACCTAAGGGAGGGGCAGAGGAATAAACATTTATATGGCACCTACTATGTGCTAGGCACCGTGCTAATCATTATCTCATTTGATCCTCGTGACAACCCCAGGAGGCAGATGATGATATTATCCCCTTTTACAGTTGAGGAAACTAAGGCAAACCGAGATGAAGTGACTTGTCCAGGGTCCCACAGCCAGTCAGGGTCTGAGGTCAGACTTAATTCAGGTCTTCCTGACTCCAGCACTCTATGCGCTGGCTGCTTCAGTCCATCTATTTGTTTTTATTAAGCAAACACATATTTTTCTATCCTGGGTTGTCAGAGGTAAAGACTGGATCTGTGATTTTACTAGCATAGTAGGAAACTCTCAAGTGAGAATATTTCTTCTACCAAGGCAAGTCAGCACCTTCTCCGCAACTTAGGGTCTTAAAGAAGTTAGGTGACTTTCCCAAAGTCACACAACCACTGAGGTTCAGAGGCAGCTCTTGAACCCTGGGTTTGAAGCAAGTTTTCTATTCATTATTCACTATTACCTCTCAATTATCCTTCTGAAAAATAAAAACTACATAACAACACACATGTGTCATAAAATAGGGAGGGCATGACAGCTATAAACTGCTTGGGAGGAGAAAGGTTCCCAATGGGACTCCAAGAACATCTAATTCTCTTTGACAACCAGTAACTTGGAGGCTATGTGTGCATCACTAGCTCCAGCTGATGCGGTATTTAGGAATTCCGTGTCCAGAGGCTGGGCCCATCAGGCCATCTTACAAAGATGAACTAATTGTGGAGGTGTTAAGAAATGAAGGCACGAGGAAGGTCTGAGTTTGGGCAATTCTTAGGAATCCATTTAAAAAATTTCTTTCAGAGGATGGCAATATTTCCTGTGAGTTTGGTACAGTTTGTCTTAGTGATTCCATAGTGGGTCCAATGAGTGCCGTGTCCCTTACAAACAAATGATTTAAAAATTCAGGCAAGAATTTTCCCAGACCCCACATCAAGTGCTTTCCTCTTCAGTTTCCAGAAGCTCCTTATGTACTCGTAAAAATGATCAAGATGGGGGGTGGAGCCAAGATGACAGCTGGAAAGCAGGCACTTTCTTAAACTCTTCCCCCAAATCCCTCCAAACACCTGTAAAAATGTCTCTGAACAAATTCTAGAGCTGTGGAACCCATGAAATAGCAGAGGGAAATAGGTCTCCAGCCCAGGAGAGCCTGGATGGTTGCCAGGAAGGGTCTATTGCATGGTGCTGGGAGAGAAGCCAGGACAGACCAGACCAGGAGTCAGCCAGTAGAACAGGCCCTTGGGCCATGAATCGTTCAGCTGTGGAAGTTACCAGACTTCTCACCCAAGAAACGCCAAAGACAACAGAGAAGGTTAGTGGGAAACTGCGGGATTGAGTTGAGACTGGTCTGGCCACCAGCCCTGGGGGTGGTGGAGGTGCTGCAGCGGTGGTGGTGGCAGTAACAGGAAGCTCCTGAGGCTGCTTCCAGAGCTCCAGAGTCAGTTGCCCCTGAGTCCCTGGCTCACACAGTGGGAGGAATCTAGCAGTGGATCATAGAGGGAGTGCAAGGAGCACTTTGTGGGCACAAAGAAAGTTCTCTTGCTGTGCCCTGCTTGGATTTGTATTGCAGTCCTGGTTGGCAGTTCTTGCGGGAGAAGGAGCACTGCTGTGACAGAGCCTGGGGTGATGGTGGAGTAGAAGTAGCTCTGAAAACAGCAGTGTTTGGACCCTAGAGCTTGGGACAAAGTACTCTCTGCTCTACAAGCAGTCATATCCTGACAAAAAGCTCAAGGGTCAACCCAGACTCAAACTCAAACTCTAGATTCCTTTTTCGGAGAAAAAGACGATGAAAACATACAGCCAGAAGAAGTCAACAAAGTCAAAGAGCCTACATCAAAAGCCACCAAGAAAAATATGAATTGATCTCAGGCCATGGAAGAGCTCAAAAAGGATTTGGAAAAGCAAGTTAGAGAAGTAGAGGAAAAATTGGGAAGAGAAAGGAGATAGATGCAAGGAAACCATGAAAAACAAGTCAATGACTTGCTAAAGGAGCCCCCCAAAATACTGAAAATAACACCTTAAAGAATAGACTAACCCAAATGTCAAAAGAGCTCCAAAAGGCCAATGAGGAGAAGAATGCCCTGAAAGGCAGAATTAACCAAATGAAAACGGAGGTCTAAAAGACCACTGAAGAAAACACTACCTTAAAAATCAGACTGGAGCAAGTAGAAGCTAGTGACTTCATGAGAAATCAAGATATTACAAAACAGAAACAAAGGAATGAAAAAATGGAAGACAATGTGAAACATCTCATTGGAAAAACCACTGACCTGGAAAACAGATCCAGGAGAGATAATTTTAAAATTATTGGACTACCTGAAAGCCGTGATCAAAAAAAAAA